>CM026393.1:22292812-22335955 GCA_014843695.1 Archivesica marissinica
CAGCAACCATCGTACACTGAATGGTCAAGAACCATGATCTATCAGAATAGTTCATCCCAGCAACCATCGTACACTGAATGGTCAAGAACCATGATCTATCGGAATAGTTTTATCCAGCAACCATCGTACACTGAATGGACAAGAACCATGATCTATCAGAATAGTTCATCCCAGCAACCATCGTACACTGAATGGTCAAGAACCATGATCTATCAGAATAGTTTCATCCAGCAACCATCGTACACTGAATGGTCAAGAACCATGATCTATCAGAATAGTTCATCCCAGCAACCATCGTACACTGAATGGTCAAGAACCATGATCTATCAGAATAGTCATCCCAGCAACCATCGTACACTGAATGGTCAAGAACCATGATCTATCAGAATAGTTCATCCCAGCAACCATCGTACACTGAATGGACAAGAACCATGATCTATCAGAATAGTTCATCCCAGCAACCATCGTACACTGAATGGTCAAGAACCATGATCTATCAGAATAGTTCATCCCAGCAACCATCGTACACTGAATGGTCAAGAACCATGATCTATCAGAATAGTTCATCCCAGCAACCATCGTACACTGAATGGTCAAGAACCATGATCTATCAGAATAGTTCATCCAGCAACCATCGTACACTGAATGGTCAAGAACCATGATCTATCAGAATAGTTCATCCCAGCAACCATCGTACACTGAATGGACAAGAACCATGATCTATCAGAATAGTTCATCCCAGCAACCATCGTACACTGAATGGACAAGAACCATGATCTATCAGAATAGTTCATCCCAGCAACCATCGTACACTGAATGGACAAGAACCATGATTTATCAGAATAGTTTCATCCAGCAACCATCGTACACTGAATGGACAAGAACCATGATCTATCAGAATAGTTCATCCCAGCAACCATCGTACACTGAATGGACAAGAACCATGATTTATCAGAATAGTTTCATCCAGCAACCATCGTACACTGAATGGACAAGAACCATGATCTATCAGAATAGTTCATCCCAGCAACCATCGTACACTGAATGGTCAAGAACCATGATCTATCAGAATAGTTCATCCCAGCAACCATCGTACACTGAATGGACAAGAACCATGATCTATCGGAATAGTTTTATCCAGCAACCATCGTACACTGAATGGACAAGAACCATGATCTATCAGAATAGTTCATCCCAGCAACCATCGTACACTGAATGGACAAGAACCATGATTTATCAGAATAGTTTTATCCAGCAACCATCGTACACTGAATGGTCATCACATGCTTATGCAAATGTCTTAGAAAGTTTTAATAACCTGGATCTGTTCCCGCTCCTCCTGCGGCAGTTCCCTCATCAGCGCCCTGTCAGACTTAGCACCATGCTGATCATCTACATCCGTCTGGTAACTTGCTGAGAACATAAAACAGAATATGTGTCAAATCAGAACATTTTCAACCAGCGTGTCTCAAGTTTCATTTTTAGGGCCCGTACTCACGGGCACCTGGACACTGTAAAACATTATTTTTACTCGAACATTTATGCATCGATAATATTCACGATCTAAGTTGACCGCGAATTCTTGATTATCATGAATAATAACGTGTCCGAATTTATAGTTATATCCGAAATGATTTACATTTTATCAACATTTTGAAAGTCAATACAATTAGGGATAACCGATATCAAGCAAATCTACTTCCTCATTTTACATCACTGATGTGCGAATTCAAAACTCTGCTAATTGATTTAAAATGTTCCAAATCGTGAACATCGCATTGTGTTTTACAGTATTGAAAATCATTCCAATACTGAATAGTTTGGCTAACATTCTTGAACCAATATATGAAATTGGCAGGGGTATTTTGTTGCCAATATCAAAAGATGTATGCCATATTGCTGAATTTATTTTTCTTGGCGACATGCTGAGTAGCAGGGGAGGCCAAGATTGTGGAAGAGACACTTACATCTACTCCTAGTATCATAACGGTCAACCTCGTCCTCCAGGTCTGTGTCTGTGTCCAGCTCCTCAGGAGCCTGCAAACGCAAAGAGTACAATAATAGATACACAAATTGGGTTAATAAAAAGCTAGAACTACATGATTATGTACCATATGTTCCAGGCCATGAGTCGGTCTCATCCATAAGTCGGTCTCATCCATAGGTCGGTCTCATCCATAAGTTGGTCTCATCCATAAGTCGGTCTCATCCATAAGTTGGTCTCATCTATAAGTCGGGGGTCAAATTTTAGCTTGAAAAGGCTAATCATTCGGCAAATTTACATAATCAAAGACGGACAGTCGTACCTGTACAACAATCAATAAAGATTGTTGAAGTGTGTGCTTACATTTATTTATCGGCACTACCGGTTGCCCATATAAGCGACGCCACCTGAAGAGATTAGTCATTTTAGATTTTTGGAGGGTAGGGCAGCGATACAGACAGAAACCCATTCCAGAATCTCCTCTGGTTCTTTTACGTGCAGCACCGATACGAGACCTCGGTTTAACGTCCCATCTGAAAGACTGTTAATTTAATTAGGATCAGACGGGGGATCGAACTTACGATCCCTGGATTACCAGTCTAGCATGTTACCACTGGACTACATCCATCTGTAGATTGTTGAATGTGTTTACAGTGACAATATGTTCACTACAGGTACACACTTATCGGCAATTAACCAATCACTGGATAAATGGCTCATTGTAATAATTATAATTAATCAGATTGTTTTGATTCAATTAACAGATTTAGGCAAAGCAAAGTGGGCATGATCGAATCGAGTGAAAAAGAGACATGTTTAAATTCAAAAGAATACAGCAGATTATTTAATCGAGTATCAGTTTATTACTACACAGTAATAACTTATTACATCAGGGATTTTTTTATCAAAATTTACGATTGCGAAGCAAGTTTTAACAACTTATATTAATCACTCTCGTTGGCGCGGATGAAAGCGTAAATGTGGTCATTCGTGTGGGAGGAAACCGGAGTACACGGAGAAAACCCACCTGTCCGATATATCTGGCGACCACAGTACAATCTCACATACTACCCGGCCCGAGGATCGAACCCGGGTTGCATTAGTGAGAAGCGAGCGTGCTAACCACTGCACTAATCGGACATTTGTTTTACCACAGTTTCGTATATAAATGTTATTTACATGTATGTGCTGCATTGAGTAAATATTGAATACGATATTACAGTGTTATTTTATTAAGTGTACCCATGTCACTGTTATAACAATGACAACATGTAAAATGATTTATGGGATGGGTAAGACTGTGATCTACTAGTACGAAAAACATCATCTTTGGAAATATGATCAATATCCGATATGTCAAACTTCGGTTATGTCAAAGTATTTTGTTCAGACCGACAAATCTCGACATAACAGATGTAGACTGTAATTTGAATTCATAAATTATATTCAAAGTTTGATATCTCTCCCTTTTTAAGGTATTACGTTTTCTTTCTCTACTATTCTGTAACAAAGATACAGTCTACATCCACTATGTCAAAGTCGGTTATGTCAAATTCTCCAGGTATCTCGAAGTCCAGTTTCAGACACTATCATTTTACATATAACTGGATCTGTTTATATCGAATTCCGTTAAGTTAAACTTCGGTTATGTCGAAGTATTTTGTTTCGGTCCGACGGAATTCGACATAACGGATGTAGACTGTATATATATTAGCAAATGGGACTAACTCTGTTCATTAGGACTGCCTGTCTGATATCTCGTACGCCATCATACACCAGCCTACTGGCATCGATAAACTCATTATCTTCGATTCTATCCGGCATGTTCTGCGAGAGACAATCTACAGCTATTTCCACTTTGTCGGCAAAGTTTGGCATCACTGAAAATAAAAAAGTGAGTGAATATGTGTTTGATGTAAGGCACATCGGCACAGCTCAGGCTATAGCGTGCTGGGTTAAATATATTGCAACCAGATAGATAAAAACAGATGCCAAATGTAAGTGTAGTATCTGTGGATCTGTAGTCCAGTGGTAACACGCTGGACTGGTAATCCAGGGATCACAGGTTCGATCCCCCATCTGACCCTAATAAATTTAACAGTCTTTCAGATGGGACGTTAAACCGAGGTCTGATGTCGGTGCTTTACACCGTGTACGTAAAAGAACCAGAGGAGACTCTGGATTGGGTCTCTGTCTGTACCATTGCACTATCCTCCAAAAATCTAAAATGACTAATCTCTTCAGGAGGCGTCGCTCATATGGGCAATCGGTAGCGACGATAAATAAACGTAAACACACACAAGTATAGTAAAACTGTACTGAGAGTCAGCTGTAACATTATTTATTATCAGAGTTGTAAAAATGTCATGACAAAAAAATCAGTTGTAAAAACAGTTTACAACATTTCTTTTAAGAACAAGAATTCTCTAATGAGTGTGCATGCTGCATTATAACATGGCTCGGCATTCTGTCTGTATACGCAACGAAGGAAATTACGCGTTTAAGTGTGCAATAAAACATGGCTTAATGTGTGGTGTCGAACATGACGGCATTTTAGTAGTTTTGTGACGCTATTACGCTTTCTAAAAATAACAACAACTATTTTTGCCCCTTTTTAGATATTTTGGTCATGTTAGAACTGAAATAATATTTGTATTCAAATAAAACAGGGTGTGTCGTTCTGAGCGCCGGGTCTACAGCCTGTGTGGCTAATCCATACATGACAGAACTCCACAGTCCACACAATGTTTTATTCGCAAATACCCGGTAAGTAACTGAAAGACAAATATTATTTCCTAAGTAGTGTTAAAGCTGTAAGAGGGCCTTGAGTAAGTTATGTTATATTTCAGGTTTTACGCCTGCATCAGCACCATTTTGGGCTATATCGCCGGTGGGAAGTTTACCTAACAACACCATTCCTGGGCAGGCTCCAGCGGTTAACCAGTACTTGGGTGCACCAACCACCATAAGAAACTGCCAACTTTTTCATATAAATGAGACACGGCCTGAGCGGGACTCGAACCTGTGACCATTAGTGATGATAGGTTACAGTGATATACAAGTCAGCGACCGTAACCACTCGACCACGGAGGCGGACCTCTTGAGTAAGTAGGTCACATTTAAACATACCAATGTGGGGTGGGACATTACACCATGAACAAGTTCATACTAATAATAATGTAATTTACAATACAAATACATATGTAGTTAGCAAACTAAGTGGAAGTTGTGATAGCTCAATCAATTCAGGTGCAAAAGGCCCGGAGTTCGAGCCCCGCTGGAGCCGTTACGATTGTGCCCTTAGGCAAGGCATTTAAATCCCACATGCCTCTTCTCTCTTCCTCGTGGCGATGGATTCCATCAGGAATGAGGTCTCAAGAGTGATTAATATAAGTACCGTAATAAGAACTTGTTTCACAATCGAGCTAAAATAAATTTGTATCAACTAAATTAAGCATCATAGTGCCATTAAAAATTGATTACAGGACGATCACCCAAATCCATGGGCAAGTATCAATGCAAACTATGTGGTTAGGACGATAATCCAGCAACAAATTCATACTGGCCTTAGGTGAGGCTACTACGTAACTTTGAAACACATTTTAAACTTTATTTATTTTACAACGATTGCGAAGTAAGTTACAGCGATTGCGAAGCAAGTTTTAACAACTTATATTAATCACTCTCGTTGGCGGGGATGAAAGCGTATATGTGGTCATTCATGTGGGAGGAAACCGGAGTACCCGGAGAAAAAAGTGATGCTATGACAATTTAGTGATGCTATGACAATTTAGTGACATCATGACAATTTGCGATGACATTTTGGAATTTTTCAATATATATATTAAGCTGTTTTTGTATGACCTGGCTATAATATAAAGTTGATAATGTACAGTCAAACCTGTGTTAGTGGTCACCTCTATTAAGCAGCCAACCTGTATTAAGCAGCCAGTTTCCAGATTCCCAATATGTTGTTTTGCTATACATTTGACCTCTATTAAGCAACCACATGTGCTAAGCAGCCACTTTCTGTGATTCCTTTGACTGGCTGCTTAAGGCAGGTTTGACTGTATTGTGAAAATAGAGATTTCCTCTTGTAAGTGGAGTTTCACTAATTGTATATAACTGGAGAATAAACATCAGATCACGCATGTACTGGCAAGTAGTATAACTGAATATTATAAATTGTTCAGGAGAAGCAAAGAGCCAGATCAGATGGCACAGAACATGTCGCGTGATCAGGCTCTATGCTGTTTGCTATTCGGATAGTGGAGCTAAAACCGGATCAGACGCGGCGTTACAAAGTTATAGCTAATGTTCTACCTTGATCCCTCAGCAGTATAACAGCCTCCATCACTCTGTCTGTGTACGGCCCTGGTTCATAATTATCCATCTCCGCTGACACAACATTACACACACGTGCTGAGCGGCCACGTATAGCACCAGCCGTGCGGTCCAACGTGTCGGCATCACCTTCTTGTAGAGCAAACACGCAACGATTCACATCCTCTAGAATATGGCTCTCTGAAATAGCAAGGGATGGTTTTGTAGGATTTTACTCTGAAATAGCAAGGGATGGTATTGCACGATTTTACTCTGAAATAGCAAGGGATGGTTTTGCAGGATTTTACTCTGAAATAGCAAGGGATGGTTTTGCAGGATTTTACTCTGAAATAGCAAGGGATGGTTTTGCAGGATTTTACTCTGAAATAGCAAGGGATGGTTTTGCAGGACTTTATTCTGAAATAGCAAGGGATGGATGGTATTGCTGGATTTTACTCTGAAATAGCAAGGGATGGTTTTGCAGGATTTTACTCTGAAATAGCAAGGGATGGTTTTGCAGGACTTTACTCTGAAATAGCAAGGGATGGTATTGCTGGATTTTACTCTGAAATAGCAAGGGATGGTTTTGCAGGATTTTACTTTGTAATAGCAAGGGATGGTTTTGCAGGATTTTACTCTGAAATAGCAAGGGATGGTTTTGTAGGACTTTGGGAACCCTGTGCAGAACAACACTCAGAGCATTGATTCAACTAGGGTCGAGAGGATTCGATGACCATTCATAAAACTTTGTGACATGCGCTGTAACGTACCCGAGACAGCAAGGAAATCGTCAATGGTTGTGATATCATCCACAGCATCGGTGAGGATTCGAACCTGGTTCTCCCACGCATCCTTGAATACATCCATGTTTTCCTGCGCTACCTTTGACCTCGGTCTCGCCGCCAACACTCGGGCTGCATTGATAACCTACAAACAACCAAGAAATATACATGGTCTGAATCCCAAATAACATAGATTTTATTTTAAAATGCAAAATAGTTTCCTTCATTGTTTACCACTCATAATATCACAGAGTGTGTGTTTTATGTTTATTTATCGTCGCTACCGGTTGCCCATATGAGCGACGCCTCCTGAAGAGATTAGTCATTTTATATTTTTGGATGATAGTGCAATGATACAGACAGAGACCCATTCCAGAGTCTCCTCTGGTTCTTTTACGTACACGGTGTACAGCACCGACACGAGACCTCGGTTTAAAGTCCCATTTGAAAGACTGTAAATTTTATTAGGGTCAGATGGGGGATCGAACCTGCGAATAGAATATATATCTTTTATTTTTATAGATATATTTAAGCGCAAATGAAACATTTTATAATTTTCTTTTCTATGTACATATTGCAAGCATTTTACTAGTGATATACCATAACTGTGGATTACTACATGAAACTTTAGTTTATACAAATTTATTTTAGCTCGATTGCGAAACAAGTTATTTCAACTTATATTAATCCCTCTCGAGACCTCATTCCTGATGGAATCCATCGCCATGAAGGAGAGAGAAGAGGCAACATGGAATTTAAATGCCTTGCCTAAGGGCACAATCGTAACGGCTCCAGTGGGGCTCGAACTCCAGACCTTTCGCACCTGAAGCGAACGCGCGCATCCACTGCGCTATCACGACTTCCACATTTTATAGCATCGAAACATAAAACTTTAACAAATGGATTAGTTTTAGGTGATTATCTAGCACTTAAAGCGACATTATATTGCAAAAAGCAGATTAAATGCATTTTTTCGCGTATAATTGCATTGCTCCTACACATTCTTCTGAATACATTCGACACACTAACATTGAATCAATAAACAATGTTTTTGTGGTATACAAACTTTCAAAAGTGAAAGTAGAATTTCATATAACGGTCATCCACACTCTGAATTGATGTTTGTTTGTCGTTGGAGTCAATACTAAACACGCGATACTTTCACTTAGAGATCATTTAACTAAGTCAAAAAATAAATATGCATAGGCTACCATGTGAGATATCACGTAAATATATAGCATAACTCGTGTTATTCAGGATAAACGCGTTGTTTTACGCATGAATGTCGACCCTATTTACATTATTTTGTTATGTCAACAAACCGCGTATACGACATTTGTTTATTTGTTGAAATACTCAGTTTTTGAGGTAAATATTTGGAAATAAAAATTATACCATATAACAGGAAATACATTCTGTAGAAATTTGCGTTTTCACCAATGCAGTGTCGCTTTAATGTAATTAATTAATAGTATTTGTGATAAAATTCAATGTTGATTATTAAATATTCACACATATGTAGAGTTGTCTTTTGTGTTTAAGTATATGTAACCCCTTATGAAGGATTTCGTAACTGAAAAGTTGATTTAATACATTATATAGAAAACATTCCTCTGTATTGGTGGTGATATCTCTACACAGAAAACATGCCTCTGTGTTGGTGGTGATATCTCTACACAGAAAACATTCCTCTGTGTTGGTGGTGATATCTCTACACAGAAAACATTCCTCTGTGTTGGTGGTGATATCTCTACACAGAAAACATTCCTCTGTGTTGGTGGTGATATCTCTACACAGAAAACATGCCTCTGTGTTGGTGGTGATATCTCTATTAGAAAAACATTCCTCTGTGTTGGTGGTGATATCTCTACACAGAAAACATTCCTTTGTGTTGGTGGTGATATCTCTACACAGAAAACATTCATCTGTGTTGGTGGTGATATCTCTACACAGAAAACATGCCTGTGTTGGTGGTGATATCTCTACACAGAAAACATTCCTCTTGTGTTGGTGGTGATATCTCTATATAGAAAACATTCCTCTGTGTTGGTGGTGATATCTCTATACAGAAAACATTCCTCTGTGTTGGTGGTGATATCTCTATACAGAAAACATTCCTTTGTGTTGGTGGTGATATCTCTATATAGAAAACATTCCTTTGTGTTGGTGGTGATATCTCTACACAGAAAACATTCCTCTGTGTTGGTGGTGATATCTCTATACAGAAAACATTCCTTTGTGTTGGTGGTGATATCTCTACACAGAAAACATTCATCTGTGTTGGTGGTAATATCTCTACACAGAAAACATTCCTTTGTGTTGGTGGTGATATCTCTACACAGAAAACATTCATCTGTGTTGGTGGTGATATCTCTACACAGAAAACATGCCTGTGTTGGTGGTGATATCTCTACACAGAAAACATTCCTCTGTGTTGGTGGTGATATCTCTATATAGAAAACATTCCTCTGTGTTGGTGGTGATATCTCTATACAGAAAACATTCCTTTGTGTTGGTGGTGATATCTCTATATAGAAAACATTCCTTTGTGTTGGTGGTGATATCTCTACACAAAAAACATTCCTCTGTGTTGGTGGTGATATCTCTATACAGAAAACATTCCTTTGTGTTGGTGGTGATATCTCTACACAGAAAACATTCCTTTGTGTTGGTGGTGATATCTCTACACAGAAAACATTCATCTGTGTTGGTGGTAATATCTCTACACAGAAAACATTCCTCTGTGTTGGTGGTGATTACTCTACACAGAAAACATTCCTCTGTGTTGGTGGTGATATCTCTATACAGAAAACATTCCTCTGTGTTGGTGGTGATATCTCTACACAGAAAACATTCCTCTGTGTTGGTGGTGATATCTCTACACAGAAAACATTCCTCTGTGTTGGTGGTGATATCTCAACACAGAAAACATTCCTCTGTGTTGGTGGTGATATCTCTATATAGAAAACATTCCTTTGTGTTGGTGGTGATATCTCTATATAGAAAACATTCCTTTGTGTTGGTGGTGATATCTCTACACAGAAAACATTCCTCTGTGTTGGTGGTGATATCTCTATATAGAAAACATTCCTTTGTGTTAGTGGTGATATCTCTACACAGAAAACATTCCTCTGTGTTGGTGGTGATATCTCTACACCGTCTCAGTCAGAATATCTTTCAATTTTATGCAATTATCATAAGACTTGAGTACGAACCTGTGGACACAGTTTTTCTATCTCCGAGGCAGCCAGTCTCACCATCTTAACACCCTCTTCATTACTGGACATGGAACACGCCAGGTTTGCCACCTGAAAATATTTACATCACTATTGCATTTCCTTCGATGAATCTATATGCCCTGGTTTTTGTCTATATAAGTTATGGACATGCACATTCGCAGTGTCTGCCCGCATTTCTCGCAAGAGAAGGCGTGTCTTACACATTTACACTGTTCCTAGGATGATACAATTATCCAGGTCTGGCACTTGGCAAAATCTCGCCTAAATACATTTTAAATCCAATGTGTAATATATGTTTCCTTTATGTTATTGAAAAGTATATTTAACGTAAATATAAGTAATGAATCGCGGGTTAATAGTCTCCATCGGCCACCACACACTTTAATCACACCCAATGTAGTTCATATCCAGATGGAGACTATTAACCCGATATTCATTCCTTATGTAAGTTTAAACTTAAACTTTATTTATTTTACAACGATTGCGAAGCAAGTTTTAACAACTTATATTAATCACTCTCGATGGCGCGGATGAAAGCGTAATTGTGGTCATTATTGTGGGAGGAAACCGGAGTACACGGAGAAAACCCACCTGTCCGATCTGGCGACCACCGTACCATCTCACATCATGTACATTTACTTCATTGACAATTACAAATGTGCCTGTAACGTGTGATGACTATAAGTACCATGCTTCACATAATAGCAGTCTCTTACTATCAGGCGGGCATCAAGTATGCTAGAAGGAGTGTCAAACAGATGGATGGTCTCGGTAAAAACATTATATCTACTCCAACAAGAATTTGGCATGGTAAACTTACCTCGACCAGTTTGTTGACATGATAAACTTACCTCGACCAGTTTGTTGGCATGATAAACTTACCTCGACCAGTTTGTTGGTATGATAAACTTACCTCGACCAGTTTGTTGGCATGATAAACTTACCTCGACCAGTTTGTTGGCATGATAAACTTACCTCGACCAGTTTGTTGGCATGATAAACTTACCTCGACCAGTTTGTTGGCATGATAAACTTACCTCGACCAGTTTGTTGGCATGGTAAGCTTACCTCGATCAGTTTGTTGGCATGGTAAGCTTACCTCGACCAGTTTGTTGGCATGATAAACTTACCTCGACCAGTTTGTTGGTATGATAAGCTTACCTCGACCAGTTTGTTGGTATGGTAAGCTTACCTCGACCAGTTTGTTGGCATGATAAACTTACCTCGACCAGTTTGTTGGTATGATAAGCTTACCTCGACCAGTTTGTTGGTATGGTAAGCTTACCTCGACCAGTTTGTTGGTATGGTAAGCTTACCTCGACTAGTTTGTTGGTATGATAAACTTACCTAGATCAGTTTGTTGGTATGATAAACTTACCTCAACCAGTTTGTTGGCATGATAAACTTACCTAGATCAGTTTGTTGGTATGATAAACTTACCTCAACCAGTTTGTTGGCATGATAAACTTACCTCGACCAGTTTGTTGGCATGATAAGCTTACCTCGACCAGTTTGTTGGCATGGTAAGCTTACCTCGACCAGTTTGTTGGTATGATAAGCTTACCTCGACCAGTTTGTTGGTATGGTAAGCTTACCTCGACCAGTTTGTTGGTATGATAAGCTTACCTCGACCAGTTTGTTGGTATGGTAAGCTTACCTCGACCAGTTTGTTGGTATGGTAAGCTTACCTCGACCAGTTTGTTGGTATGATAAGCTTACCTCGATCAGTTTGTTGGTATGATAAACTTACCTCGACCAGTTTGTTGGTATGGTAAGCTTAGATCGACCAGTTTGTTTGCCTGATAAACTTACCTCGACCAGTTTGTTGGCATGATAAACTTACCTCGACCAGTTTGTTGGTATGATAAACTTACCTAGATCAGTTTGTTGGCATGATAAACTTACCTCGACCAGTTTGTTGGCATGATAAGCTTACCTGGACCAGTTTGTTGGCATGGTAAGCTTACCTCGACCAGTTTGTTGGCATGGTAAGCTTACCTGGACCAGTTTGTTGGTATGATAAGCTTACCTCGATCAGTTTGTTGGCATGATAAACTTACCTCGATCAGTTTGTTGGCATGATAAACTTACCTCGACCAGTTTGTTGGCATGATAAGCTTACCTCGACCAGTTTGTTGGTATGGTAAGCTTACCTCGACCAGTTTGTTGGTATGATAAGCTTACCTCGATCAGTTTGTTGGCATGATAAACTTACCTCGATCAGTTTGTTGACATGGTAAGCTTACCTAGATCAGTTTGTTGGCATAATAAGCTTACCTCGATCAGTTTGTTGGTATGGTAAGCTTACCTCAACCAGTTTGTTGACATGGTAAGCTTACCTCGACCAGTTTGTTGGCATGATAAACTTACCTCGACCAGTTTGTTGACATGGTAAGCTTACCTCGACCAGTTTGTTGGCATGATAAGCTTACCTCGACCAGTTTGTTGACATGGTAAGCTTACCTCGACCAGTTTGTTGGCATGATAAGCTTACCTCGACCAGTTTGTTGGCATGGTAAGCTTACCTCGACCAGTTTGTTTGCATGATAAGCTTACCTCGACCAGTTTGTTGGCATGGTAAGCTTACCTCGACCAGTTTGTTGGCATGATAAGCTTACCTCGACCAGTTTGTTGGCATGATAAGCTTACCTCGACCAGTTTGTTGGTATGGTAAGCTTACCTCGACGAGCTTGTTGGCATGATAAGCTTACCTCAACGAGCTTGTTGGCATGATAAGCTTACCTCGACGAGCTTGTTGGCATGATAAGCTTACCTCGACGAGCTTGTTGGCATGATAAGCTTACCTCGATGAGCTTGTTGGCATGATAAGCTTACCTCGATGAGCTTGTTGGCATAATAAACTTACCTCGACCAGTTTGTTGGCATGATAAGCTTACCTCGACGAGCTTGTTGGCATGATCGGCAAACACTTGGGCATATTCTTCCACACCCTTCTCATCACCGGCCTTGGATGCTTCAATCAACACCAGAAGCGGAACATTCGTCTCAAGGAATGAATCTGACACGTGATCAACCACAGCCTTACGTAACTGCAATACAAAAATAGTGACTTACAGATGTAAAGTGGTCCATCCAAACACCCTGCTTTATTAACACCAAGTACACTGTTTGTGTTATAAATTCCTTCTGCTCAGGTAGAGTGTGACCTCATTTTGCCTTGTATACCCTACACTTCTCCCATGTATACCCTACACTTCTCCCATGTATACTATAAACTTCTCCCTTGTATATCTTAAACTTCTTCCTTGTATATCTAAAACTTCTCCCTTGTATACCTTAGATATCTCTATTGCACACCATACACTTCTCCCTTGCATACCGTAAACTTCTCCCTTGCATACCTTAAACTTCTCCCTTGCTTCTCCCTTGCATACCTTAAACTTCTCCCTTGCATTTGGAAATTGTTGAACATCACTAACAAATTTGTCAGTTTATACATGTAGATTGCTACAGATATATGAAACTATATGATTGATGTGTTGTACACTAGTAAATGCATGTTGATTGTGTCTTCCTGAAAATATGTCACATGATTTTTCTACAACTCAGATTATTTGTGCGCCTTTTCTAACACAAATTAGAATATTCATCTATGTCGCTCAAAAGACCATTCACAATATACTGAATTAACGAGAGCATCATACCTGTCTTCGAAGGTTCTTGGTTTTCTTCTGCATGTTGTCTATAGCTCTGTCCAGGGCCTCGTTTGGTTCCGATCTACCAGCCTGAATAAAACATTCAATAATAACTTATGCATCATAAACACATTGAAGAGTGTAATTATGCACCGATATACTTGCCCGAATAAATTATCAATATTATTATTACCGATATACCTGTATGAATAAATTATCTATATTATTATTACCGATATATACCTGCATGAATAAATTATCAATATTATTATTACCGATATACCTGCCCGAATTAAATATCAATATTATTATTACCGATATATACCTGCACGAATAAACCATCAATATTATTATTACCGATATACCTGTATGAATAAATTATCAATATTATTATTACCGATATATACCTGCATGAATAAATTATCAATATTATTATTACCGATATACCTGTATGAATAAATTATCAATATTATTATTACCGATATATACCTGCATGAATAAATTATCAATATTATTATTACCGATATACCTGCACGAATAAATTATCAATATTATTATTACCGATATACCTGCCCGAATAAATTATCAATATCATTATTACCGATATACCTGCCCGCATAAATTATCAATATTATTATTACCGATATACCTGCATGAATAAATTATCAATATTATTATTACCGATATATACCTGCATGAATAAATTATCAATATTATTATTACCGATATACCTGCCCGAATTAAATATCAATATTATTATTACCGATATATACCTGCATGAATAAATTATCAATATTATTATTACCGATATACCTGCCCGAATTAAATATCAATATTATTATTACCGATATATACCTGCACGAATAAACCATCAATATTATTATTACCGATATACCTGTATGAATAAATTATCAATATTATTATTACCGATATATACCTGCATGAATAAATTATCAATATTATTATTACCGATATACCTGTATGAATAAATTATCAATATTATTATTACCGATATATACCTGCATGAATAAATTATCAATATTATTATTACCGATATACCTGCACGAATAAATTATCAATATTATTATTACCGATATATACCTGCATGAATAAATTATCAATATTATTATTACCGATATACCTGCCCGAATAAATTATCAATATTATTATTACCGATATACCTGCATGAATAAATTATCAATATTATTATTACCGATATACCTGCATGAATAAATTATCAATATGATTATTACCGATATACCTGCCCGAATAAATTATCAATATTATTATTACCGATATACCTGCATGAATAAATGATCAATATTATTATTACCGATATACCTGCATGAATAAATGATCAATATGATTATTACCGATATACCTCTTTTTTTTCGGATTGGGCAAAAAAACAGGCAGAATACATGTGCAGGTAAAATAATTCAGTCAGTATTTTTGTGGTTTAACGCGCATCAACACCGTGGGTGATATGGCGACTCTTCTGCTATTATTGGTGGAGGAAGATCCCATGTGCAGTATTTCAGGCATGGGTGGCCACCAGGGTAGAACCACCGACCTTCTGTAAGCCAGCTGGATAGCAATCATTGTAAAGTTAGTCTAAACATATTTTATTAACCCCAATATTACACAGTTTGTACAAACAATGCCTTATAACATACGCATCAATTTACAGACTAAGGATTACAATGAGTGTTATGTTATTGTTCTCCTATATATGTATATAGTAAACGTTATATATAGTAAAGTTGGCTACAGGGAGTAAACATATAACCATTCATAAAACAAACAATCAAGTACAATATTGTACATGAACAATGAATCTACAGTCATTACGGTATGTCTCATGTTAGTATGGCATGCTTTAGCGAACAGTACACTTTTAATCACACTGTTTCTCTATTTGGATATAAATGACTCACTCATCCAATTTCATCAATGCACATGCCTGATCCATTATACAATGTACATAATTCACAGTTGTTAAGACAAAACTTGCATGTGAAAATTGATATGTGGGGTTGGTGTTACAAATGTACCAGATAATTGTGAAAATAAACATAGAACAATGCACACACTGTCTACAGCATTCACTTCTCCTATCAGAAAAATCGCTTCCACATAATAGGATTGGATACATGAGAGAGTGTATGGAATCAGATAGAAAGGTGGCAAGTAAGAGAAACTATGAACTCGGATAGAAAGGTGGCAAGTAAGAGAAACTATCAGATAGAAAGGTGGCAAGTAAGAGAAACTATGGAATCAGATAGAAAGGTGGCAAGTAAGAGAAACTATCAGATAGAAAGGTGGCAAGTAAGAGAATATATCAGATAGAAAGGTGGCAAGTAAGAGAAACTATGAAATCAGATAGAAAGGTGGCAAGTAAGAGAAACTATGAACTCAGATAGAAAGGTGGCAAGTAAGATAAACTATGAAATCAGATAGAAAGGTGGCAAGTAAGAGAAACTATGAAATCAGATAGAAAGGTGGCAAGTAAGATAAACTATGAAATCAGATAGAAAGGTGGCAAGTAAGAGAAACTATGGAATCAGATAGAAATGTGGTAAGTAAGAGAAACTATGAACTCAGATAGAAAGGTGGCAAGTAAGAGAAACTATGAACTCAGATAGAAAGGTGGCAAGTAAGAGAAACTATGAACTCAGATAGAAAGGTGGTAAGTAAGAGAAACTATCAGATAGAAAGGTGGCAAGTAAGAGAAACTATGAACTCAGATATGGTAAGTGAGAGAAACTATGGAATCAGATATGGTAAGTGAGAGAAACTATGAACTCAGATATGGTAAGTGAGAGAAACTATGAAATCAGATATGGTAAGTGAGAGAAACTATGAACTCAGATATGGTAAGTGAGAGAAACTATGGAATCAGATATGGTAAGTGAGAGAAACTATGAACTCAGATATGGTAAGTGAGAGAAACTATGAACTCAGATATGGTAAGTGAGAGAAACTATGAAATCAGATATGGTAAGTGAGAGAAACTATGAAATCAGATATGGTAAGTGAGAGAAACTATGAAATCAGATATGGTAAGTGAGAGACCAATTTGTTTAATGCCGGTATCTCATTAAATTTAAAAACAAGAAAGGTTCTAGACTGAAACTAGATGGAGACATGGAAGATATGGCCGGCCATCCTAGGGATGCCAGACTGACATATTTACAGTTCTAATACAGTAACAGAAAATACCATGGCTGATCTGTCTCTGTGCTGTAAGCTATTCGGATATTGGAGCGAAGACAATTGGCTGAATAGCAAACAACATAGATCCTGATCAGATGCGTTGCTACGCGTGTCTGATCTGTCTCTATGCTGTAAGCTATTCGGATATTGGAGCAGACAATTGGCTGAATAGCAAACAACATAGATCCTGATCAGATGCATTGTTACGCGTGTCTGATCTGTCTCTATGCTGTAAGCTATTCGGATATTGGAGCGAAGACAATTGGCTGAATAGCAAACAACATAGATCCTGATCAGATGCGTTGCTACGCGTGTCTGATCTGTCTCTATGCTGTAAGCTATTCGGATATTGGAGCGAAGACAATTGGCTGAATAGCAAACAACATAGATCCTGATCAGATGCGTTGCTACGCGTGTCTGATCTGTCTCTATGCTGTAAGCTATTCTGATATTGGAGCGAAGACAATTGGCTGAATAGCAAACAACATAGATCCTGATCAGATGCGTTGCTACGCGTGTCTGATCTGTCTCTATGCTGTAAGCTATTCTGATATTGGAGCGAAGACAATTGGTTGAATAGCAAACAACATAGATCCTGATTAGATGCGTTGTTACGAGTGGCTGATCTGGATCTATGTTGTGTGCACATTCTTTTCAATTTAGTCGACAGGTTAAGGGTTAAATCAACTTGTACACGTGATAGAAAAAATGAAACAAGTGGACAATTGAACAGTAACTGAAGATTTTAGATTTAAAAGCTATGTCATGGGTACATTTGTTTGCATGGATTTGGGGGTTTAAACCCGCACCAACAGCTTAGGTCACCAACCTACCAAAAACAAACGGATCAGCTTTGTAAAATTAAACAATTCCACACCCCAGTGGGATTGAAACCTTCAGCGGTGAGGGGGACAAGTGATTTGAATTTGAAGTCAATGACCATAACCACTAGGTCACCGTGACATATGTACGGTTACATGTAACTAACAAAACACATAATAATAACAGCAATAGAACATGGAAACTAAATTAACATGACACATGCTTATGGACGATGCTCATTTCTTTATGCTTTCCAATGAATGGTACGAGTTTTCCCAGTCAATGAAAATGCTATTTTTCACCGTTTTGAAACAGTGGAAGATGGCACTTTCTTTCCCACTGCTTGTGCTTGTTATTCCGCCATGGTGGAATATACGATTGTATTTAACGATTGTCTGACAATCATGAACAGTTAGCTATAAAATAGTATATTATAATGAATTTGTCTGTCGTTTGTTTTCAATATTGACAGAGAAGTCAGTAACTAACTTGTACCAGACCTATTTTTTAATGCGAACATTCGCACAAACATAAGTGTATTGTAGTAAAATGAGGCTCCCGCCTGACAGGGGCAGTTAAAAATGAATAAATTGGATAATAAATATATTTCCCAAAATCATTGGAAATCATAAACGAAAATACTGAATATTTGTGTTTACTAGTGTACGATAGGATTTTATTTCACCTCATGATCACAGATATATGTTTTTCCCTTCGTGGAAATACACATTTTTGGTGATGACGGGATGAAATAAATTCCAATCTTACACTAGTAAACACAAACATCCACTATATCCTTAGACACAATTTACCTTGAATTTTGATATTTTTCTAATGGGAAACCTTGGTGGACACTTTAAATATAAAATCATTCTCAAACATCAACTAACATACATGTATTATTTAAGTCAGATAATGTTTCTTATGCATTGCTAAAATGCAAATAAACATGATCAATAATTTAACATATTTGGAAACACCATTAAACACCAGACAGCAGAAACTATCACATATATTATTCTGTATCTCAATAACATTGTGCAAAATTTCCATTTTACCGTACCGGTATATCATTTTCTGCTTCCATTACTGCACAAATTCCCCACTGAGGAGGCATCTTCATGCAATTATTGTATACTACATTGTGGCTATGTGTAAAGCATTTATCAATGTCATCCATTGTTTCTTACCATGATCTTACTACCAATTTCAAACTTCTTGTCACTTTCAAATTCGTGCTACAAATTCCAGTTGCACAAATCAACTTTAAGAAATAAGATAGGCTGGTCAAAGTGTTCTTGCCATGTTAGGACTGCTCACAATCCGCAACTGGTCACCCTGTTTGACTGGTCACCCTGTTTGACTGGTTACCCTGCTTGACTGGTCACTGTACTGGTCACCCTGTTTGACTGGTCACCCTGCTTGACTGGTCACTGTTCCAGTGGTCACTGTACTGGTCACCCTGTTTGACTGGTCACCCTGTTCCACTGGTCACCATATTGGTCACACTGTTTGACTAGTCACCATACTGGTCACCCTGTTAGACTGGTAACCGTGTTCCACTGGTCATCCTGTTTGCCTTGTCACTGTGTTCCACTGGTAACCATACTTCAACTGGTCACCCGGTATAGCTGGCCATCCTGTTTGCCTGGTCATCGTGTTCCACTGGTAACCATACTAGTCACTCTGTTTGACTGGTCACCGTGTTCCACTGGTCATCATACTTCAACTGGTCACCCTGTATGGCTGGTCATCCTGTTTGACTGGTCACCATGTTCCACTGGTAACCATACTAGTCACTCTGTTTGACTGGTCATCGTGTTCCACTGGTCATCATACTTCAATTGGTCACCCTGTATGGCTGGTCACTCTGTTTGACTGGTCATCGTGTTCCACTGGTCATCATACTTCAACTGGTCACCCGGTATAGCTGGTCATCCTGTTTGACTGGTCACCATGTTCCACTGGTCACCATACCTCAACTGGTCACACTAGTTTGACAGGTTATCCTAGTTCAACTGGTCAATCTCTTGGACTGCTTGCTGTATTCCACTGACCATCCTAGTACAACTGGTCACTTTGACAGACTAGTCACTGTGTTTGACTGGTCGTTCCGTTTAACTAGTCACAGTAGCTAAGTTGGTCTCCCTGTTTGACGTATTCCACTGGCCACCCCTTGTTCAACTAGTCAGACTGTTAGACTGGTCACCCTTGTTCAACTAGTCAGACTGTTAGTCTGGTCACCCTAGTACAACTGGTCAGTCTGTTAGACTGGTCATCCTAGTTCAACCGTTCGGACTGTTAGACTGGTCACCCTAAAACAACTGGTCAGTCTTTTAGACTGGTCATCCTAGTTCAATCGATCAGATTGTTAGACTGGTCACCCTAATACAACTGGTCCGTCTGTTAGACTGGTCACCCTAATACAACTGGTCAGTATGTTAGACTTGTTGCCACATTCTGACTATTATATCATTAACTGAACTGACAGAAGATTAAACAAGACTATTGCTAGACGTACATTATTCATGTATTGCATTAAACAAGGCTATTGCTAGACGTACATTATTCATGTATTCCATTAAACAAGGCTATTGCTAGATGTACATTATTCATGTATTCCATTAAACAAGACTATTGCTAGACGTACATTATTCATGTATTCCATTAAACAAGGCCATTGCTAGACATACATTATTCATGTATTCCATTAAACAAGACTATTGCTAGATGTACATTATTCATGTATTCCATTAAACAAGACTATTGCTAGACATACATTATTCATGTATTCCATTAAACAAGACTATTGCTAGACGTACATTATTCATGTATTCCATTAAACAAGACTATTGCTAGACTACATTATTCATGTATTCCATTAAACAAGACTATTGCTAGACTACATTATTCATGTATTCCATTAAACAAGACTATTGCTAGACTACATTACTCATGTATTCCATTAAACAAGACTATTGCTAGACTACATTATTCATGTATTCCATTAAACAAGACTATTGCTAGACTACATTATTCATGTATTCCATTAAACAAGACTATTGCTAGACTACATTATTCATGTATTCCATTAAACAAGACTATTGCTAGACGTACATTACTCATGTATTCCATTAAACAAGACTATTGCTAGACTACATTACTCATGTATTCCATTAAACAAGACTATTGCTAGACTACATTACTCATGTATTCCATTAAACAAGACTATTGCTAGACTACATTACTCATGTATTCCATTAAACTAGACTATTGCTAGACTACATTATTCATGTATTCCATTAAACAAGACTATTGCTAGACTTACGTTATTCATGTATTCTGTAAGAAGATCTTGTAACGCCTGCCTCACAACGTTACACTCCTGTACGATCCTTTCCCTGCGGTCATCCCTAGTGCACGCAGAGTCTGCCATCAATGCCGCCCCACTAATTATACTCTCTAGTCTCTCCTCGAGAGATGGGCGCATGCGAACCTCGTTGTATGTCAACGGATCCATGATCACCTTTTGCTGAAAATGTACGCAAATTCTAAATATTTTTATTCTGAAAATGCATAAAGTAATGGAAAACTTCATTAGGTAAGACTTACCTACCTACATGCATATTGACTCTTGAAAAGTCCAGTTTGACTCTTCAAAAATCCAGCTTGACTTGAGATTTTGACCTCAAGGGTTATTGACTCTTGACTTTCAAAGTCTAGTGAACCTGTAAGTGTGTGTGTTTTACGTATATTTATCGTCGCTATCGGTTGCCCATATCTCAGTCTCAAACTTCTGATTGGATAGGCCAAATTGAAGATTCAAGCAATCAAATTACTTGAGCTCCATCTGAGAAAAGATTTATAACCTCAGGCCTTGGTCCCTTTAGTAAATCAGATATCGTTGATCATTTCTATTACTGGTCTATCAGGCAACAAGACCTCCCATAAGTATCGTAAATAACTGTCTAAACAATCACAATAAATATACGGATCTTCACAGACATGACTCACCATCATAAATAACTGTCTAAACAATCACAATAAATATACGGATCTTCACAGACTTGACTCACCATAAGTTCATCAAGAGCAGCGGCAAGTTCTCCGGCTCCTTCGTAAGGGTGGGCACTAGACTGTCCCGTAGCCTGAGCTACGCCAGATATCGTGTTCACGGCATCACACAGCTGTTCGTACGCCCAGTCCCTGTTGGCTCTGGCAGCAGCCAGCTCCGGGTGTCGTACGTATGCCTTAGAAGCTGTCAGTAACATCATGCTACTTTTCTTTAGTGTGGCCCTAGAGGCGGCAAGGTCATCACGTCTTCTTGGGTCCTTTAAAGTAACGGTAGTAAGTAAGTAACATGCATCGTATTAAAGTGTTCTTTGATTGTTGGGTTTAACGTCAGCAATAGGCGACTCTCCAGCTATTATTGGTGGAGGATGACCACGGGTGCCCCCCCGAGCAGTATTGCAGGCACGGCAGTGCTCGAAAAATAGGACAGCCCGATGCCCCTCAAAATCCAAGTCGGTTTGCCTCCCTTTAAATCTGACAAGCCTGCAGGTCTGTGTCTAAAAAAATCTCGAGCCCATAGAATATTTTAATGTCATGTGATTTCCGGTCTCGGAGACAACAATCGTAAACATTCTCAGGCCTGGAGACTAAATCAGTCCATTTTAGATTTGGGCCTGTCCATTTTCAGAGGGGATAAGCCCTGTGACTGTCTGCTAAAAAAATGTTCCATGAGCACGGCACATTGGTAGAACCACTGACCTAACACAAGCCAGATGGATAGCTTCCTCAAATGAAAGAACTCGACACCCCCAGTGGGATTCGAACTTACAGAAGCGAGGGGCAAGTGATTTGAAGTCAACGACCATATCCACGCGGCCACGGAGTCCACACATTTATGTATAGAAAGAATGTTTTTGTCAATACCAACTTTTATTGAAAATTATTATTATAACAAACCTTTAGATCTGCCTGCCTCTGTGCAGCCCTCTCTGACAGTTCCACGACACTCTTGCCAAACTCCTTAAAACTGTCCATCAGTTCCTGCTGGCTGGATGCATTCCGGATGCGGTCTAAATCATTCTCCACCTAAAACATACAAGTACATTAGCCCTTTCAACACCACAGGCCTCTAAATAGGCTTATGAAAAGTGTAGATCCCGATGAGCCGGCTCGTGACTAACCATCTCATCAGGATCTGCACTTTTTTGCCAGTAATAATTATTACTATTTTTAGATAAAATTACCCATTTTGATAAATGAACTGGTCTAAAGGTAATTTTCTTATTGATTTATTGGTCTAAAAATATCATGCACCAGTCCATGTCAGTTACTTGGGGTTGAATGGGTTAAATATCATGCATAGTCCATGTCAGTTACTTGGGGTTGAATGGGTTAAATATCATGCATGAGTCCATGTCAGTTACTTGGGGTTGAATGGGTTAAATATCATGCACGAGTCCATGTCAGTTACTTGGGGTTTAATGGGTTAAATATCATGCACGAGTCCATGTCAGTTACTTGGGGTTTAATGGGTTAAATATCATACACGAGTCCATGTCAGTTACTTGGGGTTTAATGGGTTAAATATCATGCACGAGTCCATGTCAGTTACTTGGGGTTTAATGGGTTAAATATCATGCACGAGTCCATGTCAGTTACTTGGGGTTTAATGGGTTAAATATCATGCACGAGTCCATATCAGTTACTTGGGGTTGAATGGGTTAAATATCATGCACGAGTCCATGTCAGTTACTTGGGGTTGAATGGGTTAATCAGCGTCTACAACAAATCATTTGAAGTTAGAGGAAAGCAGATACAATGAAATGCAACACTCCTTTAGTTCACTCAATCAATGGTCGTGTTCCGTTGTACCAACCTCGTACAGAAAGTCAATTTCTTGTACAAGGTTGAAGGGACGTGGAGAAGAATTATATAAGACTCTGTCTTTCATTCTAATCCTTTTTCTGTATTTTGATATGTGTCATGTATGCATTGTTCAATATGTATTATATTGTGAAATAAAAATATGTTTAAACTAAGGGACGTTAGCTATATATAGGCAGGGTGCATTCTAAAGGGCGATTTGGGCGAAATAGTCGCCATAGGGAGTACGAACCCGTCCCCCCACTTCTCCCTAAAAAACAACTTTTTTTTACAATTTTCATACATAATTTTGTCAAGAACTTTACAATGGCTCATTATAAAGCAGAAAAAGTACTACAGGCACTTCCTTATTGTAAAGGACTCTTTCTATTCAAATGTTGTATTTAATGGTCATAATGTGCATTTTAACCATATTTTGTTGACATTTATTAAATAACACCATTTAAGGACACGATCGTGCACTTTCTCACTTCTCCCAAACATTGGGACCTAGAATGAACCCTGTATAGGTAGTGTACGTGTAATCTCAAATCTGTGTACGTGTAAACCATGCCCCGTATATGCTATTGGAATAATGTCTGTACACTCGCGTAACATTTATATACTTTGAGTAATAAAGTTATTTATTTTAAGCTTTCTAATGAAACTGCTGAGGGATCAAGGTAGCACATTAGCTATAACTTTGTAACGCTTCGTCTGATCCGGTTTTAGCTCCACTATCCGAATAGCAAACAGCATAGGGCCTGATCAGACGACATGTTCTGTGCCATCTGATCTGGCTCTTTGCTTCTCCTGCACAATTTATAATATTCAGTTATACTACTTGCCGGTACATGCGTGATCTCAGCTTTACTCTCCAGTTATATACAATTAGTGAAACTCCACTTACAAGAGGAAATCTCTATTTTCACAATACAGTCAAACCTGCCTTAAGCAGCCAGCCAGGGGAATTACAGAATGTGGCTGCTTAGCACAGGTGGCTGCTTAATAAAGGTCAAATGTATAATAAAACAACATATTGGGAATTGGAAACTGGCTGCTTAATGCAGGTTGGCTGCTTAATAGAGGTGACCACTAACACAGGCTTGACTGTAGTGAAATAAAATGTTGTTGTTCCACTGGTTGAAAGCAGTTTTTGGATGCAAGCTTTCAGTGAAGTCTTTAATGACGTCATTTATTGTCGGCACGACATTCTAGCGCCATTTCGCTTTGTAACCTCGGAGCCTACAATCTCAATCTGTCTTTTATCGTCGCTACTGGTTGCCCCTATGAGCAACGCCTCCTGACGAGATTAGTTATTTTAGATGTTTGGAGGATAGTGCAATAATAGACAGAGACCCATTCCAGAGTCTCCTCTGGTTCTTTTACGTGCACGGTGTAAAGCACCGTCACAGGACCTCGGTTTAAAGTCCCATCCGAAAGGCTGTTAATGTTATTAGGGTCAGACGGGGGATCGAACCTGCAATCCCTGGATTACCAATCCAGCATGTTACCACTGGACTACAGATCCGTCTGTTCCAATATCAAGTGCAGTCACAAGCTTCTTAATGTTTCAGTTGAGAGTGAAACTCAGAATCAACCAATCCAATCACTTGAAATCTAAGAAAAGTTTTATAACCTCGGGGGCCCAGGGCATCATTTGAAATAAAGCAGCTTTACACTAACAACAGGTTAGTTCAGAAATAAAATTTGTCTTTCAGATATTTATTGGCGAATAAGACATGGCTTCGAGTGTATGAAACAACGGCTTCCCATCTTATAAGCGAGTGAAAACTAGGTTTGTTCCATTTCTCAATCGTCTTATACGTGGATCTATGCAAAATATCACTAAGTTAAGACAAAAGTTTGGGGGTTAACTTATAGGCGAGTATGTACCGTACATGTGTTCTGCTATCACTGAAAGGTTGTCCGATTAGCACAGTGGTTAGCGCGCTCGCTTCTCATCAATGCAACCCGGGTTCGATCCTCGGACCGAGAAGTATGCGAAATGGTACGGTGGCCGTCAGATCGGACAGGTGGGTTTTCTCCAGGTACTCCGGTTTCCTCCCACACGAATGACCCGCACCAAACAAGTGTGATTAATAGAAGTTGTCAAAACTTGCTTCGCAATCGTTGTAAAATAAATAAAGTTTAAACTATTTAGCACAGAAAGAAATACGGTTAACTTACAACTCTGAGAGATTTAAGTAGAAGATGCACATCAACCATATCGGCAAGGATGAGAAGCCGGGTCACGGCAGACAACAGAGCACGTGCTGCACGTACCATGGCTCCACGCTTCATTGACGAACACGGGTCAACAGCAAACTCCTCAGAAGCTGTGCCCATCGCATCTCCTGTATAGTATAAATATTACATATGTGAAGAGCTCATTTCTTCGGAGAAATGAAATCAAATATTTGTTTGCTATGGGGTTTAAAGTTGCACCAGCTATTATTAGTGGAGGAAGACCCTGGTTGTCCCTCCGAACAGTATATCAGGCATGGTTTAGTACCCGGGTATAACCACTGACCTATTGCAAGCCAGCCGAGTAGCTTCCTCACTTGAAAGAATTTAGACACACAAAGTGAGATTAGACAGCGGTGAGGGGCAAGTGATTTGAAGTCAACAACCGTAACTGAGACCCCCACCAGCAAAACATTATTACTTTCTAATTTCACTACTAACGTTAATTATACATTTGTATTTTATAAGTTCCGTTGCATATGTATTTACAAGTAAACACAATCAAACAAAATGCAAACACAATCGTACACATAAATTATATATTATAATGTAAATGGGTAGGACCAAAAGTTAATATTAAACATTAGATTCGGTCCTCCTTCATTATTCTACTAAGTTACTAATGTCACACACTACATTGCACACACCACTAACCTGTTTTCTTAACTTCATCCACGGCAGCTAACATATCTTCCTTGACATCAGGGTTCTCACGTGCTATCTCTTCACCTTTCTCCACAAAGTTTTGTGTGGCTCTCTGTACGGCAGCGGCAAGTACATGGCCCTTCTTCGAACGACCTTTCTTTTTATTTGAAGGACCCTTCTGATTCACAAGAGTGGTCACCTGAAGTCAATGGCAACTCGTAAATAATGACGTGGCGGTGGTAGAATTACGGAAACTTTGAAGTAAACATTTTATTGAAAATACACATCGATGGGCTATGCATGCTACGAAAGTCACGGTTATTAATTTCCTCAGATAATTCATGTTAAAAAAAAAGACTTAATTTTATTAGGGCCAGACGGTGGATCGCAGGACTGGTTCGATCCCCGTCTTGACCCTAATAAAATTAACAGTCTTTCGGATGGGACTTTAAGCCGAGGTCTTGTGTCGGTGCTTTACACCGTGCACGTAAAAAGAACCAGAGGAGACTCTGGAATGGGTCTCTGTTGTATCATTGCACTATCCTCCAAAATGACTAATCTCTTCAGGAGGCGTCGCTCATATGGGCAACCGGTAGTGACGATAAATAAACGTAAAACACACACACGTGCAAACTATAATACATAATGTACATAATGTTTTGACATTCAAAATAGTATGTTCGGGCCATGTATAAGTTACAGATATAGTTACCTGGGTGACCAAAGGTTCCAATGTCTTCTCGACAGATTTTGTTCTTATTTCCAAGTTCTTTGGATCCCATTTAATGTTTAAGGATCCCATGTCCAATGGGATGTCTACAGAAACTGAAAAACAGAAAAATCAGAATGTTCTTAAAAGTGTGTCTTTGATACCACCCCACTAATAAGTCCTGTGACTCACAGGCTGTGAGTGGTCTTATTATAGGGTTTTTACTGTATACATGTGTACCATTATAAGCAAAACATTTGTAAAGAACACTTAACATCTATTTTGTTAACCTCCAGAGTTGACATGCGCAGATTTTTAACAGTTAGCGCTCTAAAATACTTCTATCACGTCATTGCGCATGAAACCTGCCCTGCGTTTTTGCAGAATATTTTCAACAGTTGGCGCTCTAAAATACTTCTATCACGTCATTGCGCATGAAACCTGCCCCGCGTATTAATTTGCCGCACATTTTCAAAGTTGGAAACAACAAAGGAAGTTATCACTGTAAAATTGAGTATGAAATTTTTGAGAACCAATCCACTGCAATTAATGGTGCAGTTCAAGCTGTTACGATTTCAATCTGAAATGTCTGCTATGGTGAAAAGCGACAATTCGCAGCCAGAGCCCGAGAAGAAAATGCTAAAACATTGAAAAGAGGTTTTAGCCAACATTGGCTGAAGGATTTCTCCTAGTTGCGATATGACAATAAAACGAGTCCCGGGTTATAACTTATATCAATTTTGATATGCTTAGCTCGTCTGTCTTGTAAATCTTTGCTTGTGTCAATTGAAAACATGCACTGGAATGATCGAGAACAAAAATTGTGCGTGCAAGTTGCAACAGCAATATGAAGCATTTTCGAGGGTGGACAAGAAAATTGGTCGCTAATCAGAATGCTTAGAATGTACTGATAATAATACATATACATGGTTAAATTACATGTAGCATTTACCATCTATAGAATTATATTCCAATTCTATCAAGCCCCTGATAGAGACCTAGATAGTGTGCATCCTTCTGCCAGTGTGTTAGTAGAATAGTAGTAATAAAGGACAAGACAAACTAGCATTGAGACAACAATGATAATATTTGGTTTAGCTTAGTGTATACAAATTTATTTTAGCTCGATTGCGAAACAAGTTCTTACAACTTATATTAATCACTCTTGAGATCTCACCCCTGATGGAATCCATCACCACAAGGAGAGAGAAGAGGCAACATGGAATTTAAATGCCTTGCCTAAGGGCACAATTGTAACGACTCCAGTGTGGCTCAAACTCCGGACCTTTTGCAACGGAAGCGAATGTGCATCCTCTGCGCTTTCACGATTAGGTGAGCATTTGCTTAATATGTCACACCTGTGAGGTCAGATTCGCTATGATCGATATGCATCCACTTATTCGCACTAAGACTGTGCTTAGACGAATCCGGAGATAAATCTTGTAAACATTTTCGTGTATTTCTATTTTTCTATTTTTAGTAATAATCAAATATTCAACATGGACGAAATGGAATGGTGAAACTCCCATGAAATTTAAGCATCGATTTCTTGTATAATATTGTGTGAAAAGACATTATAGACTGTGCAGAATTCAAACAACGGTATGTGTGTACAATTTTAATTTATAAAAAAACAATTTTTTAGAATATAAAATATGCTTAGAATTTAATTCTAAATTGAGGTTTAGACTTTGAAAAATGGCTGGATAGTAAAATGTCACATTTTTCATGTCTAAATATTTGGACTAATAGTGTCCATGAATTTAAATAACAAAGGTGCCGAATGTTGTTAAAACTTGTGGCCCAAACCATTTGTATTTTCATGGTATGTATTTTAGCATCACGTGTATGACATAGATATGTATCTTCACGCCGGGATACTATTGATTTGCAATAAAATATGGATAAAAAAACAAATAGGGTGGGGTACGTAGGGCACTGTTCATTTTGCTTTATTCAATATGTTGTGAAAACAAACATATAAATGATACATTATGTTTATGAAAATAAAACACTTTAAACAAAATACAGTACGTTACTGGTCGATGTACAGCAATAATCCAACAATTTACCAAAATGTGATTGTTTATCATCAATTTGCAATCGTTTCCGTAATGTTGACTCATACAATATACTTCCGCTTTTCCAACAACTGACCTTTACACTAACTGTTTTTCGAACATATTAAAATCATGAGGAAATACGTAACAGGCGTTTGACCAAACCCTTAGAATGAAATAAACTTGTATTTGATTATCGTGTGTTAGCTGACACATAACAAACATGGCGAGGTTTATAATTTACTAGTATTACCGGTAGGGTGCAAAGAGATCAGCCAATTATTTGAAGAATCCCAATTCAATTACGAATGGAGGAATATGAAAATATCACAGCCGTCATTAAACCTCCTGAACGTAACAATGTAGCATAATTATGTATACTAGTTTCTGCATGCACAGCTACTCACCCCCCCCCCCCCGCTATTATATTTACATGGAATTATTACTTTATGGTATTCATTGTAATGATATTCATGTAGTTGACAATCGTTTTATTTTCTAAAATGTTCAACGTTACGTAAATGATACTCTTGGATTTACATAACTGTTAAAGTGCTCGTTATGCATGAATGTATACTGGTATGATGTGAAGCAATGTGTGTGAAGTGCCTTGCTTAATGGCACTACATACGTGACCTGACAGAGTATCGAACCCGGGACCGTTCGATCAATGAACCACGGACGCCACGTGTTTTCATGCATGTGCTTCAATTTATAGCGCACACACGCACGCCCAGCAAAAACGACAACAATGCATTTCCTATCTATCTATCTATCTATCTATCTATATATCTATCTATCTATCTATCTATCTATCTATCTATCTATCTATCTATCTATCTATCTATCTATCTATCTATCTATCTATCTATCTATCTATCTATCTATCTATCTATCTATCTATCTATCTATCTATCTATCTATCTATCTATCTATCTATCTATCTTCTATCTATCATCTATCTATCTATCTATCTATCTATCTATCTATCTATCTATCTATCTATCTATCTATCTATCTATCTATCTATCTATCTATCTATCTATCTATCTATCTATCTATCTATCTATCTATCTATCTATCTATCTATCTATCTATCTATCTATCTATCTATCTATCTATCTATCTATCTATCTATCTATCTATCTATCTATCTATCTATCTATCTATCTATCTATCTATCTATCTATCTTCCGCTAATGTCGAACCCCTCGCGGGGACGTAGACATGTTGCGCGTCAAAAACCACAAAGAAGTTAAAAGTATGAGTAGTTAAAAGTATAATTTAAGAAGGTAATGAAAATAAGTTGTGGTAAAAGTTTAAAAGAAGCTACACAGAACAACTAGGGACTGGCATGTTCAATATGGCAAACTGCCGTATTGAATTGCTCTATGGTAGGGAGATGGACAATGTCAGGAGGGAGGTGGTTCCAATGATAGATTGTTCTTGGAAAGAAGGAAAACTTGTAGTAGTCTGTAGTTGCTGTAATTAACATATAGCTTAAGGAATGGCAATGGCGAGCAGGAAACACCTTCAATTTGGTCTATCAATGTTTGGGTATGGGGCGACCAGATCTCGGAGCCATATTCAAGCTGGGGTCTCACTAGTGTCTGGTAAGCCATGGTCTTAAGGGGTTCAGATTTGACCTGGAGGTTTCTACGTAGAACTCCTAATGTTTGGTTTGCTTTCTTTGTTGACCTTTTTATGTGGGTGTCCCACGACAGGTTATTTGAGATATCCACGCCAAGGTATTTGGCTGAGGTGACCGACACAAGTAGGACTCCATGGAGTTTATATTTGCTGGGAATAGGATGTTTCCTTCTGGTGACGTGGATAACTTGACATTTGGAGGGGTTAAATTCCATGTCCCACTCCAACTCCCACTCTTCTAATCTCTTAAGGTCGTTTTGGAGTGTGACCGATTCATTTGCAGATGTCAGTGATAGATATACTGCAGTATCATCTGCAAAGATGCGGACTTTGGAACTGATGTTTCTGATGTTACTGATGTTTCCTGCTGTTCACGATGAAACAATGTGCCATTCTGGTGTTATTTGACCGATCTCCATGAAATAAAAAGTATTTGTTGATAGAATAAGGTCTTCCAGTCGGGACCACAATGGCATATTGATCAGTGATCTGCTGGTCATTTTTACCTAGTTTCTCGTTGATGTTTCTGCATTCATGTTTCATTTCCGTTGGTTGCCTTTAGTAAACATTACTTATCGATACTATATGACCATAGGGAAAACATAATAATGTGTTTATTATATCTGTGCACATCATGAAAATGCATTGAAGGTCCTCATTCCGTGAGTGTCCTAATGCCGGTACTATTTGTTTACATTTCGTATCGCAAGATTTTTGGTGACGTCATACACGCCCTTCAGTTTAAATATTTACAAAAGCAGAAGCTATCTGCCAAAAGAGAAACAATATTAAAATGAGATAAAAACAGGTAAATATGTGTTAACCCTTTCCCTCATAGAAGCACCTCTTGACGCCATTACCAATACAACATACATTGACAATGTAGTAGCCAAACCAATGTTCATAATAAAGACCAGAATCTCATGTAGTTCCAGTAATATCTATGGAGGTGGGAAAGATATGGCGACTATTTATCCACTGCATGCTAGCTAAATGGCTGTCGTTTGTATGGAGATATAATAGTATATTAACCTAAACCTCTATGAAGGAAAGGGTTAAAACATGTCATGCATGTAAAATAATACCTTTTATACTATTATCATTTAACGTTTGAAAGGGCTGCGGAAACACACACACCACACACACACACACACACACACCACACACACACACACACACACACACACACACACACACACACACACACACACACACACACACACACACACACACACACACACACACACACACACACACACACACACACACACACACACACACACACACACACACACACACACACACACACACACACACACACACACACACACACACACACACACACACACACACACACACACACACACACACACACACACACACACACACACACACACACACACACACACACACACACACACACACACACACACACACACACACACACACACACACACACACACACACACACACACACACACACACACACACACACACACACACACACACACACACACACACACACACACACCACACACACACACACACACACACACACACACACACACACACACACACACACACACACACACACACACACACACACACACACACACACACACACACACACACACACACACACACACACACACACACACACACACACACACACACACACACACACACACACACACACACACACACACACACACACACACACACACACACACACACACACACACACACACACACACACACACACACACACACACACACACACACACACACACACACACACACACACACACACACACACACACACACACACACACACACACACACACACACACACACACACACACACACACACACACACACACACACACACACACACACACACACACACACACACACACACACACACACACACACACACACACACACACACACACACACACACACACACACACACACACACACACACACACACACACACACACACACACACACACACACACACACACACACACACACACACACACACACACACACACACACACACACACACACACACACACACACACACACACACACACACACACACACACACACACACACACACACACACACACACACACACACACACACACACACACACACACACACACACACACACACACACACACACACACACACACACACACACACACACACACACACACACACACACACACACACACACACACACACACACACACACACACACACACACACACACACACACACACACACACACACACACACACACACACACACACACACACACACACACACACACACACACACACACACACACACACACACACACACACACACACACACACACACACACACACACACACACACACACACACACACACACACACACACACACACACACACACACACACACACACACACACACACACACACACACACACACACACACACACACACACACACACACACACACACACACACACACACACACACACACACACACACACACACACACACACACACACACACACACACACACACACACACACACACACACACACACACACACACACACACACACACACACACACACACACACACACACACACACACACACACACACACACACACACACACACACACACACACACACACACACACACACACACACACACACACACACACACACACACACACACACACACACACACACACACACACACACACACACACACACACACACACACACACACACACACACACACACACACACACACACACACACACACACACACACACACACACACACACACACACACACACACACACACACACACACACACACACACACACACACACACACACACACACACACACACACACACACACACACACACACACACACACACACACACACACACACACACACACACACACACACACACACACACACACACACACACACACACACACACACACACACACACACACACACACACACACACACACACACACACACACACACACACACACACACACACACACACACACACACACACACACACACACACACACACACACACACACACACACACACACACACACACACACACACACACACACACACACACACACACACACACACACACACACACACACACACACACACACACACACACACACACACACACACACACACACACACACACACACACACACACACACACACACACACACACACACACACACACACACACACACACACACACACACACACACACACACACACACACACACACACACACACACACACACACACACACACACACACACACACACACACACACACACACACACACACACACACACACACACACACACACACACACACACACACACACACACACACACACACACACACACACACACACACACACACACACACACACACACACACACACACACACACACACACACACACACACACACACACACACACACACACACACACACACACATGGCCTATGGTCATATAGTAAGTAATTGTAACCCATGTCATATTTATGTTAAAGAGTAATAATTATTGATATTTAGTACATGTACATTATAATATTTCCAAACCCTGCTGCAAGCGTACCACCCAATAGTTTTCCCTATATGGCCTAATAAAAGCACTGGTCTGAATCATATCATAATTATATAGCCTGGTCCCATACTCCTTGTATAATGTATGCTTCACTACTATTGTGTATAAAGTATTATGGGTGAGTGATTGTGAGTGACGATCAGGTCAGATGTGTGAATGAGTGAACTAACTCAACTAATTAGGTGCACTTTCCAACTAACTTGTTCAAGACCCGTATCCCACACTCTTACTCTACTAGTTAAACGGATAAGTTGTAAAGCTATCCTGTGTACACTAAGCAAACTATACCAGTAATATACAACTAGTTACTATACATATAGAAATTATATGTGTCAGCTGATAGCCAGACTCTGGTAATGTAATGTTTTATTTTTAATATTTTACATTGTAAAATATTTATTTGAAATGCTTGAATTGTGTATTTTATATTTGAAATTAAGTAGAATGATTTGTACATAATAATATTATGTATGTAATACTATGTATTGTATTTTACAGGCTCTCTATATCTATATCTACGTCTAACGAATACGAAAATAATTGAAAACACCAGAATCTAAACTTGTTTATGTCTGGTGCCTGTGTGTGTGGGTTATAAAAAAGCCAAAAGGGTGGAGATAAAAGGAGCAGGGTGGTGCAACTTTCATTCAGATATAGAGCAAACCCTATAGTGTAGCATATGTATGCAACATCAGTTAGCCTCCGGGTACACACTCTCATTCGATTTACCTAAGTAAATCCTGGGTCGGCTCCAATGGTTAACCAGTATAGGGTGCACCAACCTCCGTAAGAAACTGTCAAACATTTTCATATAAAGAGACACGGTCTGAGCGGGGCTCGAACCAGTTACCATCAGTGATGATAGGTTACAGTGGTATACAAGTCGGCGACTTTAACCACTCGACCACAGAGGTGGCCATTTATGACATAATACACAGGATTAAGAAGACCTCTTAATTAATATTTAAAGTGTCACACTGCATATTTGTCAGAAAATGGTCTTATTACTGGAGTTCTGACGTTCATTTTGTAGTAGTACATATCTACTGTCTATTGAATATTTTACCTAGCATGACTTCTGTAGTGGTACATATCTACTGTCTATTGAATATTTTACTCAGCAGGACTCTGTAGTGGTACATATCTACTGTATATTGAATATTTTACCTAGCATGACTCTGTAGTGGTACACATCTACTGTCTATTGAATAGTTTACTCAGCAGGACTCTGTAGTGGTACATATCTACTGTCTATTGAATATTTTACCTAGCAGGACTCTGTAGTGGTACATATCTACTGTCTATTGAATATTTTACTCAGCAGGACTCTGTAGTGGTACATATCTACTGTCTATTGAATATTTTACCTAGCAGGACTCTGTAGTGGTACATATCTACTGTCTATTGAATATTTTACCTAGCAGGACTCTGTAGTGGTACATATCTACTGTCTATTGAATATTTTACCTAGCAGGACTCTGTAGTGGTACATATCTACTGTCTATTGAATATTTTACATAGAATGACTCTGTAATGGTACATATCTATTGTCTATTGTATATTTTACATAGAATGACTATGTAGTGGTACATTTCTACTGTCTATTGAATATTTTACATATAATGACTCTGTAGTGGTACATATCTATTGTCTATTGAATATTTTACATAGAATGACTCTGTAGTGGTACATATCTATTGTATATTGAATATTTTACATAGAATGACTCTGTAGTGGTACATTTCTACTGTCTATTGAATATTTCACATATAATATGACTCTGTAGTGGTACATTTCTACTGTCTATTGAATATTTTACCTAGCAGGACTCTGTAGTGGTACATATCTACTGTATATTGAATATTTTACCTAGCATGACTCTGTAGTGGTACATTTCTACTGTCTATTGAATATTTTACATAAAATGACTCTGTAGTGATACATATCTACTGTCTATTGAATATTGTACATATAATGACTCAGTAGTGGTACATTTCTACTGTCTATTGAATATTTTACATAACAGGACTCTGCAGTGGTACATATCTATTGTCTATTGAATATTTTACATATAATGACTCTGTAGTGGTATATATCTACTGTCTATTGAATATTTTACATAGAATTTGACTCTGTAGTGGTACATATCTACTGTATATTGACTATTTTACCTAGAATGACTCTGTAGTGGTACATATCTACTGTCTATTGAATATTTTACCTAGCAGGACTCTGTAGTAGTAAATTTCTACTCTCTATTGACTATTTTACATATACTGACTCTGTGGTGGTACATATCTACTGTCTATTTAAATATTTTACATAACAGGATTCTGTAGTGGTACATATCTATTGTCTATTGTATATTTTACATATAATGACTCTGTAGTGGTACATATCTATTGTCTATTGAATATTTTACCTAGAATGACTCTGTACTGGTACATATCTACTGTATATTGAATATTGTACATATAATGACTCTGTAGTGGTAAATATCTACTGTCTATTGAATATTTTACCTATAATAACTATGTAGTGGTACATACATATCTACTGTCTATTGAATATTTTACCTATAATAACTATGTAGTGGTACATATCTATTGTCGATTGAATATGTTACATCGAATGACTCTATTGTGGTACATATCTACTGTCTATTGAATATTTTACCTAGCAGGACTCTGTAGTGGTACATATCTACTGTCTATTGAATATTTTACCTAGCAGGACTGGCCATCCACTTACCGTGACCTCGATTTTTGGCAGTTCGTTGGGAAGCATAAAAGACAATTAATATTCTGCTGAACCGAGACACCCTTGCTGAACCAGCAATTATACCGTCAAGTACTTGTGGCGAGACACCCTTGCTGAACCAGCAGTTATACCGTCAAGTACTAGTGGCGAGACACCCTTGCTGAACCAGCAGTTATACCGTCAAGTACTAGTGGCGAGACACCCTTGCTGAACCAGCAGTTATACCGTCAAGTACTAGTGGCGAGACACCCTTGCTGAACCAGCAGTTATACCGTCAAGTACTAGTGGCGAGACACCCTTGCTGAACCAGCAGTTATACCGTCAAGTACTAGTGGCGAGACACCCTTGCTGAACCAGCAGTTATACCGTCAAGTACTAGTGGCGAGACACCCTTGCTGAACCAGCAGTTATACCGTCAAGTACTAGTGGCGAGACACCCTTGCTGAACCAGCAGTTATACCGTCAAGCACTTGTGGCGAGACACCCTTGCTGAACCAGCAGTTATACCGTCAAGTACTAGTGGCGAGACACCCTTGCTGAACCAGCAGTTATACCGTCAAGTACTAGTGGCGAGACACCCTTGCTGAACCAGCAGTTATACCGTCAAGTACTAGTGGCGAGACACCCTTGCTGAACCAGCAGTTATACCGTCAAGTACTTGTGGCGAGACACCCTTGCTGAACCAGCAGTTATACCGTCAAGTACTAGTGGCGAGACACCCTTGCTGAACCAGCAGTTATACCGTCAAGTACTTGTGGCGAGACACCCTTGCTGAACCAGCAGTTATACCGTCAAGTACTTGTGGCGAGACACCCTTGCTGAACCAGCAGTTATACCGTCAAGTACTAGTGGCGAGACACCCTTGCTGAACCAGCAGTTATACCGTCAAGTACTTGTGGCGAGACACCCTTGCTGAACCAGCAGTTATACCGTCAAGTACTAGTGGCGAGACACCCTTGCTGAACCAGCAGTGATACCGTCAAGTACTTGTGGCGAGACACCCTTGCTGAACCAGCAGTTATACCGTCAAGTACTTGTGGCGAGACACCCTTGCTGAACCAGCAGTTATACCGTCAAGTACTAGTGGCGAGACACCCTTGCTGAACCAGCAGTTATACCGTCAAGTACTTGTGGCGAGACACCCTTGCTGAACCAGCAGTTATACCGTCAAGTACTAGTGGCGAGACACCCTTGCTGAACCAGCAGTGATACCGTCAAGTACTAGTGGCGAGACACCCTTGCTGAACCAGCAGTTATACCGTCAAGTACTTGTGGCGAGACACCCTTGCTGAACCAGCAGTTATACCGTCAAGTACTAGTGGCGAGACACCCTTGCTGAACCAGCAGTGATACCGTCAAGTACTTGTGGCGAGACACCCTTGCTGAACCAGCAGTTATACCGTCAAGTACTAGTGGCGAGACACCCTTGCTGAACCAGCAGTGATACCGTCAAGTACTTGTGGCGAGACACCCTTGCTGAACCAGCAGTTATACCGTCAAGTACTAGTGGCGAGACACCCTTGCTGAACCAGCAATGATACCGTCAAGTACTTGTGGCGAGACACCCTTGCTGAACCAGCAGTTATACAGTCAAGTACTTGTGGCGAGACACCCTTGCTGAACCAGCAGTTATACCGTCAAGTACTAGTGGCGAGACACCCTTGCTGAACCAGCAGTTATACCGTCAAGTACTTGTGGCGAGACACCCTTGCTGAACCAGCAGTTATACCGTCAAGTACTAGTGGCGAGACACCCTTGCTGAACCAGCAGTTATACCGTCAAGTACTAGTGGCGAGACACCCTTGCTGAACCAGCAGTTATACCGTCAAGTACTTGTGGCGAGACACCCTTGCTGAACCAGCAGTTATACCGTCAAGTACTAGTGGCGAGACACCCTTGCTGAACCAGCAGTGATACCGTCAAGTACTTGTGGCGAGACACCCTTGCTGAACCAGCAGTTATACCGTCAAGTACTAGTGGCGAGACACCCTTGCTGAACCAGCAGTGATACCGTCAGGTACTTGTGGCGAGACACCCTTGCTGAACCAGCAGTTATACAGTCAAGTACTTGTGGCGAGACACCCTTGCTGAACCAGCAGTGATACCGTCAAGTACTTGTGGCGAGACACCCTTGCTGAACCAGCAGTGATACCGTCAAGTACTTGTGGCGAGACACCCTTGCTGAACCAGCAGTTATACCGTCAAGTACTAGTGGCGAGACACCCTTGCTGAACCAGCAATGATACCGTCAAGTACTTGTGGCGAGACACCCTTGCTGAACCAGCACTTATACAGTCAAGTACTTGTGGCGAGACACCCTTGCTGAACCAGCAGTTATACCGTCAAGTACTAGTGGCGAGACACCCTTGCTGAACCAGCAGTTATACCGTCAAGTACTTGTGGCGAGACACCCTTGCTGAACCAGCAGTTATACCGTCAAGTAGTAGTGGCGAGACACCCTTGCTGAACCAGCAGTTATACAGTCAATCACTAGTCGCGAGACACCCTTGCTGACCCAGCAGTTATACCGTCAATCACTAGTGGCGAGACACCCTTGCTGAACCAGCAGTTATACCGTCAATCACTAGTGGCGAGAAACCCTTGCTGAACCAGCAGTTATACCGTCAAGCACTAGTGGCGAGACACCCTTGCTGAACCAGCAGTTATACCGTCAAGTACTAGTGGCGAGACACCCTTGCTGAACCAGCAGTTATACCGTCAAGTACTAGTGGCGAGACACCCTTGCTGAACCAGCAGTTATACCGTCAAGTACTAGTGGCGAGACACCCTTGCTGAACCAGCAGTTATACGTCAAGTACTAGTGGCGAGACACCCTTGCTGAACCAGCAGTTATACAGTCAAGTACTTGTGGCGAGACACCCTTGCTGAACCAGCAGTTATACCGTCAAGTACTTGTGGCGAGACACCCTTGCTGAACCAGCAGTTATACAGTCAAGTACTATGGCGAGACACCCTTGCTGAACCAGCAGTTATACCGTCAAGTACTTGTGGCGAGACACCCTTGCTGAACCAGCAGTTATACCGTCAAGTACTAGTGGCGAGACACCCTTGCTGAACCAGCAGTTATACCGTCAAGTACTAGTGGCGAGACACCCTTGCTGAACCAGCAGTTATACAGTCAAGTACTTGTGGCGAGACACCCTTGCTGAACCAGCAGTTATACCGTCAAGTACTAGTGGCGAGACACCCTTGCTGAACCAGCAGTTATACCGTCAAGTACTTGTGGCGAGACACCCTTGCTGAACCAGCAGTTATACCGTCAAGTACTTGTGGCGAGACACCCTTGCTGAACCAGCAGTGATACCGTCAAGTACTTGTGGCGAGACACCCTTGCTGAACCAGCAGTTATACCGTCAAGTACTAGTGGCGAGACACCCTTGCTGAACCAGCAGTTATACCGTCAAGTACTTGTGGCGAGACACCCTTGCTGAACCAGCAGTTATACAGTCAAGTACTTGTGGCGAGACACCCTTGCTGAACCAGCAGTTATACCGTCAAGTACTAGTGGCGAGACACCCTTGCTGAACCAGCAGTTATACCGTCAAGTACTTGTGGCGAGACACCCTTGCTGAACCAGCAGTTATACCGTCAAGTACTTGTGGCGAGACACCCTTGCTGAACCAGCAGTGATACCGTCAAGTACTTGTGGCGAGACACCCTTGCTGAACCAGCAGTTATACCGTCAAGTACTAGTGGCGAGACACCCTTGCTGAACCAGCAGTGATACCGTCAAGTACTTGTGGCGAGACACCCTTGCTGAACCAGCAGTTATACAGTCAAGTACTTGTGGCGAGACACCCTTGCTGAACCAGCAGTGATACCGTCAAGTACTTGTGGCGAGACACCCTTGCTGAACCAGCAGTTATACCGTCAAGTACTTGTGGCGAGACACCCTTGCTGAACCAGCAGTTATACCGTCAAGTACTAGTGGCGAGACACCCTTGCTGAACCAGCAGTTATACCGTCAAGTACTTGTGGCGAGACACCCTTGCTGAACCAGCAGTTATACAGTCAAGTACTTGTGGCGAGACACCCTTGCTGAACCAGCAGTTATACCGTCAATCACTAGTGGCGAGACACCCTTGCTGAACCAGCAGTTATACCGTCAATCACTAGTGGCGAGAAACCCTTGCTGAACCAGCAGTTATACCGTCAAGCACTAGTGGCGAGACACCCTTGCTGAACCAGCAGTTATACCGTCAAGTACTAGTGGCGAGACACCCTTGCTGAACCAGCAGTTATACCGTCAATCACTAGTGGCGAGACACCCTTGCTGAACCAGCAGTTATACCGTCAATCACTAGTGGCGAGACACCCTTGCTGAACCAGCAGTTATACAGTCAAGTAATTGTGGCGAGACACCCTTGCTGAACCAGCAGTTATACAGTCAAGTACTTGTGGCGAGACACCCTTGCTGAACCAGCAGTTATACAGTCAAGTACTTGTGGCGAGACACCCTTGCTGAACCAGCAGTTATACCGTCAAGTACTAGTGGCGAGACACCCTTGCTGAACCAGCAGTTATACCGTCAAGTACTTGTGGCGAGACACCCTTGCTGAACCAGCAGTTATACAGTCAAGTACTAGTGGCGAGACACCCTTGCTGAACCAGCAGTTATACCGTCAAGTACTTGTGGCGAGACACCCTTGCTGAACCAGCAGTGATACCGTCAAGTACTTGTGGCGAGACACCCTTGCTGAACCAGCAGTGATACCGTCAAGTACTTGTGGCGAGACACCCTTGCTGAACCAGCAGTTATACCGTCAAGTACTAGTGGCGAGACACCCTTGCTGAACCAGCAATGATACCGTCAAGTACTTGTGGCGAGACACCCTTGCTGAACCAGCAGTTATACAGTCAAGTACTTGTGGCGAGACACCCTTGCTGAACCAGCAGTTATACCGTCAAGTACTAGTGGCGAGACACCCTTGCTGAACCAGCAGTTATACCGTCAAGTACTAGTGGCGAGACACCCTTGCTGAACCAGCAGTTATACCGTCAAGTACTTGTGGCGAGACACCCTTGCTGAACCAGCAGTTATACCGTCAAGTACTAGTGGCGAGACACCCTTGCTGAACCAGCAGTTATACCGTCAAGTACTTGTGGCGAGACACCCTTGCTGAACCAGCAGTTATACCGTCAAGTACTAGTGGCGAGACACCCTTGCTGAACCAGCAGTGATACCGTCAAGTACTTGTGGCGAGACACCCTTGCTGAACCAGCAGTTATACAGTCAAGTACTTGTGGCGAGACACCCTTGCTGAACCAGCAGTGATACCGTCAAGTACTTGTGGCGAGACACCCTTGCTGAACCAGCAGTTATACCGTCAAGTACTTGTGGCGAGACACCCTTGCTGAACCAGCAGTTATACCGTCAAGTACTAGTGGCGAGACACCCTTGCTGAACCAGCAATGATACCGTCAAGTACTTGTGGCGAGACACCCTTGCTGAACCAGCAGTTATACAGTC
>CM026393.1:22336955-22405025 GCA_014843695.1 Archivesica marissinica
GGAGAGTCGCTCCATGACAGATGGAGAGTCGCTCCATGACAGATGGAGAGTCGCTACATGACAGATGGAGAGTCGCTCCATGACAGATGGCTCCATGACAGATGGAGAGTTGCTACATGACAGATGGAGAGTCGCTCCATGACAGATGGAGAGTCGCTCCATGACAGATGGAGAGTTGCTACATGACAGATGGAGAGTCGCTACATGACAGATGGAGAGTAGCTCCATGACAGATGGAGAGTCGCTACATGACAGATGGAGAGTCGCTCCATGACAGATGGCTCCATGACAGATGGAGAGTTGCTACATGACAGATGGAGTCGCTCCATGACAGATGGAGAGTCGCTCCATGACAGATGGAGAGTCGCTACATGACAGATGGAGAGTCGCTCTATGACAGATGGAGAGTCGCTACATGACAGATGGAGAGTTGCTACATGACAGATGGAGAGTTGCTACATGACAGATGGAGAGTTGCTACATGACAGATGGAGAGTCGCTCCATGACAGATGGAGAGTCGCTACATGACAGATGGAGAATCGCTCCATGACAGATGGAGAGTCGCTCCATGACAGATGGAGAGCTCCATGACAGATGGAGAGCTCCATGACAGATGGAGAGTCGCTCCATGACAGATGGAGAGTCGCTCCATGACAGATGGAGAGTCGCTACATGACAGATGGAGAGTCGCTCCATGACAGATGGAGAGTCGCTACATGACAGATGGAGAGTCGCTACATGACAGATGGAGAGTCGCTACATGACAGATGGAGAGTTGCTACATGACAGATGGAGAGTCGCTCCATGACAGATGGAGAGTCGCTACATGACAGATGGAGAGTCGCTCCATGACAGATGGAGAGTTGCTACATGACAGATGGAGAGTGCTCCATGACAGATGGAGAGTCGCTCCATGACAGATGGAGAGTCGCTCCATGACAGATGGAGAGTCGCTCCATGACAGATGGAGAGTCGCTCCATGACAGATGGAGAGTTGCTACATGACAGATGGAGAGTCGCTCCATGACAGATGGAGAGTCGCTCCATGACAGATGGAGAGTCGCTACATGACAGATGGAGAGTCGCTCCATGACAGATGGAGAGTCGCTCTATGACAGATGGAGAGTCGCTACATGACAGATGGAGAGTCGCTACATGACAGATGGAGAGTCGCTCCATGACAGATGGAGAGTCGCTCCATGACAGATGGAGAGTTGCTACATGACAGATGGAGAGTCGCTCCATGACAGATGGAGAGTCGCTCCATGACAGATGGAGAGTTGCTACATGACAGATGGAGAGCTCCATGACAGATGGAGAGTCGCTCCATGACAGATGGAGAGTCGCTACATGACAGATGGAGAGTCGCTACATGACAGATGGAGAGTCGCTCCATGACAGATGGAGAGTCGCTCCATGACAGATGGAGAGTTGCTACATGACAGATGGAGAGTCGCTCCATGACAGATGGAGAGTTGCTACATGACAGATGGAGAGTCGCTCCATGACAGATGGAGAGTCGCTACATGACAGATGGAGAGTCCTATGACAGATGGCTCCATGACAGATGGAGAGTTGCTACATGACAGATGGAGAGTCGCTCCATGACAGATGGAGAGTCGCTACATGACAGATGGAGAGTCGCTCCATGACAGATGGAGAGTCGCTCCATGACAGATGGAGAGTCGCTACATGACAGATGGAGAGTCGCTCCATGACAGATGGAGAGTCGCTCCATGACAGATGGAGAGTTGCTACATGACAGATGGAGAGTCGCTACATGACAGATGGAGAGTCGCTCCATGACAGATGGAGAGTTGCTACATGACAGATGGAGAGCTCTATGACAGATGGAGAGTTGCTACATGACAGATGGAGAGTCGCTCCATGACAGATGGAGAGTAGCTACATGACAGATGGAGAGTCGCTCCATGACAGATGGAGAGTCGCTCCATGACAGATGGAGAGTAGCTCCATGACAGATGGAGAGTCGCTACATGACAGATGGAGAGTCGCTCCATGACAGATGGAGAGTCGCTCCATGACAGATGGAGAGTCGCTACATGACAGATGGAGAGTCGCTACATGACAGATGGAGAGTCGCTACATGACAGATGGAGAGTTGCTACATGACAGATGGAGAGTCGCTCCATGACAGATGGAGAGTTGCTACATGACAGATGGAGAGTCGCTACATGACAGATGGAGAGTCGCTACATGACAGATGGAGAGTTGCTACATGACAGATGGAGAGTTGCTACATGACAGATGGAGAATCGCTCCATGACAGATGGAGAATCGCTCCATGACAGATGGAGAATCGCTCCATGACAGATGGAGAGTCGCTCCATGACAGATGGAGAATCGCTCTATGACAGATGGAGAATCGCTCCATGACAGATGGAGAGTCGCTCCATGACAGATGGAGAATCGCTCTATGACAGATGGAGAGTTGCTACATGACAGATGGAGAGTCGCTCCATGACAGATGGAGAGTCGCTACATGACAGATGGAGAGTTGCTACATGACAGATGGAGAGTAGCTCCATGACAGATGGAGAGTTGCTACATGACAGATGGAGAATCGCTACATGACAGATGGAGAGTTGCTACATGACAGATGGAGAATCGCTCTATGACAGATGGAGAGTAGCTCCATGACAGATGGAGAGTTGCTACATGACAGATGGAGAGTTGCTACATGACAGATGGAGAATCGCTCTATGACAGATGGAGAGTAGCTCCATGACAGATGGAGAGTTGCTACATGACAGATGGAGAGTCGCTCCATGACAGATGGAGAGTCGCTCCATGACAGATGGAGAGCTCATGACAGATGGAGTGCTCATGCAGATGAGAGTCTCCATGACAGATGGAGAGTCGCTACATGACAGATGGAGAGTCGCTCCATGACAGATGGAGAGTCGCTACATGACAGATGGAGAGTTGCTACATGACAGATGGAGAGTCGCTACATGACAGATGGAGAGTTGCTACATGACAGATGGAGAGTCGCTCCATGACAGATGGAGAGTCGCTACATGACAGATGGAGAGTCGCTCCATGACAGATGGAGAGTCGCTACATGACAGATGGAGAGTCGCTACATGACAGATGGAGAGTCGCTCCATGACAGATGGAGAGTTGCTACATGACAGATGGAGAGTCGCTCCATGACAGATGGAGAGTCGCTCCATGACAGATGGAGAGTCGCTCCATGACAGATGGAGAGTCGCTCCATGACAGATGGAGAGCTCCATGACAGATGGAGAGTCGCTCCATGACAGATGGAGAGTTGCTACATGACAGATGGAGAGTTGCTACATGACAGATGGAGAGTCGCTCCATGACAGATGGAGAGTCGCTACATGACAGATGGAGAGTCGCTCCATGACAGATGGAGAGTTGCTACATGACAGATGGAGAGTCGCTCCATGACAGATGGAGAGTCGCTCCATGACAGATGGAGAGTTGCTACATGACAGATGGAGAGTCGCTACATGACAGATGGAGAGTCGCTCCATGACAGATGGAGAGTTGCTACATGACAGATGGAGAGTCGCTACATGACAGATGGAGAGTCGCTCCATGACAGATGGAGAGTCGCTCCATGACAGATGGAGAGCTCCATGACAGATGGAGAGTCGCTCCATGACAGATGGAGAGTCGCTCCATGACAGATGGAGAGTCGCTCCATGACAGATGGAGAGTCGCTACATGACAGATGGAGAGTTGCTACATGACAGATGGAGAGTCGCTCCATGACAGATGGAGAGTTGCTACATGACAGATGGAGAGTCGCTCCATGACAGATGGAGAGTAGCTCCATGACAGATGGAGAGTCGCTCCATGACAGATGGAGAGTCGCTCCATGACAGATGGAGAGCTCCATGACAGATGGAGAGTCGCTCCATGACAGATGGAGAGTCGCTCCATGACAGATGGAGAGTTGCTACATGACAGATGGAGAGTCGCTACATGACAGATGGAGAGTCGCTCCATGACAGATGGAGAGTTGCTACATGACAGATGGAGATCGCTACATGACAGATGGAGAGTCGCTCCATGACAGATGGAGAGTTGCTACATGACAGATGGAGAGTCGCTCCATGACAGATGGAGAGTCGCTACATGACAGATGGAGAGTCGCTACATGACAGATGGAGAGTTGCTACATGACAGATGGAGAGTTGCTCCATGACAGATGGAGAGTCGCTCCATGACAGATGGAGAGTCGCTCCATGACAGATGGAGAGTCGCTCATGACAGATGGAGAGTTGCTCATGACAGATGGAGAGTTGCTACATGACAGATGGAGAGTCGCTCTATGACAGATGGAGAGTCGCTCTATGACAGATGGAGAGTCGCTCCATGACAGATGGAGAGTCACTCCATGACAGATGGAGAGTCGCTCTATGACAGATGGAGAGTCGCTCCATGACAGATGGAGAGTTGCTCTATGACAGATGGAGAGTCGCTCTATGACAGATGGAGAGTCGCTCTATGACAGATGGAGAGTCGCTCTATGACAGCTGGAGAGTCGCTCTATGACAGATGGAGAGAGCTGTCAATACTACTTTAAACACACACACATCAGTTGGGAATTGTTGTGTCGTGCGACACTTTATATGTTATGGTGGTCGTTTAGATACACACTTCTGTAACTGAAAATACATATTGAATTTCTATACTAAACTATGCAAAACTGTCTGATATGTCAGTACGATTGTATCCGATTATAATTGTATCGCTGCTAAGACTTACATGTACCTAAGGTGTCTTCGAGGTATACATTATATTAATGTCTAGATGGTATATATTGGGTTTATGAAGGCTGCAAATATAAACTATTTCTTTATTATGAAAACTATGTGCATACCGGGTATTTACCATACAGATAAGTATATGAGGTAGAATCACCTTAGTTACAAAAAAGTAAGTGTATTTTCATAAATCATTGACTGTTATTTGTAGAATAACCGCATAGGTTGTTGTTTTATACACACGAGAATAGCAATAAACAGGGGCCTCAGTGGCAGACAGGGGCCTCAGTGGCAGACACATACATCAATGGCAGACAGGGGCCTCAGTGGCAGACTGGGACATCAGTGGCAGACAGGGGCCTCAGTAGCAGACAGGGGCCTCAATAGCAGATATGGGCCTCAGTAGCAGACAGGGGCCTCAGTGATAGACAGGGCCTCAGTGGCAGATATGGGCCTCAGTGGCAGACTGGGGCCTCAGTGGCAGACAAGGACCTCAGTGGCGGACAGGGGCCTCAGTGGCAGACAAGGACCTCAGTGGCGGACAGGGGCCTCAGTGGCAGACACATACATCAATGGCAGAGAGGGCCTCAGTGGCAGACAGGGACATCAGTGACAGACAAGGCCTCAGTGGCAGACAGGGGCCTCAGTAGCAGACAGGGGCCTCAATAGCAGATATGGGCCTCAGTAGCAGACAGGGGCCTCAGTGATAGACAGGGCCTCAGTGGCAGATATGGCCCTCAGTGGCAGACAGGGGCCTCAGTGGCAGACAAGGACCTCAGTTGCGGACAGGGGCCTCAGTGGCGGACAGGGGTCTCAGTGGCAGACAGGGGTCTCAGTGGCAGATAGGGGCCTCAGTAGCAGACTTCAGTTGACCTCAAATCATTTGCATCTCACTGTGAGGTATTCCAAATATTTAGACTTGAAAATGTGACATTTTACTATCCAGGCATTTATCGAAAAAACAGATTTTTTTTATCATATAGATTATCATTATATAAAGCTCTATATAAAGGACTAGTCCTAACTCTGCAATTTAGCGATTTGTTGGAAAGTAGAAAAGACATTTTTATTTCGGTGAACCACCACAACCACTCGCAGTCATTCGCATGTTGCGAGATACCCTTGGAGCAATGGTCTTGTCTAATGTGGGTTAAAATTTGAAATAAGCTTCTCAATACCTTTGACAACAACGTGGATGCCTGACATCATGTCTAGCGGTTCACCGTCCACATCCTTGTTTCCCTGGATAGACACTTAGCAAAGTAGAGTTGTGTTGTGGGAGATTTGGTTAGAAAATATAACTAGAATCGTTTCATTGGCATTATCATCACCAAGTTAATATACTCACCTTGCACCAGTTCATCAACAGTTTCCTTGCTAACACGAGAGCTTCATCTCTTCAGCAGTCTTCACTAAGCTTGCGCATTCAATAGTGCACGAATTTGATAATGAGTCAGTGTTCTTTATAAGCCACCATTCAATACCTTCATTGAATGTGCAGATTATATATGTGGACACATATTCTACGAGTTCGATATATAGACCTAAGTGTGTGCTGCCTAGCCTAGGAACAGGCGTCGATATATATTTGCCTGGTCAGTCAATTAAATATATTTTAACACCGAGACCATTAATTGGGCCGTATTGAGTTTCTGATAATGTCATTTTTCCAGAAGTTAAAAATCGACAGACTGGAACCCAGACTATGCTGCCCAAATATCGCAGACACATTCAACAATGAACCGGCCACATCGACTCGGTATGACCCCTCCCTGAAGTAGGGAAAACATTATTCGTGTACTTCACATTTGGAGCATAATAGACGTATCTTTTGTTGAGCAATCTTCATCAAGCTAACGTAGAATGTATGTTTATGGCCGCACTGTCTTTGACGAGTTCCATAATCTTAAACCCAGTAACATTACTGGTGTTGTTCATTAAGGGGAAATGATATGTGTTACCTCTGAGAAAGATAGAGGTCTCATTTCTCGACCAATCCTCAAGCTGGTATAGAATGTATTTGCCCAAAATACATAGGTACGACTTTTCCAACGGACAAAAAGCCACATCGGACAAGGATCAGATATATCGAGATATAGTAACCAAACTGACGAATACTTCAATATTGACTGATTGGCCCAGTAACATGCGTGTTTTATGTACACAGATTGCTTATAATTGCCCTTGTTTGATGGACATCAGTATTACCCATGTATTACCAAAACGTGTTGAGGATGTACATGGGCTCGTATATATAGATATGGTGGTTACGGTCTGTCCTATTGTTGACAGACGAGTATATGCCTAATTGCCTATGCGGTAGCGACTTTAAATTACTACATGGGTGTTACGTGTTTTATCTGTAGATCTTATGTTACTTTGTGAATTGGTTTACATTACATCCGTTGTTCCTAAGGCTCTGTTGTTTGTACTATTCTATTTCTTGTATATATTAAATTATTTCCTGGGACACTAGCATAATAGAATCTCAAATAGGTCAACTAATTAACACACGAGGCATTCTAAGATGAACTACTAGTATTATGCCCGTCTCCTATATTCCCAACCATTCAATGTGACACCATGCAAGACAGGTATTCCATCACACCTAGAGTATTGTTCATCGATGTGGTTGCCACCGTTCTTATAATCCAGCTTGAAGCCATCCTGCGTAGAACTTCGACATGGGCAGATCATGACTATTGACATACTTCGAGACTGTTGCATGGGGATTTAAATTTCATTTTGATGCTTCAAGCCATTGACTGGTGCATTATGCAGTGTCCATCGAATAGAGTACTTTCTATCCGGGAAATGCGGGTGATCTTCTGCACCACAACATACTTACTGTGTACGACAATGCTCCAGAGTGGGCCCTGTACAAATACAAAATACAGAAACCAAAATTCCCTGATTTTACAGAACATTAAAAAGACGATTAAAGCTATCTTGGTATAGAATGTTATTGAGTTCACCAGAATCGAATTGAAACCTTCCATGGATTCCTGGTATACAGAAGTTTCAGACAGTTGACTGCATATAACAATAGTGGTTGCAAAGAGGCTGTGCTGGCAGATAGCTTTATTGCAGTAGTTACATGTGTATTGTTGACTTTCTGTTAACTGTTAACACCGCTAGGCCTATAGATGTGCTAGTTTATACAAATTTATTTTAGCTCCATTGTGAAACAAATTGTTACAACTTATATTAATCACTCTCGAGACCTCATTCCTGATGTAATCCATCGCCACGAGTGAGAGAAAAGAGGCAACGTGGAAATTAAATGCCTATCTATCTATCTTCCTTTAATGTCGAACCCCTCGTGGGGATGTAGACATGTTGCGCGTCAAAAACCGCAAAGAAGTTAAAAGTATGAGTAGTTAAAAACATAATTTAAGAAAGTAATGAACAATAGAACAACTAGGGACTGGCATGATCAATATGACAAACTGCCGCATTGAATTGCTCTATGTTAGGGAGATGGACAATGGCAGGGGGGAGATGGTTCCAATTGTAGATTGTTCTATGAAAAAAGGAAAACTTGTAGTAGTCTGTAGTTGCGGTAATTAACATATAGCTTAAGGAATGGCAATGGCGAGGAGGACGGGAGAGGGAAACTAGGTAATTTTCAATGGGAATAGCAACAAGATCATTATGAATTTTATACATAAGGGATAACCTATTGTCAATACGCCGTTGATCTAGTCTGCGTAGATTTAGGGAATGTAGCATGTCTGTAACACTAGAGGTACGATAGAAGTCAGCCTTTATCCAACGGGCTGCTCTTCTGGACACCTTCAATTTGGTCTACCAATGTTTGGGTATGGGGCGACCAGATATCGGAGCCATATTCAAGCTGGGGTCTCACTAGTGTCTGGTAAGCCATTGGTTTGGATTTGACCTGGAGGTTTCTACGTAGAAATCCTAATGTTTGGTTTGCTTTCTTAGTTGACCTTTTTATGTGAGTGTCCCACGACAGGTTATTTGAGATAACCACGACAAGGTATTTGGCTGAGGTGACCGACTCAAGGAGGACTCCATGGAGTTTATATTGACTGGGAATAGGATGTTTCCTTCTGGTGACGTGGATAACTTGACATTTGGAGGGGTTAAATTCCATGTCCCACTCCCACTATTATAATATCTTAAGATCGTTTTGGAGTGTGGCCGATTCATTTGCAGATGTCAGTGATAGATAGACTGCAGTATCATCTGCAAAGATACGGACTTTGGAACTGATCTGATGTCTTGTGGGAGGTTGTTTATATAGGCTAGGTTTCTCTAAAACCATGTTGCATGTGTTTAAATGGTTGTGTTCATGTCTGCAGAATATATACATGTATTTAACATTCCAAGAACTATCTAGATAAATTGAATAGATACTAGATATTGACCCAATATATAACTGTGTAGCTAGATACACTAATTTATTTTTCTAGTGATTCATTAACTAACCATGCATTTTCAAACTCAAGGCTACATTTCTATTAAAATATCGTATATAATCTTTAAAATTGACCACCGATGTAAAACTGTCCCTTGTGTCTTTTAGACGGCTATGTTGTTGTTGTTGTTGTTGTAGATCCCTCCGGTAGCTTCGGAGCACCCTCTTCGTTGTATAACGCGAGGTGGTGGTCTTACATGTAAATAAGAACAGTTGATCCCGTCACCAGAATAATATTGATCCACCCGCACTGGATCACTTAGAGCACTAATTCAGATATACCAATTTTCCAAGATACAAATTCCTCCACCAATACTATACAGCACGAATTCCTTCTCCAATATTTATATTCCTTCACCGATGTTATATATACCAGTTTGTTAGTTGGCTAAGCTTTGAGAGCGTGATTTGATATATTCTAGAAATCAATGACTATGCATAGTGTTATTTATTTGTTTATAATTGCATTATTTTGTTTCAATAATGAGCATAATTATGACCTTCATATTCATAATAAGTAATTTATTTCACTATAACGCTGTTCAAGATTTTTGTACGAAGATTGTCTATATCGTTGATGAGGTTTCGGCTAACTGTCTCAATTTTATAGACTACATGTAACTGCTCGTCAATGAGTCGGAAGATTTGCGTGTCAGTGGCGTCAATGATACATTGTAGCAGTTGGTCATCAGAGTGCATGATATCATTTGCAGCATCTGGTGAGACATGGTCAGTCAACACTACTCTCAGACGGTTCAGGTGTTTTTCCCGTGCTGGGGCCAGCGTACTACACTTCAAAAGGAAGTGAGCTCTATCTTCTGGGTCTTTTTTGCACAGACAGCATAGAGGGGAGACCTCGTTCTGGTTAAACTTGTGACGATTTGCTTGTAGGGTGTAAAAACCAGTCATCAGTCGCACCTTCATGCAGGCCTTCTTGATTTCCCTCGCATCTGTACAGGCAGAGGCCCAGACTGGGTGTTTACCATCGAACGGACGCTCACTGATGTGTAGGTATGTCAAGGATGATTTCTGTTTTGCCTCGGTAGATGATAACGGTTCAAATGATATTCGGAAGTAACGTTAAATTACACACGTGACAGATTAAATCTACTGAAACGAGGCTTGCCCGGGCGTGCAAAATGGAAGACGAAAATAGCTCAGACCGATTTGATGAACCAGAGAATCGTTCCCAGGACCGGGGAGATGACTTTGGCGGTGGTTACAACGATAATTCTGGGTTTAATGATTACGACGGAAACAAACAGGGACGCTTTCAAGGACCTCGCGGCCCTGGCGGTCCCGGACCGAGAGGATTCAACATGCGGGGTCCGCCGAGGTATCCTAGTATAATATTTTTGGCAAATTAAAATAATATAGTGCTAGTTGTTTGTATAAAGCTGCAATATATATTCATTCATAAGTGAAGGAGTGCTGCTTAAACAAAGAAGATTTCGCAGACACCGATATTAATTATCTGCCAAACGTTTGCATGCAGACCTGACATTTAAAAATACACCATTTCCTGGGTATGCCAGTGCGTTTTGTGTTTCAAAAAGAGGCTGTGAAAATAATGTTCACTCTCATGGGCGTAGATAATATTGTTGCACCAATAATTCAAAATGTCACGACAATAATTCCTGCCAAAATCATTTTCTTCAATATTTTAGTCTAGAATGATTTGATTGTTCAGAATTTTATATTTCGATGAATTTTCATATATCCTGGACGTACCAGTTTCGGTGACCCTAAGGATATTTCATAAATATATTGAATGGAACACACAAATAAGTAGTAAATTTGCTATCCTACCTTAGTTTATTTCTTTACAAATCTGTCTGACAGAAAACAGCATGCAATGTTCACAGAAACAACACTGATACACCGCCATTTCTTTGACCTATATTCTTCTAGGTGAAGATTGTTTTGCACCTGTTTCGGTGACCCTCCGATTTTACCCAAAATACAGTATGTGCTAAAAGTTTTTTAACACTATATAATAAAGTTTGTAACTCTAACTTAATTATGTAACTAAGACAATAACATTAACATATTTACAGGTCAAGTTTTATACTTTTACTCCTCCTCAGCATGGCAGAGGCACATACATGTGTCATGCCTTCTCACCACTCTCTGTTTACAACAGTAAATCAAATGGGTCCAGTGATTGCACATGGGAAAGTCACACTGGGCCCATTTAATAAACACAAGAGACACACAGTTGGTCAGCTCTGTTTCTCTTCAATGGGGTTGCCTGAAAAATAAAACAAAAATGATTTAACTTAGTGTTAATTAGGGCCAATTACCTGCAAAACTAATTTCACCATATTGGTTTCATTCATAATATAGTGAGATACATAATTTTGGAGACACCCTGTACATGAAAAAATTGTGCGTGACGTCATGCAGAGCACCGGAACTTGCGAAGCAGATGACAAAATAGTTGTCACCAGTACAATAACTCAGATGGTGATTTTGATCATATTTTATGGGGGAAATAGGGGTGGGGTTAAAAAGTAATAAGAAAAACAGTTAAAATTCATGTCATAATATAGATAATACTGCTACTTACTTGTTTGAAGCGCATCTTCACCTGTTTATTTGTAAATCGCCGTCAACTAGGTCAGCATGAACACAAAAAGCGATGATGTCATAGCTCTTCGGGAAGAAGGTAGCTCGCGGATTTCAAAGGGTCACCGAAACAGGTGGGTCACCGAAACACGTACGTCCACGATATAAAAAAATAGGCAGGTAACTCGGGTGTTCCTGGTTTCCGATGATGTAGTATCCCGGTGTTACTGGTTTCCGACGATGTAGTACATAACAGACTCCTATAGGTTTAGAATTGTCATACACTGCAAACAATTTATGTCACCAAATAAACAATATTTTACCATTCATTCACAAAACTCTCGAAGAAAATCGAATTTTTACTTTTTGAGAAAAGTTGACAAAATAGTGGTGCCTCATTCTCAGTAATCCGGAATGACGTCACATGTTTTCGCCTAACTGTGGAAATTGCCTACGTCGCAAGCAATGTTGTATTTAGTTCTTTTTTATCAAAACAATATAACTAAGGAATACTTACTTTAATAACAGGCTTAATTTATCATTTTCACTCAAAATTCATAAATTTGTTGGACAGCATTTTGTCTATATACTGATTCTAAAACGCTAACATTTAGTTTAACTTCGACAAACACACGGGGCATAGAAGTCGTCACCCCTCCTAATTACTCTGACTGGGTGCAGAACCGTAAATTGACCCATCTATTGAACACATCACAAGGTGCCTAACAGAGAATAACTAGGTTTACACAACCATGTATATCAGTTGGAGAACCTCTGTGACAACACATGGACCTACAGGCGAAAAACTGTGAAAATCGATATTATTCATAAAGACCCCTTGTGTATAATAACGGACGAAACTCGTAAACACGGAGCAGTGAGACTATAATGACATTTTTATTCGTAAATATATTGGCGTGGCAGACGATGAATATGTCATTTTGGAGAGAAAAAATGATATTTATATGGCGATATAAAGCGGATATAGTGAAATTAGTGAAAACTGGAGTAGGTTTAAAGTTTTCACCACTTATTTACCTGTCTAACCGTTTTGTACACCGTTCCAAGCATTCCAGTTCAACCGTCGCTTACAACCTCATTGACGCATTTCCGCATTAAAGATCAAAACGAGACTGCATATGCGCAGATGTTCACAAATTTACCGCGACTTTTAAAACAATCGGGAAGTGAAAAAATTCTGAAAATTGAATCGTGTGATGGCGGATAATGGAAATCAGGATAGCGATGGGAGCGATATTGAAGTAGATCAGGAGGTTATGGATGGTGATTTTATGGGTAATAAGGAACCGTTTGATCGATTTGACTTTTCCGTATTCGATCATGGCCGTGATGGACTTTAGATGGGCATGAACGGTTATAAATGTGTGCATTGATGTTAAGAATAATCCTGCAGGATGTCGTGATAGCGCGTTCGCTTCAGGTGCGAAAGGTCCGGAGTTCGAGCCCCGCTGGAGCCATTACGATTGTGCCCTTAGGCAAGGCATTTAAATTCCATGTTGCCTCTTCTCTCTGTCCCTCGTGGCGATGGATTCCATCAGGAATGAGGTCTCGAGAGTGATTATTATAAGTTGTAAGAACTTGTTTCACAATCGAGCTAAAATAAATTTGTATAAACTAAGAATAATCCTAAATATAGATATTAAGAACGTTAAAAATATATTATATGACTGTTGTGCATGTCATTTAGCTGTTTGAAATCGACATGTGAAATTCTCCCATTTTTTCTGCAGTCTTCACAAAAGAAATCCGAATGATTATTATTAAAGTCTAAATATTTGGACTAGATGGATTATTGACACCAGATTCGGATGATTCCAGCGACGAATTTGAGGGGTTTGACCAGAATTTGATGCTGAACGACTTTAGAGCTCGTCGAGCGGCCATATAACCAGCATTGACCCACATAGCAACATCCAGAGGAAGCACAGCCTGTGCATTATTTTGATGCTATATGGGGTGTAACTGATGGCTATGTGACTTGATGAGAGCATGATTAAAATTCAAAGGTTGTCTCTCATTTCGTCAGTACCTACCTGTCAAGCCGATCAAGTGGTGTCATTGGCCGAGAGCAAGACTGGATACCTTCATCAATTTCAAGTCTACACATGCAAGGATGCAATATATTAACAACAACAAAATTGAGGGGAGGGGGGAATTTTCAGTGATGGGTGGTCAGGGCTCGACAAATTCTTTTCCAACTGACTTGCCCTGGACAAGTGACACTGGCAAACTGACTTGCCCCAATGTGAATTTGACTTGCCCCAATTATTATGCTAAATGCCGAATGATGGCTTACACTAGTTAAGTTTATGAATAACATCATCATAGTATATAATGAAAAGTCCATTCGCGTTTTGAATCATATTTAATATCCTTTTTACCCTCAGTGAGTTTCACTTTCTTGGAAGTAGGCACACATTTTAAATCTAGTTTCCGTTTTTTACTATTACTTTCATTTTCATTGGAGTTAAAGAATTTTAGCAAACTTATTGTAATTAAACATGCATTTGAATGATAACAAGGGATTTGGGGCTTAATTATAAAACAATTTGTATACATTCGTAATCTGATAATTACCCGAGTTCTAACTGTTTAATTTTGTCAATTATAACTTACAAATTTACAATACATCAATGAAATCGGCCTGTCTTCCGAGATTAATTAACACCATAGATGTAGAAAACATGTGTATGTACTCGTGGATAATGTCCTTGCTACGACTAATGTGTAATTAACAAGTATATAAGCAAGGCATTGACAGATTCTTTGATATTTCGCTGGCGACTGCAAATTGTAGGAATTAAGAAAGCGCCCGGATGTTAAAAGCGCCGTAGTCTATTTAATAGGACTAATTTGATAAGTGCAAATAAAACAATTGATGCGTAATGAGAGCCTCGATTGGTTAATTTTGGAGCGATACCCGTCATTCACAGCATGTAGTCTGCAGGATTCATGACATGAAACAGTTGATTAGTTTGTTTATTCTGTTAATTGATATGTTTATTCGACACCTGTCCGATAATCACATCCATAGCATTTTGACTTGCCCGGGACTAAACTGAAACATTCTCCGACATATCTTTTTGACGTACATTTTTGCCGAATAAACCTACACGTTAGTGGAAACACATTTTATTGATAATGTTATTCACTGTTAAAACTCCCGTCGAAGATTTTTGTTTGTTTCTGACAGAACCCGTGTCCTAGTATGGAAATGTGACCTGCTATGGTCAATGTTTGTGGCAATTGTTTGCAAAGTATACATGCACACAGCTTAAAGTTGTGTTTTATTTGAAGAACAATATAAAGACTAGGGATAGGCATTATATTTGGACAGATTTGTACAAAATTGTTTCAGATAAGGCCATTTTACTGATCGATGCGAAATCTGACATCTCACAGGGTAGAATCCCTGTACTTAAATCAGGGCGTTCACTAGACTTTGAAACTCAAGAGTCAATGACCCTTGAGGTCAAAATCTCAAGAGTCAAACAGGAATTTTCAAGAGTCTAGCTGGAATTTTCAAGAGTCAAATATATGCATGTTGGTACTTTACGTACATGTAATTTTTGTAGGTTCGTGCTACCACTGTTAGCGAAGGGATTTTTCTTTTTAGCATCTCTACACCAAGTACATTACAACAGAATCTGATCATCAGTTTGTTTCATTTCCAGCCACTCAAATTCATTAAGCCACTCCGAATGAATTTTCTTTTCACTTTAGACTTACGAGTCACAGTCTACGTTATGGCGTTTAGGTGTCCCAGGTTCACTAACACTATCACTCAGCTTACGTTTGCTGGGTGTGCCAATTCCGAGTGACTAAGGCTTTTCTGAACCATATTTAAGATTTAATTTCTAAAACTGATACTCTTTAATTTTTTATCTCTGATCTGATTAAATATACCTAAGAATGATTTAGGAATATTCTCCAGAAAATGAAGGAATAATGTAGAAACAATGAAATGATTAATGGGTGGTGCACACAATGAATACCCCATAGAAATCTGTAACAAACAATAGCAAAAGTCATCATCAAACGATTCCGGCGTATAATTTCTATATCAGTGGCCCACTATAAGCTTCTCAAATAGCAGACAACTTATTATTGACAATACGCGTGTTACAAAAACACCGTTTTATCTATGCCGATTGTACATTGACAATACACATAATGTCAACACCTACTTAAACTTCTCAGTTCTCATGATTAGCAGCACATATGATGCAAACCAACACAAACGGTAATTGGTTGTTTGCAAAACTTGCTAAAGGTGTTTATTGTGACAATCAATAATAATTGTCTTTTGATAAAAACTAATTTTTATCGGAAAAATACCGAGTCGTACAGGTATTAGAGAAACGTTATTAAAGATTTATTTCCCTTTGATACTAAAGTTTGGGTAAGCCTTTTTTCTCAACCACCCAACTGAATAATGACATCAACCACGCGTTTTGAACCTAACCCTGGGCGGCGCTAATAATGAAGGCGCTTTATGTGTGGTTGATACTATATTCTGATCGGCTGGTTGAGATAAAGATTTTACGTAAAGTTTGCCTAGACGCCATTTGTCCGATTGCGAGTCCCTCGTAAATCACGATCGTGTTCATAACGAAATGCAGCAGACTTTTGATGAAAATAACTGCGTTTTATATATGAACGATTACGGTCTTCGACCTCGTAGACAGACATATTTTGATAATTACTCCGCTGAGAAAATATTTGATGACGCATGACCGATCAACGCCCCGGGTCATCAAGAGTCAAACATGCGTCTTTATCAATTTTCGTGCGTCAAAACCCGGGAGCTCGGGTCAAATGAACGCCCTGCTTAAATATATATACTAGTACCCCCAAACGTGCCGAATCCCTGTGATCCTGGTCAAGTGTATAAATATATATGCCCCCCACTTTTCCGTCCAAAGATAAGAGTTTTAATCATAACTTTAAAGGTTTTGTGATCTAGGTTCATTTTCTTACGTACATAAATAGGTCATCATACATTTAATAACACAAAACTGCTCCGATCAAGTGATGTAAATACACCCATCAGCAGATAAATTATGTACATGTAAGTAACATCATGCATATGAAACTACTATTCATCTGTACTGAACATACAATTTTAGTGATATGCCCATCCTGTCCATTTGCCGATCCGCAGGTACAGTAAGCCTCATTCGACATTTAGCATAATTACTGGGACATGGTCAATTTTTTATCGAGCCCTGTTGACCATATGCAGCACCAATTTTCAATAGACCTGTAGGATTCCTTTCAGGTAAAACACAAAGGAAACTTGCTCGTGATGAAAAAGTGTAATATTCACTCGTAATTGTCACATGTATATTCTACATAGCAAACAGACAATTCATATTTTCTTACTTCATTGTGTTTACATGTAATGTACCATGACAGAAGAAGTTGGTTAAGAATGTTAGGTAGGCTGCTAGTAGTATCTACTGATTGTAATATTAGTTTAATAATCTTTCAGACCATTTGGAAGAGGCCCCCCACCAAGATTCAGAGGTCCACCAGGGATGAGAGGCCCTCCTGGTATGCGTGGTCCTATGAGAGGACCTGGTCCCAGGGGGCCTCCACCACATTTTGGTGGCGGCAGACCACCATTTGATCCAAACTACGGCCCCCAAGGGCATCATGGACCAGGAATGGGTCCCCCCATGGGGCCACCGCCACCAGGAATGGGACCTCCACCTCCAGGAATGGGACCACCTCCAGGAATGGTATGAACTTGCATATAAATACTGTAATAATACCAGCTACTTTACTCTGATCTACGAAACTAGGTTGACATGGAAGTATGCAGTGTTGTGCCTAGAGTGTGCCATTGCGGGAATCCCGGGATTTGTTCGTCAATGTCCCCCTAAAATTCGTAGTGCGCCATATTGAGTCTAGTAATTAAAAGTGTGTCCCCTGGAAAAAGTGACTGAATATGCATAGCCCAATTTTATTCTTTTCTGGTGACGATTGCAATTCATTTGTTCTACATACATATATAATCTTTCCATGCAATAACTATGTCGTAGACTTTGAAATACATTTTGTAATACTAATAAATGTAACAGATGTTGTGTACAACACCCAAGAAGGCCTATTATAGTTTCCAAGTCAAATCAAGACGAGATTTTTGCTCTCAATAATCGTATGTCGTACATGGAGTGATGGATGGCTTGCCACCATTTACCATCATAGCATTAACATGTGTTGTGCATAGCATTGTGATCATTGTTGCATGTTGCATTCAATGGGAAGGGATGTGAAATGACATTGCACAATTGTGATTAAATACTTATAAAATGCCATGTTTGGTTGTATTTAATGATCAGCTTCTGTGAGTGCTCGTGTTATCTTTTCTCAGACATCCTGGAATAGTGGATAATAGTTATATCCCTATGGTGGCTGTATAAAGACCAGATTTATGCGCAAAAGGTTTTTTTTTAGTACAATGCCTCTGTAATAAGTTAACTGTACTTTTGGTACTATATATGAGCCTATCGACAATTTTGTTCTATGACAGCGCCCACCTGGGTCATCTATGCCACCTTCTGTGCCCCCGCCAAACTTCAGCGTGCCTCCACCCGGGTTCATGCCACCTCCAATGGGTGGGTCATCATCGCAGAACCAGGCTGATCCAGGACTACAGGAACTGTGGGTTGAAACGAAGACTAGTGAAGGAAAGGTAAGCTACATTGATCAGGATTTTATTGCTAGATTAGATGTAGCCGAATATCTACTTGCCAAAGCACAAACTAGACATAGAGTTGTCTCGTGTTATTCTTGTGTTGCGTTCATACAACTGTTATCCAGTATGAGGTTCATCATTTTGAGAAAACTTACTCTTAAAGATTTCTGAATAAATAATAAACTAATCTGATCTGTATGTTCAATTTCCCATTCAGTATTTAACCCTTTCCCTCATAGAAACACCTTTACGCAATTACCAATATGACATACATTGACAATGTAGTAGCCAAACCAATGTTCATAATAAAAGGCCAGAATCTCATGTAGTCCCAGTAATATCTATGGAGGTGGGATAGATATGGCGACTACTTATCCACTGCATGATAGCTAAATGGCTGTCGTTTGTATGGAGATATATAATAGTATATTAACATAAATCTCTATGAAGGAAAGGGTTAAGACGGCAGTTATTAAAATCTAGCATTTGTTTGTTTGAAGCTATACTTCTACAATGCCAAGACGAGAGAATCTGCGTGGACTAAGCCAGAGAATGTGAAGATAATCACGCAAACCGAGGTAGAACAGATGGCGGCGCAGACTCAAACCCCTGCCACAACATCGGGGCCCACAACCGCTGCACAGGCTGCACAAGCACAAGGTAGTTCCCATACAATGCTCTTGACGTTTTTTTATCATTTTTACAGCTTGATAAATTTTGTTGCAATTGACCTTTCGTCAGTACAATTTCAGGGTTCCCTCTGTCGGTCGCCAATTGCGACAAATAACAAATATCGGCGCTAAATTTTGTGAATTGACGAAAATATTTAGCGCAACATCTTTCTTTTTTTTGGCACATGTTTTGTCAAATATATGGCTTCATATATTTATTTGTCAACTACGATATATGACTCTTAGTTGGCTCCACGTTTTTTCAATTGGCGACAGAAGTGGCGCAGACAACATTCAGACAGAGGGAACCCTGCAATTTTAATACGTACAGTATGTTATCTACATAGTATTTTTAATTGTAGATATCTTGTATGCGATATAGCCTGAACTGTGCTGAAACTCCGTTGAACCAAATACTCACAATGCTGTATAACATACCGAACTTCCGGTAGTATAGTATCAGGAAATCTACATTTCTGGTACAGCTAAAATATACTGAGCCAAAAAAAAGTATCCACTTTTAATTTTTGAATAATTTCATTAATATTAATAATTCTCCAAAATAAGCAATACATATAATGTACATGCATTTATTTGGAGTACCTGTTAACCTTAGTTTTATCAAAAATCAGCCAAGCGCTAAACCGCAAGTAGCGATTATCTTGTTTTACACGTGCAGCGATAGTTGATATCTGGAATTGGTATCTGACTGCACTGATTGACCAGCAGTTACGAACAATACAAAAAGATCACATCAGATTCAATCGAAGCATAATGCCACGACTAAATAACGACCAACGAAATCAGGCGATTGGGATGTTGAATGCTGGCGCATCAGTAGCCGATATATCCCGGCTGTTCGGCTGCACAAGGGCAACAATTAACCACTTGCGTACACGTTTCCAGACCATGGGAAATGTTCGTGACCGTCCCCGAGGAGGTCGACCACGTGTAACGACTGTGGCGGATGATCAGTACATTACGGTTCAACATTTACGTAACCGTCGTCTGTCAGCATCAGCAACAGCACGACGGCACGGAATCAGTGCACATACAGTTCGGAACCGACTTCGGTAAAATAATGACGCGATTCGTCCGTACAGACCCTACTTTGGCCAAATTTTAACAAGGCGTCATAGGGCTGCTAGACGTGATTGGTGCCGGCGTTTCCGACGTGCTGAATGGAGATCAGTGTTATTTTCGGATGAATCGCGATTTAATTTGAGGCATGCCGACGGACGTAAACGAGTATCGCCGTCGGGGAGAGCGTTACGCTGATGCGTGCGTCATTGAAAGAGACCGTTTTGGGGGAGGTTCAGTTTTAGTCTGGGGCGGAATAATGAATGATCAAAAGACTCGTCTAATCGTTATTCACAGAAGCATTAATGCCCAGACCTACGTCAATAATGTTCTTCAAGCAGAAGTGCTTCCGTTTATTCAGCGTAATGGACATAACGTCACACTTGTGCATGACAATGCCCGGCCCCATACAGCAGCACTTACTCGATACTGCATGACAATGCCCGGCCCCATACTGCAGCACTTAGTCGACGCTTCTTGGCGAATAATAACGTGAACGTTTTAGACTGGCCGGCAATTGGTCCCGACTTAAATCCCATCGAGCATATTTGGGACGAGTTAGGACGTCGTGTTAGAACACATTATGTAATCAACAGCAGCATTGCAGGCTGAATGGAACAACCTACCGGCACATTACATACAACGTTACGTCGACAGCATGCGACGGCGGATATTGACGTGCATTGGGCAATACGGCGGACACATGAGATATTAGCTCTTTCACTGCAACCAACATCACACTTTCACTGGAGAAAAATCCCATTAAATGGAATTTTTAACTTTCCCGATAGCTAATGCAGATTTATCGAAACGGTTGTTATTTCGGAAATCGACCCCTATGTAATATCGATCAAGTTTTTTTCGATGAAATGCGTATAGCAACTGCTTCAAAATTTTACAGGATATCAAAAAGGTTTCTTCTTTATTTCAATGCAAATTAGAAATTCGGATGTGTACTCCTTTTCTATATATCGATAGAGACATAGAGTGATACTTTATTTTTTGGCTCAGTATAGGAAGCGAGTTTAGTTTATACAAATCTATTTTACCTCGATTGCGAAACAAGTTCTTACAACTTATATTAATCACTCTCGAGACCTCATTCCTGATGGAATCCTTCGCCACAAGGGAGAAAGAAAATGCCTTGCCTAAGGGCACAATCGTAACGGCTCCAGGGGGGTTCAAATTTTAGGCCTTTCGCACCTGAAGCGAACTCGCTACCCACTACGCTATCACGACTTCCATAGCGAGTTTTTTACGATTGGGAACTGTCAGATTGCTTTAATGATACAGCTAGGATTTGAAGAGCAGAGGAAAATCTGCAAGTTGAGCCATTTTCTGCACATACATTTTCAAAATGTTGTCCTTTTTGCTGTGTCGCATCAATTCTATCGGATTAGTTTTGGAAAATAAACATTTACTTTGGTATGGTTATAACAGGGTTCCCAGCATCAGTGAAAATGTCAGGGAATTCTTTTTTTTTTTTTCGAGGTCAGGGAAATGTCAGGGAATTTGATCCAACATAGATTTATTTGATTGGTTCTTGTAGTTAGTCCCCTACCAGTCACCGGTGGGGACTATAGGTTTACCCTCCGTCAGTAACTTGGCACAATTGTTCACCACCATGGTCTATATGTTCTGCGAATTTTTTTTGTCGATATCTCAAAGGTCAAGGTCACACTTAGAGGTCAAACATCAAAAACAATTTAGTTTGTCTGGACTGTAACTTTATCATCTATCGTATGATTTTGAAATAACGTGGCATAATTGTTCACCACTATAAGACGGTTTGTCATGCGAAAAAAATGTGTTGGTATCTCAAAGGTCAAAGTCATATGTGGCGTTCAAACGTCAAAAAGTATGACAATTTAGTTTGTCCGGACCGTAACTTTGTCATCTATTGCACGATTTTGATATAAGCTGGCACGATTGTTCACCACCATGAGGCGGTGTGTCATGCGACATTTTTTGAAGGTCAATGTCGCGTTCAAACAGTTTTGGCCTAATCATTATGAAACTTTATCACAATGATCATCTCTACACAATCTAGGTCAAGTTCGATTTGGGTCATCTGAGGTCAAAAACTAGGTCACTAGGTCAAATCATAGGAAAACCTTGTGTAGACACTAGAGGTCAAAATTTTGACCTAAACTTTATGAAACTTGGTTACAATGATCATCTTTACAAAATCTAGGTCTAGTTCGATATTGGGTCATCCAGGGTCAAAAACTGTCACTAGGTCAATAGGAAAACCTTATGTAGTTGTTAGAGGTCACAATTTTTACCTAATCTTTATGAGACATGGTCAGAATGATCATCTCTGATAAATCTAGGTCAAGTTCAAGTGAGTGTACATTCCTCCCTCTTCATCACCAAAGACCGTAATATGCGATTTCAACCATCTCCTACAGGAATTTGTAACACATACCCTGAATACTTGTATCATCTTGGGAGATTTCAACTTGAGCCTCACACATCGTCAACAAATAGAACATATAGGTAAACAGTGTGGACTTCACCAACTTGTACATGAACCCACCCATGAACATGGTTCAGTACTGGACCTTGTGTTTACCAACCATCCAGAAGATGCATGTAAACTTAACCAACACACCAATCTGCTATTCAGACCATCATGCATTGACTGTTCTTTTGAAGTTAATCACATAAAATGGTATATACATAATTTTGTTCTACTTTTTCATGCACTTTACCCCAAAATGTTGATCCCACACAGACTTGTGCTTCAGACTGGCAGTCATGACACGATTGTCCTAGATCTGTCAAATCATTTGTTCTATATGGAAGTGTGTGATACTGTACGGTGGTTGCCACATCGCACATATTTGTTTTCTTCCTATACGAATGTCCACATATACATCCGCGTCAACGAGGGTGATTAACCCGTAACCTGTCTGTCACGACTAAAGTCGCTTTTGCAAACAGCATAGAGCCAGATCAGGACGGCTCAGAACTGGCTCTATGCTGTTTGCTATTCGTATAGTGGAGCTGTAATACTCTGAATGGTAAACAACATAGATCCTGATCATTACTCCGCGGCTGATTTGGATCTATGCACATTCCATCCAATTTATTCGACAGGTTATGGGTTAAGTTGTTAAAGCTTGTTTTGCAATCGTTGTAAAATAAATAAGGTTTGTACTTATAATAAGGTTTATGTTATGTATAATAATTGTAAGACACTAGTTTGTCTTAGATTGAAAAGCTTGTATACAAAGAAACATTGTATTGTGGCTTATAATATAACATAACTTTTAATTAACATTTTTCACTGGTTTTGTCACAGCTCAAGCTTCTTCACAGTCTGAGGGTCAGCAGCAGTCGCCGGGGGGAGGATCATCACAACAAGGTGGCACAGGACAACCTCCGTTCATGCCACAGAGCAACTTCCCAGGAATGCCGGGCGGGTTCACACCTAACATGGTACCACCAGGGGTGACTGGCTTCTCTGGATCTCAATCTGCACAACCTGCTACACAAACTACGACACAGACTGGTCCAGATAACTCTGTAGTGGCCCATAAGCTGCCATCCAGCCAGGTACGTTACTTGTACACTTAAAGTTAATGGAGTATTTATTCTGTTCCCCCCCCCCCCCCCCCCCCCCCCACTTTCGGCAAGGGAGATTGTCTGGCTTCGTGCATCGATCCGAAGCCAGTTATCAGTAATCAATGAGTGGACATTTATTAAACTTAAAATATGTATAGCCAGAGTGTGGTAGTGCACTTGCACATTGCACTTGCATATTACGTCGGGTATGGCCCTGTAGCACCACAGTTGTTGTCCAAAGCTTCATTCGATTTAAATCTTGGATACCAATTCGTGGTTGTTAGTTTATACAAATTTATGTTAGCTGGATTGCGAAACAAGTTCTTACAACTTATATTAATCACTCTCGAGACCTCATTCCTGATGGAATCCATCGCCACGGGGGAGAGAGAAGAGGCAACGTGGAAATTAAATGTCTTGTCTAAGGGATCAATCGTAGCGGCTCCAGCGGGACTCGAACTCCGGACCTTTCGCACCTGACGTGACCGCGCATCCACTGCACTATCACGACTTCCACTAATTCGTGGTTATTTTCGATTTCATTCATACTTAATTTATTGCTGCAATGTTTTCTGGTTGACTGACTAATGTTTACATACAGCCAAAACGTTGTATTTGTATTTTATCTTCTAAATAGTGCTCCAGATAAGTTTATAGCCTCGTCGGAAACCAATATTCTCTCCTTGTTTGGATCTTGCAGACGTTGGAATCTTTAGATTCGGCACTGCGTTAAGACACCTTTTTTTGGCAAATTACAGAATGGAAATGAGATATTACCATTGATTGGGTTACTGACTTCCTCTTGGCCAATTGTATTTCATTTTACAATCTGGAGATGTGGCAGTTTAAAACACTGCCTCTAATGTGAATCGAAACTGGTATCGCGAATCTATTTGGCACATGTAAATCCAGAATTAGCTGATTCAGAGCGAACCTCCATTCACAGTCTCAACATTACATGAAATCATTGTCGAACTAGATTGGATAGTTAATCAGGGGTGGCGAGTTGCCCAATAGCCCGAGTTGCCCAACCCGGTCATTTGTTACGCCGGGCAAGTAGATTTTCGAATGTAACTTGTCTGTGGACAAGTAAAAATACCGGCTAGTGCATTTACTTCATGTTCCCATGGCATTTAAATCGTATTTTAATGAGAAAGCATCAACAAATTTTCTTGTTTATTTTCCTGCGGAACTTCCGCAATAAACACAAGCCAGCCGACAACTGTGGCTGACAACAATTCCCAGCCGACAATAACCTGAATAAGAACCGGAAATGTCAAGAGTTATCGCCCGTCACATAAAAACGGTGTGAAATGCGGTGCGTATGTAATTTATTTTTCGCTCAAAACAAGCCAGCTGTCAAGAAGAAAAACTACTGTCGAAAATGGCTTCTTTGGTACTGAATAGTAGTGATAAACCGATTATCGCTAAGTCGCCGACAATCGTTCGCCGGCATAGACATCGGTGATAATCGATTGTGAAACTGTAATCGATTATAATCGACGAGTCTTTTTTTTTGTCTCTTATACTTTTATGTTTGTTTATAGCTCAAATTAAACCACGATTTACTATTGGCTGTATTTTATTAGCATTGCACGTTTGCAACAACAATTCTAACTATCTAGTACTAGACTTTTCACTAGTATATCACTAAGCGTTCTGTCCTCTATTAACTTAAAAACTAATTTTATATCAGGTGGCAGTCTACTAACTTAATGTCTAGTATTCAGATGTAACTGAGTAAGTAATTTGTCGAAACTAGTAACTTGTAAGTAATTTATTAGTACTAAATAGATTGTTAAACTCACAAATTAGATGGAATGATTTATAACTATATCAATTGCCCAATTAATAATCAATTATCTAATCGGTTTACCTGTCCGATTAATCGATTATGGATTTTGAAACCGATGCACATCACTACTGAATAGTGAGCAAAGTAGGCGATGTGACCCCATAATCCCGGTATGGGTAATTTAAAGTGCTATAGCGCATGTGTCAGTTACAAGTATACTACGCGGTCGCTAAATCGATATACGGGAACGGATACGTGACGCAGCCTTATTATTGAAGACGACAGGTAAACAATCGTGTAACTTAGCGAGACTGTGTCGATTTTTAAATAAGTTTGGTTTCCAGTCTTTTGTTGTTTTGCAGACGAATTTTAAAAATAAAAAGTTACAAATTCTGAGAAAATATGGATCGTTTTATTATTCAAAAAAGAAAAGTACCCAATGAAACTAACAGAACGAAGGAAACTGAACCCAATGATGTCCCCTCAGTGTCCAAAAAAAATTGTACGATCAAAAATATGACAAAAACGTGTTATACGGAATGGGTTTTCACTACGGACAAGTAAATTTTCAAATCTACTTGTCCATGGACAAGTAGATAATTCTCTGATTTCGCCACCCCTGGTTAATGTAATGTACATGTAGCATGTCTATATTCATCGTTGTGTAATACTTCGAGTGGATTGACAAACGCTTGATTGATTGGGTTCGAGTCGTACTAGGGTTGGGATTGTTTTAAATGAAGAAGCTATTCAGTTAACTAGAAGAGCGATGGTGGCTCGGTCTATGTGAAAACCAGTGCTTAAAACAATGCTAAGAGGGAACATGGGTGTGTTCCTGCACTACATCTGCAGTCACAATTTCTCCTGTGTAAAGTTAAATTAACCCAAACAAAAATCCAAGTAATACAAGGTCAGACATGTGTAGCAGCAGATTTACTTACAATTGTGTTATATTTTCTCACACAGCTGCCACCAAAGCCAGCTGATGTAGCAGAGTGGACAGAACATAAGAACACAGACGGACGGTCCTACTACTACAATGCTAAGAGCATGGAGTCCACCTGGGAAAAACCGCAGGAATTAGCGGACTGGGAAGCCAAGATCGAAGCTCTACAGACGCCTGCGGCTCCCGAGCCAGAACCGAGCAAGGTGAATGGTCAGGCAACGATGGAAACGACTCCCGATGAGCACTCGAGCTCTGGCAGTGAGGATGAGGAGGAGAAACCGGTAATAACATACAGCTAACGGGCTACACCCTCAATATAGGGAGTGCCTTGAATATGTATCTTGTGTATCCTACGCAAGTAGGGTCATCGTCATTGTTTCTTTTTAGTGAAATACAAATCGGACGATACATTTTGTATGACGTGTACTGTAGGTGACGAGGACAAGCATCAATATTTATACGTTACCTTTTCTCCACAACAGAAGAGGCCAAATACTCATTTGTATACATACGGCTGGTACTACATGCTCAATAATAATCAATATCTATGTTAGTGTTTCCCCTAAGCAGGAATAGGAGAGCGGCCCGCCCTGCCCCTTTTTGGGGCTGCCCGAAATTCCGAAAATGCCCGTCCTTGTGTGCCTAAATTCTCAATAAAACTTGATTGCAATATTGCCTGAAATCCCTCAACAATCACCAGTCCTGTGTTAGACTGATGCTATAATCTGGAATACACAGGTTTACAATCAATATGCTGTGAAATGTCCATCTATGCACTGTGTAGCTAGCCTAGAGCAACATTGACTTTGCTCAAGATATTGAACACATGTTTTAACTGACTACGTCATATCTTTCCCGCCAATGCAATGTGGCATGCAAGGGGTCCTAGCAAGAATGTACGTTACTTGTCGTAGTCTTCATATTGATTTAATAGAAATTCAAAACATAAATCAAGAGACTATTAAATGTGTCGTCTGCTGGTTATGTATATTGAAGAGGTAATACATTTGACAAGTAATCATGATACGTGCCAATCAGTCAATTTTTGCACATTTATGCCCCAATTTCCGTCGAGTCATTGTTGTAAAAACAAATGTAGGGGATTATCGGCGCGCAATATCCAGTTACGAGTTCTTTATAGTGAAGTCACAGACATATTGTCCCATGTGTGCAAATCTAATAATTGGCGCTAATTGATTCAAATAGTCCACAAATCTTAGTCTCGCATTTTTAGTTTTACTGGGTCACAGCATATGGATTGTTCCATTGCACCGGTCGAAAATTCCGCCAACAGATGTCAATTTTATATGTACGTTTTGATTTAAACGAATGTAAATGCATTATTGTTGTAATTTTCTGGCTTACAATTTTGTTTCGATAATTGATATCTCGGATATCACACCATTGTCACGCCTTATGATATATTTTGAATCTAAATACGCAATAGGTTACAAAATTGATTCGTCCTCAAAATGTTTCGTACTCTAAAATTGATTCGTCCTCAAAATGTTTCGTATACGTAATAACATAAATGAGACCATGTCAATTCTGCCCTTTTGGGTACAGGCAACATGAAAAAATGCCCTTTTTTGTACCTGCGCCCTGCCCTTTTTTCAGTCTTGGGTAAACACTACTATGTGAATAAATACCAACGTGGAATTGCGGTTATATGTGGGGAGTGATAAATGGGTTGTATGGCGTTCACGCGAAATAAATGATGGGTCCCATTTTTTCTGGAGAACTCTATGCACACGGTGATAAAACATGAACCAAGAATAACTGTTAATGTATGCAGGGCAGAAGTTTGTTTTTGACTTTGTCAGATGTCGTCGATATTATATATGACAATAAGTTCTCCCTGGATTCAGAACGGTCCAGGAAGGGAGCTATTTCTCTGCCGTCTATGTCATAAAACAACTTGCGCTAGGTGTATCAATAAATGTTTGTGTCCGTTTCGTAAATAAAGATTACTTGATATCTGCAGTTGCATAGGGTGAAATATTCGTGTACGATTTGTGCCTTATTTCTACAGGACGAGGAAAAGGACGAAAAGTCTGAACAAGAGAAGCAGCAGGAGAAGTCTCGACCGGTGTCCAGCACGCCCGTGTCCGGTACTCCATGGTGCGTTGTCTGGACCGGGGATGGACGCGTCTTCTTCTACAACCCAAGCACCAGGACGTCGCTGTGGGAGAAACCAGAGGAGTTGCTTGGTCGGGCGGATGTTGATAAAATGACTGTTGGACCTCCCGGGGAGAAATGTAAGCATAATGCACTGTTTCGTCCATTTCAATAACTTGTGAATGGTTACATCTACAGTCTTTGTGCCTGGTAGGCAGACGTCGTGATGATTAGATGGTTCCTATTCATTTTCTGGTCAGGTAGTTTAATATCTAAGCTTGTTGGCTACTATTATTCGAAGAAACCCCAAAGCTGGAACATCCATATCCTATGATGCCATATCTGTTCTATAGAAAACTTGCAATTACTGGATTGATGTTCAGTGAACTGCAGTTAATGTCCGCATAGACCTAGTCAAATCACATAACAAATTGCATTGAACCCTTAAAATGCTGAATAAATTGGAAGGACTGTGACTTTAAACCCCCCCCCCCCCCCCGGATAATTGGCAGGTATCTGAGAATGTTGATATCTCTTCAAACTGTTGTTTTCAAGGTCTTAGACAGTCAAGCTAGACTGTAATATTTGTTTAGTCAAAACTTTTGAGCCTAGATTGCATATGATCTGTATGTTCTTATGTTTCTATTCTATTGTGTATGTATCGTGTGTTCTGTTGTTACAGCAGCATCTAAGGAGGAGGAGACGGAGGAACCAGCTGCTAAGAAGAAGAAGTAAGTACTCGTTAACATGTGTCACGGGGTGGAAGTTGTGTATTGATTATAGCGATGCAGCGTTATTATATGTGGCACGCACATTTTTCTCCGGCAATTTACGTGTATGGCCTGGCATACCAGACATGTAATTAGGTATTTTTGTGGGTTTTTAGAAAAGTTATGAACTATTATAAAAGTCTTTTTCCAGTGAAAACTTCAATGTTTATAAATACCCAGGTCGTTTGACGTCAATGTCACACTTTGGGGTGGAGTGCTTTCTTCACCTACTGGGATATTTCTTGTTTTATATATTTTTTTGTATTGAAAAAGACTAGTTTATGTGCATAGAGCATTTACGTGGTACAATTGCAAGATACATTAAAATATATCATAATAGATTATACTATAAAAACTCTGTTTGGAAAAAATTACGCGTGCCGGAATTGGCTAAAGGAAGCACACATTTGCCCAAAAAATGGCAACAAAAAAATAAGAGCCAGAGCAGGCCCTGATTGTCATGGATATTATTGAAAACTTGGCTTAGCCAGTCTAATGCTCATTATGCGATGTGGTGTAAGTTTTGACGGCAATGGCTCTCTCCCAAGTCCCACTCTCTGGAACCCGGATTCATTCCCGTTTTGTCATGTATTCTTATCACTGATATGTTTGCCAACTTGACTCGGCAAGTGTTGTAGCTAGTTGTGAATGCATCGATTTGTTTCAGACCCAATGAAGAGCGTGTGGAGGAGGAGAAGAGGCCGATAGATAACAGTAAGGAGGCAGCGATAGAGGCCGAGGTGCAGGCAGCTAGACAGAGGGCTGTCGTTCCCCTGGAAATACGCATGAAACAGTTCAGAGATATGCTGGCAGAGAAAGACGTAAGATTTTGTGAGGACTTTCTATACGAGCTGCACATTGTTTTGGTCTCCGTGTGTCCCACAGAGATGCACATCAGCGTTTGTTTCTAGCAGTGATGTACTCATTTTTCATCAGTATATGTTTCAAAAGAATTGAAACAATGTTGATAACAAATCTGAGCAAGAAACTACTCTGTCGTTCCCCTGGAAATACGCATGAAACAGTTCAGAGATATGCTGGCAGAGAAAGACGTACGTTTTTGTGATTTGCTGCCCTTTGCAGCGGCTTAGAGGACTTTCTATACGAGATGCACATTGTTTTGGACTCCATGTGTCCCACAGAGATGCAAATGTTTACATGATCATCAGCGTTTGTTTCTAGCAGTGATGTACACATTTTTCGTCATCAGTATATGTTTCTAAAGAATTGAAACAATGTTGATAAAAAATCTGAGCAAGAAACTAATGGGAAAAAACTGTCCAACAAACCTTGTGAATTTGGGATTGTATTTATTATATCGTATGAATTGAACGCCGATATAAATTTTGACGTAAGACTAATGTATGGTACTGCATAGTTTGTATGCAGGTTGATCCAAGTGTAGTTCAAATCATTGCAACCTGAACATCTTCAATTATCCTCCCAATCTGCTCTATATATTTCTATGAGACTATAGGGCAACTTCTAGACTGAAAACTTCTGAAATTATGATGTGAAATCTAAAATAACATGAAAATCTATTTGTGTTACATATATATATACAAGATGTTTTTTGTTTCAATTTGAAGCATAGAGACAAAGTAGATAAAAAAAATATAGCTAAAAATATGTTCATTAAAAAAACCAAGATGGTGGCCATCTTGATGATGTATTTTCAAATTGTATCACCTACTATGCTAGGTTAAGTTGAATAATAGCTTTCCATTGGGCTTTGAAACAACTATAATAAAGTAGTTGAATTCAAGGAGAAACATTAGTCAATTACTGTCCCTGAATAGTCCTAAAAGTAGATTGGTCCTTCTAATTGGTTTCCTCTGTTTTTATCGTTGTTTCCTATGCACCACATGCTATTATTTGTCATCCGTTTCTCATATATAATTATTAAATTTTGACTACTGTAAACATTGGTTATTAATTAACATCATTTTTATTAAATTATCCTGTCCTGGATAGAAAACAACAGTAAAAACAAAGGATTCCAACTAGAAGGACCAACATACATTTCGTGATAAATCGGGACTTTGTCTGTCAAATGAGGTAATAGAAAAACAAGCTATGACTCATTAAATCTTATTTCACTTGAAGTCTAACTTTCGCATTGTGCTGCTAGTAAATGCAAACGTTTTAAAATATTTCTGATCCGAAATTCCAAGGTGGCCATCAAAAATCTGTATTGACCTAACAATATTAGATGATTGAGACTATTTCATGATCCTCTCTTTTACTTGCTGAGCGGTGGACTATACATACCGTTAAGTGTGTTGCATTGTTCTAGGATGTTTTACTAATGGACCGTAGTTACACAGGCAGTCAAATTTTTTCAGCAATTCCTATTTTTACCTATTTTCCGGCAACATTTTCATATTTTTTCCTATTTTTTGGTCTTTTTGAAAAGCCATACACATTTTTGCCCAATTTAAAAAATCAATAAATCAAAACCTAACGAAGACAAGGGTGGGTTGGGTTGGGTTGGGGTGTGTTGGGTTGGGTTGGGTTGGCTGAAGGGGATGGATGGTATGGAGGCCAACATATATTTACATCACTTTCATTATTAGAGTACAAGTAATGTATTGAAATCATGTTTTTGAATCTTGAAGCAATTAATATTACTTGTAATAAGAATTAAAAGTTATAGTCTTTCATCAGCAGTACAACAGAAATTATCAATAATAAATATAAACGGTCAGGATGGCCACAAAATGTCAAAGATGGCCATCATAAAATAACATTTTATTCTTATTTTAGACAATATCCTCCTATTTTTTCACCGTCGGAATTCCTATTTTCCTACTTTTTTTGGACCAATCCCTCACTTGACGGCCTGGTAGTATTAAATCAAGATCTTGTCTTGATATGTTGATAATGTGGATCAGATATGTAGAGTGAAGTTGTTTGAAATTGGTTTGTTTGTTTGTACAGGTGTCGGCATTCTCTACATGGGAGAAGGAGTTGCACAAGATTGTGTTTGATCCCAGATACCTGCTACTTACATCCAAGGAGAGGAAACAGGTACACATTTACTCTAGCTATACCCACATCCTTTGTACGCACATTGTTTCATGTCATTTTATTGCAACTATCCACTGCGTTTGCAACAGCATTAGCTTTGTGAACTTTCATTCTTTCAAGAAGTTTTTACGTCAATCTGTTGTTGTCGGCGGCGGCAACATTTATAGCATTTACCTGTATTAAACAGCCAGCATTCAGTCAACCTGTGTTAGCGGTCACCTCCATTAAGCAGCCAGTTTCTAGATTCACAATGTTGTTTTATTATACATTTGCCCTCTGTTAAACAGACACTTTTTGTGATTCCCTTTTGTTGACTGTAAGGAATGGTTTGACTATACTAAGCAGGCACTTTTGATAGTTCCCCAACTGGCTACTTTTGACTGTAATTCAGAAAAGGATGGGTAGTGGTGACGTTCTGTTGTTCACAGAAATGGTTCATGTCTAATGGTAGTGGTGACGTTCTGTTGTTCACAGAAATGGTTCATGTCTAATGGTAGTGGTGATGTTCTGTTGTTCACAGAAATGGTTCATGTCTAATGGTAGTGGTGACGTTCTGTTGTTCACAGCAATGGTTCATGTCTAATGGTAGTGGTGACGTCACGTTCTGTTGTTCACAGCAATGGTTCATGTCTAATGGTAGTGGTGACGTCACGTTCTGTTGTTCACAGCAATGGTTCATGTCTAATGGTAGTGGTGACGTCACGTTCTGTTGTTCACAGCAATGGTTGATGTCTAATGGTAGTGGTGACGTCACGTTCTGTTGTTCACAGCAATGGTTCATGTCTAATGGTAGTGGTGACGTCATGTTCTGTTCACAGCAATGGTTCATGTCTAATGGTAGTGGTGACGTCACATTCTGTTGTTCACAGCAATGGTTCATGTGGAAGTTTACTGAACATTACTCCAGTCTTCTGAACACTGAACAGTTCCTCGGATGATTGATGATAGTATGCACTTGTGTCTTATTAGGAATTATTAATGTTGTTTGGAATACATAGGTTAGAACATTTGATGATTGTATTGCAGTAGTTTGGTTATAATGGATTGTATTGCAGTAGTTTGGTTATAATGGTTTGTATTGCAGTAGTTTGGTTATAATGGATTGTATTGCAGTAGTTTGGTTATAATGGATTGTATTACAGTAGTTGGGTTATAATGGATTGTATTGCAGGTGTTTGGGTTATAATGGATTGTATTGCAGGTGTTTGGGTTATAATGGATTGTATTGCAGTAGTTTGGTTATAATGGATTGTATTGCAGTAGTTTGGTTATAATGGATTGTATTGCAGTAGTTTGGTTATAATGGTTTGTATTGCAGGTGTTTGGTTATAATGGATTGTATTGCAGGTGTTTGGTTATAATGGATTGTATTGCAGTAGTTTGGTTATAATGGATTGTATTGCAGTAGTTTGGTTATAATGGATTGTATTGCAGTAGTTTGGTTATAATGGATTGTATTGCAGTAGTTTGGTTATAATGGATTGCAGTAGTTTGGTTATAATGGTTTGTATTGCAGGTGTTTGGTTATAATGGATTGTATTGCAGGTGTTTGGTTATAATGGATTGTATTGCAGTAGTTTGGTTATAATGGATTGTATTGCAGGTGTTTGGTTATAATGGATTGTATTGCAGTAGTTTGGTTATAATGAATTGTATTGCAGGTGTTGGGTTATAATGGATTGTATTGCAGTAGTTTGGTTATAATGGATTGTATTGCAGGTGTTGGGTTATAATGGATTGTATTGCAGGTGTTTGGTTATAATGGATTGTATTGCAGTAGTTTGGTTATAATGGATTGTATTGCAGGTGTTGGGTTATAATGGATTGTATTGCAGTAGTTTGGTTATAATGGATTGTATTGCAGGTGTTGGGTTATAATGGATTGTATTGCAGGTGTTGGGTTATAATGGATTGTATTGCAGTAGTTTGGTTATAATGGATTGTATTGCAGTAGTTTGGTTATAATGGATTGTATTGCAGGTGTTGGGTTATAATGGATTGTATTGCAGTAGTTTGGTTATAATGAATTGTATTGCAGGTGTTGGGTTATAATGGATTGTATTGCAGTAGTTTGGTTATAATGGATTGTATTGCAGGTGTTGGGTTATAATGGATTGTATTGCAGGTGTTTGGTTATAATGGATTGTATTGCAGTAGTTTGGTTATAATGGATTGTATTGCAGGTGTTGGGTTATAATGGATTGTATTGCAGTAGTTTGGTTATAATGGATTGTATTGCAGGTGTTGGGTTATAATGGATTGTATTGCAGGTGTTTGGTTATAATGGATTGTATTGCAGTAGTTTGGTTATAATGGATTGTATTGCAGGTGTTGGGTTATAATGGATTGTATTGCAGTAGTTTGGTTATAATGGATTGTATTGCAGGTGTTTGGTTATAATGGATTGTATTGCAGTAGTTTGGTTATAATGGATTGTATTGCAGTAGTTTGGTTATAATGGATTGTATTGCAGTAGTTTGGTTATAATGGATTGTATTGCAGGTGTTGGGTTATAATGGATTGTATTGCAGGTGTTTGGTTATAATGGATTGTATTGCAGGTGTTTGGGTTATAATGGATTGTATTGCAGTAGTTTGGTTATAATGAATTGTATTGCAGGTGTTTGGGTTATAATGGATTGTATTGCAGTAGTTTGGTTATAATGGATTGTATTGCAGTAGTTTGGGTTATAATGGATTGTATTGCAGTAGTTTGGTTATAATGGATTGTATTGCAGTAGTTTGGTTATAATGGATTGTATTGCAGGTGTTTGGGTTATAATGGATTGTATTGCAGTAGTTTGGTTATAATGGATTGTATTGCAGGTGTTTGGTTATAATGGATTGTATTGCAGTAGTTTGGGTTATAATGGATTGTATTGCAGTAGTTTGGTTATAATGGTTTGTATTGCAGGTGTTTGAGCAGTATGTGAAGGAGCGTGCAGAGGAAGAGCGCAGGGAGAAACACCGAAGACTGAGGGAGAAGAAGGATGCCTTCCGACAACTACTCGACGAGGCTAAACTACACGGAAAGTATGTCGTAGTAACAAGTTATTGCGAAGAAGTTATAGTCACGTACCGAGATTTGGGGCTGTATCTGTACATAGTTTATCACCAGTGTATTGTTTTCATAGTAGGATATGACACTGTCCATTCTCCCGCCATATGAAAGCTGGAAAGTTGTTAACATAACCGTTTTGACTAATCCTGTAAACAAACACAAACAATGAAGCTGTCTCAAGTTTGTTGAATGTAGGGTATATTTTTGATACAGTGTGCATCAGGATGAAACCTAGAGCAAGATAACTAAATCACTTTCTAATAAGAGTTACCTATATAAACAATGCTTAAAAATGGAGTCCGAATCCGTCCTGTGCAGAAATAACCATCTGACTTGTGGAAGGTTCGTGGTTCTACCTTTGGTGACTATTCATAATGCAAGAAATTCTTGGCAGTCACGCGGTGACATCTCCCTCAGGCAGATAAGTGGTATCTAACTTTTGTCAGCTTGCTGTGACTCTGGGTTCGGCACAAACTTTCTTAAGAGGTAGCCAGGCGGAATACCTTCTTTGAAAATACTGTGGTCCTTACCTCATCTAGGTAGCCCTCATCTTCATATAGGTCTCATAAAGTGAAAATACTGTGGTCCTTACCAAATCTAAGTAGCCCTCATCTTCATATAGGTCTCATAAAGTGAAAATACTGTGGTCCTTACCAAATCTAAGTAGCCCTCATCTTCATATAGGTCTCATAAAGTGAAAATACTGTGGTCCTTACCAAATCTAGGTAGCCCTCATCTTCATATAGGTCTCATAAAGTGAAAATACTGTGGTCCTTACCAAATCTAGGTAGCCCTCATCTTCATATAGGTCTCATAAAGTGAAAATACTGTGGTCCTTATCAAATCTAGGTAGCCCTCATCTTCATATAGGTCTCATAAAGTGAAAATACTGTGGTCCTTACCAAATCTAGGTAGCCCTCATCTTCATATAGGTCTCATAAAGTGAAAATACTGTGGTCCTTATCAAATCTAGGTAGCCCTCATCTTCATATAGGTCTCATAAAGTGAAAATACTGTGGTCTTTACCAAATCTAGGTAGCCCTCATCTTCATATAGGTCTCATAAAGTGAAAATACTGTGGTCCTTACCAAATCTAGGTAGGTCTCATAAAGTATACCACCTGTCAAAATTCGATAGGACGCTTAAAATTCGGACATATCACAATCGATACAAAATACATCTTAGTTTATACAAATTTATTTTTATTGCGAAACTAAGTTCTTACAACTTATTTTAATCACTCTCGAGACCTCATTCCTTATGGAATCCATCGCCACGAGGGAGAGAGGAGGCAACGTGGAAATTAAATGCCTTGCCTGAGGGCACAATCGTAACGGCTCCAGCGGGGTTCGAACTCAGGACCTTTCGCACCTGAACCGAACACGCGTCCACTGTGCTATCACGACTTCCACAAAATACATCTAACGTTAAGAACATTCTGAATCCAGTCAGTTAACACGTTAAATTAATATGGCGATTTCAGCTTTAGTGTTGTATATATTGTAATTAGTAATTTTATTTCTTGTAAAATTCATACTGACAATTTCAGGTTAGCCTAATGGGATTCCCAGCTGGGAAACCTTTGTGGTCCTTTGGGAAATTAAGTAGCCTAGGTTTAATGTCCAGACCAATAGACAATGAATGTATTTCTGTATATCTTTAGAATAGCCTATATTAGTGCAGCTATATACGTTTAACATGTTTTATTGGACTTGTTGTAGGTCATCATTCAGTGATTTTGCCAGCAAGTACGGGAAGGAGGAGCGGTTTAAGGCGATTGAGAAGATGCGCGAGCGGGAAGCGCTCTTCAGCGACTTTGTCTCGGATCTGAGGCGCAAGGAGAAGGAGGAGAAGTCTCACCAGAAAGAAAAGGTATGTATGAGGACGGGGAACAGGTGGGTGATTTACATCTAAATTGTACACTTGACATGCTCTCTGTGGACACCGGCAAGAACGGCAGGTGTCGGAATAGTACTTGTACTATGAATAAAGATACTGCAGTTAATACAGGTGTCGGAGCCCGATACGAGTACCAACGTCTCTTTCTTTGGCCCTTGAGCTCACATTTCCCAATATTGATTATTTGCGGCAATTTAGGCGGTTCACAGTGCATGCATGGTCAGTGGAGAATTTATTTTAAATATTTTGTTGTGTTAAACATGACGATTTTGTTTCAGAAATGCTTGCTGCTAAAATGACTTTTTTTTTTCAGGTCTTAGTATTGTAATATATCATCGCATCAGTTTATTATTTGTTTCATAGCTAAAAATAATTACTCTTATTTAACCATATAGACTCGTGTATCAGTATTTTAATAATAATAATAACAAAGACTGTATAATTGTATGTCTTGTTTTGTTATTAGCAGATTTATCATTGATACTACATAATATAATGGGTACATTCTGATAATGATTCCTAATCAAATCACAATTTGTCATAGTAACATGTATTTACAATGTACATTCAGGTTTTGAGAATTCCACTCGCTCATTTGTATAGGAAAGATCACATGTTATATGTTGAAGTTACTAAATGCTAGTCTGTCCTGGCAAGTCCACCTTTAGTGCAGTCCACCTTTAATGCTGCATTAAAGGCGTTTTTTGGAAATGTCAAATCTCTTTTTGGCGACGGTAAAAATTGCTGTAATACATTTAAATGAATCGTACATCACATGCAGAGCTGCGACGACCTAATTGAAAGTCTATTTTTGTGGGTAATATAGACACGTTACAGGTTTAAAATGTAAATGAATCAGTAAGTAGAATAATGTTTTGGCAGAATTATGAATGCGCTTCGTATTTTCCATGTTGAAACAGTTTATTTTAATTGATTTAAGAATCTTGTCACTGTTGTGCCTACAGGGGGCCGGTGCCTACAGGGGCTGCAAGTTCTTTCCTAATCTGAGGCTCTTCGCTACAAATAAATGTGTACGCAACATTACAGACCTGGAGTCGATTACTTGGCAATGTCGTAGATTACGTTTACTTTCCAAATCCAGTATTATGGAATAGGATGACTTTTCTAAGCAATGTCATAGATTATGTTTACTTCCCAAATCCATTATTATGGAATACGATGACTTTTCTAAGCAATGTCATAGATTATGTTTACTTCCCAAATCCATTATTATGGAATACGATGACTTTTCTAAGCAATGTCGTAGATTATGTTTACTTCCCAAATCCATTATTATGGAATACGATGACTTTTCTAAGCAATGTCGTAGATTATGTTTACTTCCCAAATCCATTATTATGGAATACGATGACTTTTCTAAGCAATGTCACAGATTATGTTTACTTCCCAAATCCATTATTATGGAATAGGATGACTTTTCTAAGCAATGTCACAGATTATGTTTACTTCCCAAATCCATTATTATGGAATACGATGACTTTTCTAAGCAATGTCGTAGATTATTACGTTTACTTCCCAAATCCATTATTATGGAATATAAATACTTTTCTAAGCAATGTCATCGATTATGATGACTTTACGATTACAATTTGTGCACCATAATGTTGAACATTGCACAAAAACTGTGATTTATCATAATGGCGAGTGGATGTTTCACGTTGCTGGCCCTGTAAGTTGCTTGTCGTACAGGGCGAGTAGCTTGGAAATTATTTTCAACCCCTGACACTTTCAATGTACAACTTGTGTATAGAAATGTGAACACGTTGTGTTGACTGGAGGCTTGTTTGTGATGATATGTTGTCGTATATCCATGCCTTTTTCAGCTTTAAATGACAATATGATTTTACAGGGATTGGATTGGTTGGGCATGCAAAACTACTTGGCTCTTAATGAAGCACTTTGACTTATGGGTAGTTAGTCAAAATTGGGCATATGGTTTTTTTTCTGAATTTATTTTCTGCTATGTCTACAATACATATAATTGAAGCTTTATAAGCAAAGCTTCTGATTATGTTGAAACTAAGTCGTATATTCTACTTTTGTGAGTCACCTTTTGTGAAGTTAGTCTTGTAGACTTTCTAACCAAAATGTTTTAGGTCAATTTTTGTTCAAACTGTAGTCTTAAATTGTACACTTCTTTCCTATTGATAGTTTGCACTTGTAAAAAAAATAGGTTACTGGGTCATGTATTAAAGAATCCCTTATGAATAATTTGAAATTTGCAAAATTTATATTTGTCACTCGGTCAAATTAAAACTTTTACATGTTTTGATTCAATACGTTTGGACGATATGTTCTTGATAGCATATTCTGAGAAATTGAGAATATACGTCATATTTACAAGTTTCAGTGTTTGTAATTATATTGTCCCTGGTCCTGAAAACCGGATTTGGGTGGAGTTTCACAATATATTAAAGAAAAGCTAGTGATTCTAAGCACTTTGTTTGTGTGAAAGTTCTCTGTGTTTTTTTCTATTCTCATAAACAGATAATAATTGTTGGGTTTTGCTATTACATTAAAAACCATAGTAGTTTGCTGCTCAATATTTGATGGAAGCGCTGGCCAAACTCCAAGAACAAGTGTTTGCTGAATATATCTTTTGCAACAATGATAAAGCAGCTGATTTTGTGTAGTTTCTATTTATTAACTTGATTGAGATCTATTCTATTAGCTATGTATGACATTGCCGTAATAGTTTTGGATCACATTATTATTTATAAATGAAATTCACGTTTTATATAATTGTATTCACATGTAAATATCTTAAAATTGCTGATTACAATGCTTAAAATATTGAATTAAAACTTAATTACTGTAAAGAAGTCGTGTTTAATTAAACAAATGATTAATTTCATAGATCAAGAATAATTCTATCATTTTCTTTTTAAAGCATATATATATATTTATATAAATATTGGATAGATTGTTCTCGCAGTGATTTCTAGTTTAATATACACATGTTTATGTTCTGTGCCCTGTTTTAACCACACTGCTTTATCACTTTTGAAAAGATGAAAGCGTCCAGGTCACTAAGCAACCGAGGTTGAAATGCAGTCTCCCATCATCAGTCAATAGACTGGGATAATCGGGCTCTCACTATAAAGCGTTCTAGAGCAGAGGCGAATCTCCTCCTGGTTTGTTAACACTGGTACTGATTAACGTTTGAACATTTTCAACTATTATATACATAACCATTGCTTTGTGAAGTAGGCATAGGTGGCATAGACAGTTTCTATTACTTGTGACTTTTTTATTTCAATCTCTCTGTATGAATCAAAACTGCTGATGGTTTCTGTGGAAATATATTCTGCTTTGTTCGGGTTGATGTGATTGGGTGTATTTTTCATAGGAGATGCAGAGTTGTTAAAATTGCGACTTCAAATCATTTGCCTATCGACTATGCGTGTCAAGTTCACATGAGGATGTCAGCCCGCTGGCTTGCGGAGGGTCAGAGTGCCTTACATTTTGCCCTGGGGATAACAGCGGGGATTCTTCTTACACCAATAAATCTGGAAAGGTGCGGAAACATGAAAATAAAATACACTCGCGCATATCATAGGGTCTTCTGTGTGAAATATTATGCTATTGTTACAGTATTGGCAGATTTTCTACTCTGGTCTGGGATTGTATTATCCGATTGCTTAGTGGATGGTGTATTTTCATGCTCGGTTGTGCAATATATTGCTGTGTTCTAGTATATTACTGCTGCCTGGGTATTGGTGGACTTGGATTGTTATATTGTGATGGTCTGGGTATTATCTGACTGGTTTCAATATGGCACCATTAGAATTCACTTTCATTCGGTGTTACTTGGGGAAGTCTCTTATTTTCTAAGTAAAGTTGGTTATGTCTCTCCAGTAATGTGGTGAGAGACGTGTTCGTGTTGCCATGTCCGTCTGTCTTCCACAATCGACCACGGTCCTCAAGCTGTATGGTCACTCGGATCCAGGAACATTGATTGATATTGGGGTCAGTAACATTGGTGGATATTAGGGTCAGTAACATTGGTTGATATTGGGGTCAGGAACATTGGTGGATATTGAAGTCAGTAACATTGGTGGATATTGGGGTCAGTAACATTGGTGGATATTGGGGTTGAGAACATTGGTGGATATTAGGGTCAGTAACATTGGTGGATATTGGGGTTGAGAACATTGGTGGATATTAGGGTCAGTAACATTGGTGGATATTGGGGTCAGTAACATTGGTGGATATTGGGGTTGAGAACATTGGTGGATATTAGGGTCAGTAACATTGGTGGATATTGGGGTTGAGAACATTGGTGGATATTAGGGTCAGTAACATTGGTGGATATTGGGGTCAGGAACATTGGTGGATATTGGGGTCAGTAACATTGGTGGATATTGGGGTCAGGAACATTGGTGGATATTAGGGTTGAGAACATTGGTGGATATTAGGGTCAGTAACATTGGTGGATATTGGGGTCAGGAACATTGGTGGATATTGGGGTTGAGAACATTGGTGGATATTAGGGTCAGTAACATTGGTGGATATTGGGGTCAGTAACATTGGTGGATATTGGGGTCAGGAACATTGGTGGATATTAGGGTCAGTAACATTGGTGGATATTGGGGTCAGGAACATTGGTGGATATTGGGGTCAGTAACATTGGTGGATATTGGGGTCAGTAGCATTGGTGGATATTGGGGTCAGTAACATTGGTGGATATTAGGGTCAGTAACATTGGTGGATATTAGGGTCAGTAACATGGGTGGATATTAGGGTCAGTAACATTGGTGGATATTGGGGTCAGTAACATTGGTGGATATTGGGGTCAGTAACATTGGTGGATATTGGGGTCAGTAACATTGGTGGATATTGGGGTCAGTAACATTGGTGGATATTGGGGTCGGTAACATTGGTGGATATTGGGGTCGGTAACATTGGTGGATATTGGGGTTGAGAACATTGGTGGATATTAGGGTCAGTAACATTGGTGGATATTAGGGTCAGTAACATGGGTGGATATTAGGGTCAGTAACATTGGTGGATATTGGGGTCAGTAACATTGGTGGATATTGGGGTCAGTAACATTGGTGGATATTGGGGTCAGTAACATTGGTGGATATTGGGGTCAGTAACATTGGTGGATATTGGGGTCGGTAACATAGGTGGATATTGGGTTCAGTAACATTGGTGGATATTGGGGTCAGTAACATTGGTGGATATTGGGGTCGGTAACATTGGTGGATATTGGGGTCGGTAACATTGGTGGATATTGGGTTCAGTAACATTGGTGGATATTGGGGTCAGTAACATTGGTGGATATTGGGGTCAGTAACATTGGTGGATATTGGGGTCAGTAACATTGGTGGATATTGGGGTCAGTAACATTGGTGGATATTGGGGTCAGGAACATTGGTGGATATTGGGGTCAGGAACATTGGTGGGTATTGGGGTCAGTAAGGTGGATATTGGGGTCAGTAACATTGGTGGATATTGGGGTTGAGAACATTGGTGGATATTAGGGTCAGTAACATTGGTGGATATTAGGGTCAGTAACATGGGTGGATATTAGGGTCAGTAACATTGGTGGATATTAGGGTCAGTAACATTGGTGGATATTGGGGTCATATACATTGGTGGATATTGGGGTCAGTAACATTGGTGGATATTGGGGTCAGTAACAGTGGTGGATATTGGGGTCAGTAACATTGGTTGATATTGGGGTCAGTAACATTGGTGGATATTGGGGTCGGTAACATAGGTGGATATTGGGTTCAGTAACATTGGTGGATATTGGGGTCAGTAACATTGGTGGATATTGGGGTCAGTAACATTGGTGGATATTGGGGTCGGTAACATTGGTGGATATTGGGTTCAGTAACATGGGTGGATATTGGGGTCAGTAACATTGGTGGATATTGGGGTCAGTAACATTGGTGGATATTGGGGTCAGTAACATTGGTGGATATTGGGGTCAGTAACATTGGTGGATATTGGGGTCAGGAACATTGGTGGATATTGGGGGCAGGAACATTGGTGGGTATTGGGGTCAGTAACATTGGTGGATATTGGGGTCAGGAACATGGGTGGATATTAGGGTCAGTAACATTGGTGGATATTGGAGTCAGGAACATTGGTGGATATTGGAGTCAGGAACATTGGTGGATATTGGAGTCAGGAACATTGGTGGATATTGGAGTCAGGAACATTGGTGGATATTGGAGTCAGGAACATTGGTGGATATTGGAGTCAGTAACATTGGTGGATATTGGAGTCAGGAACATTGGTGGATATTGGAGTCAGGAACATTGGTGGATATTGGAGTCAGTAACATTGGTGGATATTGGAGTCGGTAATATTGGTGGATATTGGAGTCAGTAACATTGGTGGATATTGGAGTCAGGAACATTGGTGGATATTGGAGTCAGGAACATTGGTGGATATTGGAATCAGGAACATTGGTGGATATTGGGGTCAGGAACATAAGCTTTGTGCACTTCAATGTACATGAACGACTGTATTGTGGAGACATCTGTTTTACTTAGAGAGAAAACTATTTCTAGTTTGGGTAAGTACTTGCAAGTTTTGATTCTGCAGAGATGATTGGAGTTTTCTACAACATGTTGACTTATAATGTTACCTACAGAATAAACAGCCATAAAACACATGACGGTTGTAACTGATGATTACTATTTGTGCTGTAATTGATTGTTTCATTTGTGTGTGAGATGGGTACAGCAACAAAGAAATTGTACATACTGCATAAAAAGGATGTTTGTTTCCTGTAAATCAAATCGAATATTATTTATTGTGTGCATTGTGTATACAATTAATATAAGCTATGTATAGATTTTGACCGACAAAACAACCAACTTGTTATTCAACGCTGACCATATTTTTTTACTGTCAAAACGGGACTTTAGCCTCGCCTCCTCTCCAAAAAGTACCGGGGTAGGTTTAAATATTTTAATCTTTGCAAATTGACCCAATTCGAAACCTATTCCATGAACAAGGAGATAGCTAGTTTTGGCTTTAATTGCTTGGAATTGTCGTATACAATGGGGTTCCTACAGAACAAAACTCTACCTACCGGCCCCAATATTTATGCTACAGGAAACAAAAATCCTCTTAACTCTTTCAGCGCCACATAAAATTCCATAGCATATGTGCAAACAAGCATAGATCCAGATCAGCCGCGGCGTAGCGCCACATCTGATCAGGATCTATGTTGTTTGCTATTCGAACTGGTATTTCAGCTCCACTGTCTGAAGAGCAATCGGCATATATAGCCTGATCAGACACCGTATTCTGATCAGGTTCTCGGCTTTATTCAAAGGTGCTTTTATGCAACATTGGCAGTGAAAGAGTTGAGCACAATAGGATTGGGTCCATTTTTAATCACACATGGTAGTATATAATAAAAGTTCTACTGTTTCAAATATGTAATTCTTTAATCAGAATTCCATAGTCGGTGATTTGTCGTCAATATTGGAAGATCAATGTATGCAATAATGGGCTGATAAAACAAGTAGATATTTGCAGTATTATCTAAATATTACACAAATTCTTTAATCCGCCTCCGTGGTCGAGTGGTTAAGGTCGCTGACTTGTATACCACTGTAACCTATCATCTCTGATGGTCACGGGTTCGAGCCCCGCTCAGGCCGTGTCTCATTTATATGAAAAAGTTGGCAGTTTCTTACGGAGGTTGGTGCACCCAAGTACTGGTTAACAGCTGGAGCCTGCCCAGGAAAGGTGTTGTTAGGTAAACTGCCCGCCAGCGATATAGCCCGAAATGGTGCTGATGCAGGCGTTAAACCCGAAATATAACATAAATATAACATCACACAAATTCTAGCAATACCTTTTACAGGAAATAGTTCAATTTCTGTTGCTATGAACTGGCACCAGAACTATAGAATAGGACATGTATAGATAGTGTGGTACGGTTGCGATGTATAACAATATAAAATAAGTTCCACCTTAAAATGAAGCACGAGATGGATGGGGCTTATTTCTTTGACACCGGTACCATGTATTTCATCTATAGCCTACTGTAGAACACTATTTATTGGCAAGATTTTATATTTCGCTAATTTTCCTATCTTAAGTTGATCGCGAATTCGTGATTCTCGTGGATAAATAATGTGTCCGAATGTAGTTATATCCGTAAATATGTACATTTGATGATGATCAACATTTTTTAAAGTCAATACAATTATCAGCGATCTACATAACTTTTCGCGATATAATGGATGCGCGGATTTAAAACTCGGCGAATTAATTGAAAATGTAAAATCACGAAATAGTATTTTACAGTATTCTAAAAGAATGGAAAGTTTACATAGTCTTAGTATTCATATAAATTTAGCAGAAAATGCAATCAAAACTATTAAGGTGGGAGGAGAAATGTACCCAATCCATTGTATTGCTATTGCAATTTCTTGCCCATCAGTTCATTGAAGTCATTCTGTGTCACTGAATATGGTTCTCAACTCTTTTTAAGTTAGTACATTGTGGCGAACATGTCGAGTGAAGTCGCAGGCTGATCCCGTATGTTAGTCTGCGCGTTATAGCCTTCTTCCCGGTGCGGGTTTACCAAGTCGTGTATATAATAGTCTGTTTGTTATAACCCTCCCTTCTGGGTTAACCACGTCGTGTTTAGTGTACAGCAATTCATTGAATGCTTATTTTACCAACAGATGGGTAACTTGTGGCATACAGAAAACTTTTATTTTCGTGGACATTCCACGTTTATGTTGATGTATCGTTGACCTGTATAATAAATTTGCCGTTACTGAAGTCTCTCTCCTGCATACCCACTTTTCCACATTTTTGAAGGTGCATAGTGTACCAAAGGTATTACCAAATCAATTCTAAGCAATTTGTAAACAACATTGGTTAAGATCAGCCGCGGCCGTGTCTGATCAGGATCTATATTGTTTGCTATTCGGACAGGTATTTCAGCTCCACTGTCTGAAGCGCAATCAGCATAGCTAGCGTGATTAGACGCCACGTTCTGTTCTGTCTGATCGGGTTCTCGGCTTTTTGCAAAGGCGCTTTTTTCGACATTGGCGGTGAAAGATGTTGAATTATTTATTGTTTATTTTATTAATATTTCTTTAAACTAAATACTTACAATTGCAAGTTTGTTATACTTCCCCTATAGGTCATAATGCCAAATGAGTCGCCCGGCCTTGTGGTTGTCGGAGAATATACCGGGTTGGCAATATTGAATTTTACATTACGGTGTTTGTGGGGAAATGTACATCTTTGTAAAACAATGTCTCCAGATATAAAGTAACATTTGCTGCTATTTATTTTAATAGCTATCGATTTGGGTTACGCCAAAAATGTCTCAGACGTTGAAAAATCTGCTTCTATTGATTTAAGCTTCAACGGTTACCGGTAGACAGGACAGAGTTTTGTATTTTAGTGAAACTTGTGCATGATAAACAGGACATTCATGTTACTACTTATGTATTTGCTTTGATTACAAGATGTTTTGTTGATCTACATTATTCACTCATTCAGTTATATTATATTTGCAAAATGCTAAATATTTGAAGTAGTAAACGCCCAAAGTCTGAAGATGAAAAATAAACCAAGTAAACTTATTGTAAAGTATTGTTTCCTGCTGTGTCTTATTTCAGAATTATGTATTTTCTTATAGCGGCTTCTTGATAACCTGCATTTGTGTTGCTATGGTCACACTTTGTTAAAAATTGAATATGATAATAAAAATATTGGGGCAGGTGTGGGGGGGGGGCATGAAAAATGAGGGTATTGGGGTGGATGAGATGAGGATTGCAAAATACTGTTTATGCATTAAGAAGAGACCTAATGAGGAATAAGCTAGCCTATATATATCTAGAAGTTTAGCATTATAGTGCAGTGTCCATGTACCATCACAGCTATTCATTCATGTGTTAATTACGTGTTGTATTTCAGGGCTATATAATCGTGCTTGCCTTTCAGGACCTTGTGTAGCTGTGATGGACATCAAGAAGCTGCTACACAAGACTTATACCTAGCTACTTCATAACATTTGAAAAATTTGTGTATTTCACGCATCATTTCAGACCAAATTGATCTGCATAATTTTAGGCAGAAATGGTGGGAGTTAATTGTTAATTGTATGCCAGTGATTTGTTACCCTGGCCAACATACAATAGGGGCACGGCTACAAATCACGAGTGCGTTTATCAATATTCTCGCTACAGATTGCTATTCCATGTGAAATATACAAGATTTCAAATAAATTGTTTGTTTAATCCTTTTTTTGCCAGGCCCAATTATTACATATATTTTTTTCCCCTTTACAGTTGAAATCAAATTTCATCAGCCTGTTGAAGGAGACATCCGATATCGAGCGTCACTCTCGCTGGAGCGAAACTAAACGTAAAATAGATTCTGATCCTCGTTACAAGGCAGTTGACAGCAGCTCCAGGCGAGAAGACTGGTTTAAGGATTACATTAAAAATCTGGATGATGTAAGTAGACTGGTGACACTAAATTATTGTTTGTTGTTTATGGGAGTGGATTAATTGCACTTTAAAAGTTTGTTGCCAAATGGGAGTAGACTGGTTGCACTAAAGATGTGTGTTGCCAAATGAGAATAGAGACTGGTTACATTCTGAATGTGCTGCCAAATGAGAGTAGACTGGTTGCACTAAAGATGTGTGTTGCCAAATGAGAGTAGACTGGTTGTATTCTAAATGTGTTGGCAAATGAGAGTAGACTGGTTGCTCTCAAAAAGTGTGTTGCCAAATGCGAGTAAAGTTGTTGCACACTCCGACACGTGGTTCATCTGGTTTTGTGCCAGCATCATTACGAGATACCTATCTTTCCCACTTTGCATCCGCTATGATGGGCTTGCATTGTGATAAAATATTTATGCGGTTGTGATTGTTTTGATATTTTCAGAAGGATTCAGATGATGAGGATCGTAAGACGAGAGAGAAACAGGAGCGTGTAGAGGCGAGTATACGTAAACGCGAGGAGGAGGTACAGCGTAGTCTGTCGTCATCTCTGAGAGATCGGGAGAAGGAAAGGGAACAGCATAAGAAAGACGAGGCCATACAACTCTTCAACGCTCTACTAGTTGACTTGGTAAGTATCGTGTTCAAGTATGCATCGATTGATGGCCACTTGTGTTAATTAAATGTCAATGTTGATGAAATGCTTGGATATTTTGATATGGCATGTAAGATTTGTACCAGGGCCCTAGGTGTTATGAAACTCTTGGACTTGAGCTCAATTAGAAAGTTTTACAATAGGAGAAGTTTCGTGGCGTCCTGTCCTGATTTTGAAATGATATTCCTAAACAAGTTTCTATCCCAGTGGACTAATCTTTATAGCGGACAAACTGACATTATCACAACATCTATTCATGCAATAAAACAAGACATACTAGCGGCAAACAGGTGTGTAGATGAATAGGTATAAACTGCCTGCACTTTACGTTACACATGAACTGCTGCAAGGCATAAACTAATGCTAGCAATGACTATGTGGTGTTAAAGGGGTAAAAGGAGAGGACAACCATAAGCTGTATAGTTTTCTGTCCAATTCATTATTTCAATTGTTGTAAATAACCATGCACATGATCGAAAATAAATATGTTTAAACCAAAGGGGTAAAATACTTTTCAGGTGCGTAACTCAGAGGCAACATGGAGAGATACGAGGAAACAGTTGCGCAAGGACCACCGATGGGACCTGGCCAACCTGCTGGAGCGCGACGAGAAAGAGAAGCTGTTTGAGGAACATATTAGCGCCCTTGCCAAGAAAAATCGAGAAATGTTTCATAAAATGCTGGATGAAACTGCAGATGTAAGATTGCCGTCCCAAATATTCTTCACAAATTTAGGAAAATGTTCCAAATGTTTTATTTTGTTTCCATAAGGGGATATAAATACTGTAGAATCTTGAACCAAGTTCACCGTTACCGACGAGTACAAATGTATGATACTAGTCTTAACCAATCTCTTGTGTTTTATTTTGGCCCTTTATTTTGATAATTATGTGGACTACATTTGTACCAGTTAGTAGGAAGAGGCCGAGTGGTTATGCTCGTTTACTTCAAACCACTTCCCCTCCTCACTGTAGGCTCGAATCCCACTGTGGCTTGCGAAAGGTTGGTGATTTTACCCTGGTGCCCGTCCGTGCAGGAAATACTGCTCGAAGGGGCTTCCTGTGTCTTCCTCCACCAATAATAGCTGGAGAGTCTATAACCCATGCTGTTGGTGCGACTTTAACACTTTACGACCCCCAAAACAAACGCACAATATTTAAGTGGCCATTTATTTTATTTTACAGATAACATTGTCGTCTTCGTGGAAAGATACGAAAAAATTGATCAAAGATGATCCCAGATACTCAAAGTTCTCAGCCAGTGACAGAGTATGTATTATATTTACATGTGTATTGTTCATGGTTTGTATATTCTCAGCCAGTGACAGAGTATGTATTATATTTACATGTGTATTGTTCATGGTTTGTATATTCTCAGCCAGTGACAGAGTATGTATTATATTTACACGTGTATTGTTCATGGTTTGTATATTCTCAGCCAGTGACAAGAGTATGTATTATATTTACATGTGTATTGTTCATGGTTTGTATATTCTCAGCCAGTGACAGAGTATGTATTATATTTACATGTGTATTGTTCATGGTTTGTATATTCTCAGCCAGTGACAGAGTATGTATTATATTTACATGTGTATTGTTCATGGTTTGTATATTCTTAGCCAGTGACAGAGTATGTATTATATTTACACGACGTGTATTGTTCATGGTTTGTATATTCTCAGCCAGTGACAGAGTATGTATTATATTTACATGTGTATTGTTCATGGTTTGTATATTCTCAGCCAGTGACAGAGTATGTATTATATTTACATGTGTATTGTTCATGGTTTGTATATTCTCAGCCAGTGACAAGAGTATGTATTATATTTACATGTGTATTGTTCATGGTTTGTATATTCTTAGCCAGTGACAGAGTATGTATTATATTTACACGACGTGTATTGTTCATGGTTTGTATATTCTCAGCCAGTGACGGAGTATGTATTATATTTACACGACGTGTATTGTTCATGGTTTGTATATTCTCAGCCAGTGACAGAGTATGTATTATATATACACGACGTGTATTGTTCATGGTTTGTATATTCTCAGCCAGTGACAGAGTATGTATTATATTTACACGACGTGTATTGTTCATGTTTTGTATGGTATACTAATTCACATGATTGAATGGGCACCAACTCATTTTCTGAACTATTTCCAAAATTATATGATTTACATGCATCATATAATTCAAAATAATAATACAGATTTGTATGGTATTATGTATAGACAAGTTGCTATAAGTGTATTGTTGCAGGGGCCCATAGAGGGTCCTCAAATGTTGACAATGTGTAAAATCCGGGAAATTCTGATCAAACCAGGCCTCATAAGAGAGCAGAGCTGACAAATTGAACTGTACCACAATAACTATGAGAAAGTAAACAGTTGCCTCGTGAACTGTACCACAATAACTGTGAGAAAGTAAACAGTTGCCTCGTGAACTGTACCACAATAACTATGAGAAAGTAAACAGTTGCCTCGTGAACTGTACCACAATAACTGTGAGAAAGTAAACAGTTGCCTCGTGAACTGTACCACAATAACTATGAGAAAGTAAAGAGTTGCCTCGTGAACTGTACCACAATAACTATGAGAAAGTAAACAGTTTCCTCGTGAACTGTACCACAATAACTATGAGAAAGTAAACAGTTGCCTCGTGAACTGTACCACAATAACTATGAGAAAGTAAACAGTTGCCTCGTGAACTGTACCACAATAACTATGAGAAAGTAAACAGTTGCCTCGTGAACTGTACCACAATAACTATGAGAAAGTAAAGAGTTGCCTCGTGAACTGTACCACAATAACTATGAGAAAGTAAACAGTTGCCTCGTGAACTGTACCACAATAACTATGAGAAAGTAAACAGTTGCCTCGTGAACTATAACACGATAACTATGAGAAAGTAAACAGTTGCCTCGTTGTTTTGACAGAGACGCGAGAAGGAGTTTGATGACTATCTACGGGAGAAGTACGTGAATGCCAAGGCAGAGTTCCGTGAACTGTTGAAGGAGACGAAGCTGATTACATACAACTCCCGAGCCAAACTACACGAGTCGGACAGTCACATCAACGACATCACCAAAATACTCGAAGTAAGTAAACATTACCAAAATACTCGAAGTAAGTAAACATTACCAAAATACTCGAAGTAAGTAAACATTACCAAAATACTCGAAGTAAGTAAACATTACCAAAATACTCGAAGTAAGTAAACATCACCAAAATACTCGAAGTAAGTAAACATCACCAAAATACTCGAAGTAAGTAAACATTACCAAAATACTCGAAGTAAGTAAACATTACCAAAATGCTCGAAGTAAGTAAACATTACCACAATGCTTGAAGTAAGCAAACATTACCACAATGCTCGAAGTAAGTAAACATTACCACAATGCTCGAAGTAAGTAAACATTACCACAATGCTCGAAGTAAGTAAACATTACCACAATGCTCGAAGTAAGTAAACATTACCACAATGCTCGAAGTAAGTAAACATTACCACAATGCTCGAAGTAAGTAAACATTACCACAATGCTCGAAGTAAGTAAACATTACCACAATGCTCGAAGTAAGTAAACATTACCACAATGCTCGAAGTAAGTAAACATTACCACAATGCTCGAAGTAAGTAAACATTACCACAATGCTCGAAGTAAGTAAACATTACCACAATGCTCGAAGTAAGTAAACATTATCACAATGCTCGAAGTAAGTAAACATTACCACAATGCTTGAAGTAAGTAAACATTACCACAATGCTCGAAGTAAGTAAACATTACCACAATGCTCTGCATTTTGTCATCGAGTTGGCAGATATTTTTGTTGTCATCGAACTGGCATACATTGCTTTTGTTTTATTGATTCTGCATATGTTTGGTTTGTCATTGATGTGGCATACGTTGGATTTGCCGGGGAAATATTGATAATCCCCGTGATATATTGGGAAATACGATAAGTGTTTGACCATATATTAAAATAACTTTGTGTTTAAAATAGTTACTCCCATACCAACTTGTGTTTAAGTGTTTACCATACCATCTTGTTGTAAGATCACATATCTGTATTCTGTCGTAGTACTACCAACATAGTTACTGCCATACCAACTGGTTGTTAGATCACAAATTCTAAATACAAATATAGTATAGTCTATAGTTTACTGAAGTGTGAATACTGAAATGGGGCTGCTCTTGGAATATTTCCTGTTAGAATAATATAGATCAAGATATATGTGGACATTGAAACATTTCAGAATGACAAGAGGTACCTGATTCTGGAGCCAGTGGCAGACGAGCGTCGTAAGATACTGACATCATACATTGATGACCTTGAGAAGAAAGGTGTGCCACCACCGCCAACAGCATCGGAACCATCCAGAAGAAATGTTAAATGAGAGACCGGTTGAACTCATTTGTGTACACTTGACGCGACCACATTAAATGCATTCATTCATGTGCAAGTAATGCTGCAGCTGTATAAATTTGTTTTCATTTACGGTCTAAGACACGTTTGTGTATAATCAGCGAGATGGCGGAGAATCGTTGATTACAGATGGCGAGACGCAGAGAGAGAAGTACAAGAGGTTTATTTGGCAGAAATGGTATGCAAAACAAGCAAAGTATTTGTGCCCAAATTAAGGATTTGGTGCGAGAAATAACTGCTGTATTCAACAAGAGATGTTATTGTCAAACAATGTGCTATCTTGTAATGATGTTCGTGTAAAACCCACAAATTGTACATATATGCTGGTGTAATGGGAGCACTTTGTTGTTCCAGCATGGAGTTTGTTTTTATGGTCAAGCATATTGCTTTCAATTATGTTTTAAAATTCTTATACTCACTCCCCTGCCGTCTAGTGGAAAGATGTATTTTTGTGTCCCATCAGTTTGAAGTTGTGTGTATTGCTGGCCGGGCTGGGGGACATAAAGCATTCCTTTGAAACTGATGTCTACTATAGTATTGTAATATTATGTCTAATTTTATTGTCTTAATCTGCAAATATATGACCATAAAATGCACTTTGCTTGTTTATCACCGTCCATTGTATTGTGTCAAGCACGCTTTCTTCTCCCCAATGCAATCCGGGTTTTCTCTGGGTATCTCCCCACACGAATGATCACATATACGTGCGACTCTGACTGGAGTTTTAACAAGAGATATTCTCAGTAAGCCAATATCAATAAGTCATAATGTATGTATCTTATTACTACTGTGAGAGCGACACACTTGCCAGATGGAATCGTAGTCCCTGAAATGTTCTGCAGGTCTTCTTCGTTCACTAACTTCCCAAATCCTACATGGTTAAAGATTGCCTGGCATATGGGGGACAAGCCATATTGGAATGGAGATGGTATCCCTAAAATATGTATTGGGACGGGAATACTCGCATCGACCAAGTTTAGAAGAAGGAATGTAAACACTGAAAATTTTGCTGTATTTTATTGCATATCATAAAATTGATTGTCGAGAATCTTGGTTTGCACCCAGCCGGTACGAGTGTAACTAATTAAGAAATTGGTTTGAATCTGTTGCAATGCCATAATACCGATTGCCTATATTCGATGGCAACGCTCGATACAATATTAATTCTGCCCGAAATAACTGGTATTTCATAGAAATGCCCATGTTGGTGCAGTGCATAATATGAAGAATGTATATTTGCCACGTGTACAATAAAATATGAAACATGTTAAAAATGCAGGAGATATAAAGATGGGGAGAAGTTTCCTCTATATAATTTTGAGCTTTAATAATGTCGTACTGTGTGGGGATTAAATTAAATCTCCTGATTTAGTGAATGGCCAATTACAATCCTTAATAAGGAAGTTCAACAAAAATGTCTTATTGGTCGGTAACAATTGATTTTTATAAGCTTATGGCGAGATATGTGCAAATGCTCGGCTGTTCAATTAGCACGCGAATTGTTTGCAATCAATTGTAAAAAAAAATAAGTTTTTGGGGTTTTAGGAATATTATGAGCAACTATCAGTAACTTCTACAACATGTGAAGAAATTATCACAGAAATATTTAAAGCTTTAAAAAGGAATTAACAAATACCCCAACTTCTATTTAAAGCGACACTATATCGTATGTTAATATAAAATTTGAAATTATACGTTCAGGTAGCAATGCTACTACCGATGTTTTTACACATAATTATTTGTAATGTAACAAGCTGAAAGTACGCCTTTCCATGCCCCGCGCATTGTTTTTTTCGTCTGTTGACAATAATCAATTTTATATTTATTTGACCAAACACTTCCGATATAGTGTCGTTTTAACAAGACAGTTGGCAGGCTCCGAGGTATCGGAATTTGGCGCTAAGCTCCATTTTGCCAATTAGTCCTGCTCGATCTCGACTAACCCGAACAAATCTAAATTATATATCTCAAAGGATTATAGTGCATCTAAATTATATAGTATATATCTCAAAGGATTATAGTGCATGACGGCCCCTTCGCGATTAGTTTCAGGGCAGGACCACCGTCCGCAAGTGATTTTGAAGTCGACGACCTAAACCACTCCGGGGGGGGGGGGGGCCATCCTCCATGATTAGACATAGTGTGTGGTGTCCTGCCTCATAGACTTGATCCACTGTAGCCGTCTTCCATGCAGTTTGAACTGTGTCCATACAGCCAGCTGACTGATAGCACACACAAACGGTACATATACCAGCAGGTTAAAACACCCTTGTCTGTAGTCCGACACCTGAGTCGAGTCGAAATCACCCTGTGGCTGTTTCATGGAACCGACATCCTGCCCCGTCTGGAATATATCGTGACCTGAAATAACCAGCACAATTTCACATGTCAGATTTGTTGCTGATGTGGCAATTTGCATTCATAATATAAAAGATGTTTTATTACCTGCTCTGTATAAAAGGCATACTACTACACCATTATCATTCCCACATATAGTCAGTGGTTATAGCCCACGCAGGGTTCCCTCCGTTTGATTTGTCTGTCGCCAATTGAAAAAACTGGAGCCGGCTAAGCGCCACATAGTTCACAGATAAATATTTGAAGCTATGTACTTGATTTGTGCCAAAAAGATTTTTTGCACCCGGCACAGCAATTGGCCTCTTGTTGTGAAGGGATAAGACGTACAGTATTTATAACATAAAAATTAATATTCAGGAGGGATGTCAATGGATATTCATTTGCATTGTGAAATTTTTAGATGAGATTTCTGTACATTGTGGAATTTATCTTATTAGTACATTGTGGAATTTTCGCTTCAAATAAGATTTTGGTATTTGCCTTAATATGATGTCCCCCGTCAAATTGGCATTTTAAGTGGGGTCTGTGTTTTAGATGGGTGGGTGGGTTGATGTATAAGATTAATATTTCCACCCACGAGTGAACATTTTGTCAAAAAATACTGGGATTATTCCTTGAGCTGAGATGCCGATTGTTTCAGCAAGGTGGGTTTTAGTCTTTAAAGTTGGTAGAGGTAGAGGGCAGAATTTCCATTAGACTACTTAATGTTCCTATAAAATTGGATGACTGAATTGCCAATGGTTTACAAATTATCTAACGGAAATAATGGTTTAGACATTGCCCTCAAATAAGGCTTATTAAGTGACCAGGACAATGACCCTCCTACAAGGCTTATTAAGTGACCAGGACAATGACCCTCCTACAAAGTATAATGACTGTAAGCCTATTGTTTCTCAATATTACTGTGACATGAGCCTTGACCCACTGAGCCCTTGCGGAAGCCCGGTGGGTCTAGCGAGGTGCCTGAAATACTGCTCGGGTCTTCATCCACCAATAATAGACTTACAAAGCAGCTGCTACAGCAGGCAGAATGAAGGATTCTATCTTCTTTGATGTTATCATCACTGTCAATAATTCTATGGAACTGTATCGACCGAGGCAATTTACCCAATTAGAAAAAATAATCTGAACAAAATTCCAAACTTTTCAGCTTGGCCAATCGACAACACCCACAGTTAAGTCAAATTATACACACATACCTGTCTGTTGAGCTAAAAGCCATGTACCAACTAGTGGGGCTAGCGTTTGGCCAGGTTTTGAAAGCAGTGCTGCTGTGCCGAACACGAGAGCCGAGACTGCCTGGCTTCTGTTGTGTAGCACATAATCTTCATCAACAAGGTCACTGACAACTAGATTCAACAACTTGCACGTGCCCTCGGTGAACACACGGTTACTGAAACAAAGAGGTCACTGACAACACACGGTTACTGACAACTAGATTCAACAACTTTCACGTGGCCTCGGTGAACACACGGTTACTGACAACTAGATTCAACAACTTGCACGTGCCCTCAGTGAACACACGGTTACTGAAACAACGAGGTCACTGACTACTAGATTCAACAACTTGCACGTGCCCTCAGTGAACACACGGTTACTGAAACAATGAAGTCACTGACAACTAGATTCAACAACTTGCACAAGGCCTCGGTTACTGAAACAATACTGGCAAATAATTTTCCATGGACCGTCACTTCTCAGTTGATATACATTACACTAGGGGTGGGTATTGAACTCAAAACCGTACCGCGGTATATTGCAATGCGCTAGTCTGTACAGCAATACGTACTACGGTATATCGCCCAATAGTAAAATAAGTATTAATCAACCAATATGACAACTAGAGAATAGCATTTTGTGTGTTTTATGTTCATTTATCGCCACATTACAATGATTACGTGTAATCAGTGGTGCTCCATTATAGACAAGTTTCATGATTTCTGCAAATATTTTTTACAAGAAAAGCATAATCGTCTATCCATATTTATTTCATGCTTTGCAATGCAATATAGAAATTTATCTGTGAAATTAAATGAAAGCAGTGGAATAACACATTTCATTTCTCACTGCTTAGCACGTGTGGTACCTAGCCGCTGCATGTTGAAATGTTGTCAACGCGAACGTGTTCGGACTTAAGCTGTCCGAGACGTCATTTATGACGTGATTTTGGTTGGCTAAACACGACGTTCGAGTGCACGGTTGCATCGTTCTCTATCTATAATGTCTATTTCCGTAATTTATTTTTGATCCTATTTATCCTTTTCCATCACTTGTATACTACAATAACGCTTATGTTTTACGTAATAACTCCAGCAAGGCGGCAACCAAGGAATTATTTTAAAATCGGACAAGCAATTTCCAAGAACATTTTCTGGCTCTTGTAGGATGCTATGGTAAACGGATCCATTTTATTGGACCAATTTTGAATCATTCATATGAATGTTGATAAAAAAAAACTAACCATGCAGTTTCAGAGATGCATAGTTGGTTAATAATTTGAGCTCATTTGGTGCGCTAAAAATAAGATGATGATTACAGTGAAACTTGTGTTAGTGGTCACCTCCATTAATACAGTGAAACCTGTGTTAGTGGTCACCTCCATTAATAAATTGAAACCTGTGTTAGTGGTCACCTCAATTAATACAGTGAAACCTGTGTTAGTGGTCACCTCCATTAATACAGTGAAATCTGTGTTAGTGGTCACCTCCATTAATACAGTGAAATCTGTGTTAGTGGCCACCTCCATTAATACAGTGAAACCTGTGTTAGTGGTCACCTCCATTAATACAGTGAAATCTGTGTTAGTGGTCATCTCCATTAATACAGTGAAACCTGTGTTAGTGGTCACCTCCATTAATACAGTCAAACCTGTGTTAGTGGTCACCTCCATTAATACAGTGAAATCTGTGTTAGTGGTCATCTCCATTAATACAGTCAAACCTGTGTTAGTGGTCACCTCCATTATACAGTCAAACCTGTGTTAGTGGTCACCTCCATTATACAGTCAAACCTGTGTTAGTGGTCACCTCCATTAATACAGTGAAACCTGTGTTAGTGGTCACCTCCATTAATACAGTGAAACCTGTGTTAGTGGTCACCTCCATTAATACAGTGAAACCTGTGTTAGTGGCCACCTCCATTAATACAGTCAAACCTGTGTTAGTGGCCACCTCCATTAAGCAGCCAGTTTATTGATTCCCATTATGTTGTTTTATTATACATTTGTCCTCTATTAAGCAGCCACTTTCTGTGGTTCCATTTACTGGCTGCTTAAGACAGGTTTAACTGTACATACAAACTTTCCCACCTGCTTATAGGTAGAGTTTTTGTGTGACAGAACAGCAATACATGTATACGACAACAGAGAGTTAACTGCAGACAACTATTTCTCGGAACTCGCTGTTGATAGACACTTCAAAGATAAGGCTATTATATAGATGTAGAATTTGTGTTTACATGTCAAATTGTTGTCTTAGCACGTGTTCGGTGAGGTGTAAAACTCCAGTAATTGTAAAATCTTGCTTTCGATTTAGCATTTGTCGTGCTAACAGCTGTAGTCACGCAGCTACTTTCCAACCTCATATTGTTGGAGCATGTACCTGAGTAGAACCACCAACCTTCTGTAAGTCAGCTGAATAGCTACCACGCTTGAGAGAACCCAACCCCAGAAGGAGTTGAACCTACAGGGGTGAGGGGTAAGTGTTTACATGTCCCCAGGTATTTACTGAAACCTTATTGGTTTAAACAGTATTTATTCCAATAAATTTACATGTATAACACAAAAAATGTTACAAATTACATAAATTATGAATGGTTTGGATTGGAAAACAAGTTTTCAGAAAAATTATATTAATTCCTCTCCAAACCTTATTACGAAACACTTACCTTGCAATAAATATACAAAGCAGCCAGAGGTAATTTGGTCCAGCCAAAAACATGACAATACTGAGTACAAGTTTGACAGAGAAGAGAAAACGTATCACAGCATATACCCCGTACCTCCGACACAGGGACAGGAAGTATAGATTGTTGATATGAGGCGCAACAAACGATATACCTGCAAACATAAAATGCCACTGTTTAAAGTAGTATTCCGCTTCAAAATGACACAATTTCTAAATTATTATTATAATTGTTATTAGGCGAGTTGGAGAAAATATATAAGATGAGGCGCCACCAAGCCTTGTATTTTTTCCGAGATGAGTCGAATAAACTAAAATTTATATATAAGACTAACCTAATATTCTATTTATCCTATCTTCTGATAAGAAAGATGCTTAAGAAAGTGGTATCGCGTTCGCTTCAGGCGCGAAAGGCCCAGAGTTCGAGCCATGCTGGAGCCGTTACGATTGTGCCCTTGGGCAAGGCATTTAAATTCCACATTGCATCTTCTCTCCCTTGTGGCGATGGATTCCATCAGGAATGAGGTCTCGAGGGTGATTAATATAAGTTGTAGGAACTTGTTTCGCAATTGAGCTAAAATATATTTGTATAAACTAAGAAATGTAATATCGAAGAGTCACGACGTGAAGATGTGACATCACAGCGATATTACGTCACACAAAGTTGGATTAGGCTGTTATTGCATGTTATTTTGCGTGAAGATACGATAAATAGAGACTATTAGGTTACTGTCTTATAAATTGTAAATTATTAGGCGAGTTGGAGAAAATATACAAGGTGAGGCTCTGAAGAAATTTTAGATAGTAAAGAGTACCGAATATTCATGACCTGAACGGCTGAAGTTAATCAAACCATTTGTGAATATATGACGTCATACACGCAGCGTTGTGATGTCATGAAATGTATTAGGCACAGTTTGCTGGTCAGGCCGTTTCTTACCATTATTACGCAATGAAGGTAGGATAAAATCCAGTAATGCCCACTTGGTGCAGTAAAGAAATATAGCGCCGTTATGTTTCGGGTTTTATGCCTGCACCAACACCATTTTGGGCTATATCACCGGCATGCCGTTTACCTAACAACACCTTTCCTGGGCAGGCTCCAGCGGTTATCCAGTACTTGATGTACCAACCTCCGTAAAAAACTGCCAAAAGCTTTTTCATATAAATGAGGCAAGGCCTGAGCGTGGCTCGAACCCGTGACCATCAGTGACGATTTGTTATATACAAGTCAGCCACCTTAACCACTCGACCACGGAGGTGGACGAAATACAACGTAAAACATTTTTAATGTACATATAAAATCTATAATCTTAATAACAAGGATAATCATCGTTTCGCTCTCAACTCTCTCGCCGTAGCTCCCATTTCTCCGCAACAAATCCACAATAGCAAAGAAATGAATGCGCCTAAATCACTTTCATTATGTTTTATTAAAATAGCTGACATAAAAAATGCCGTAACTCTTTCAACCCGATATCCCGAAATATCCGTACTTTAATATAACCCGAATTCCCGATATTACGAGACGCACACGGTACACAATAGACCCGGTTGACAAGTACGCGTACACTATGATATTTTAACCAATCAATATCCAGGAAAGTATTTTTGCACAAAACAACATGTCTGGGCCCAGTAGTACATTCATTTGTGTATTTTGAGCTATATTTATCGAGTTTATGTGGGGTTGACAGATGTTGTCATTTTCCTGATGTTGGAATGGCTAATAGGAAAGGTAAATATACCACGGATGAGGTTGCACAGATGATTGAACAGTCAAAGGCTGTTTCTTTAAATAGGTCAAACTGGTTCAATACGTAGGAAATTATGGGTATGTCATATGAAAACACAAATGACATTAGTTTTTCAATAATTCTTTTATTATTTCAAATGTTTATTGAGTTGTGTACAAAAATATGACTTTCTAATTGTGTGTTTTACGCTTATTTATTGTCGCTACCGGTTGCCCATATGAACGACTATTGGAGGATAGTGCAATGATACAGACAGAGACCCATTCCAGAGTCTCCTCTCGCTCTTTTATGTGCACGGTGTAAAGCACCGGCACAAGACCTTGGTTTAATATCCCATCTGAAAGACTATTAATTTTATTAGGGTCAGATGGGGGGATCGAACCTGCGATCCCTGGATTACCAGTCCAGCGTGTTACCACTGGACTATAGATCCGTCTGCTGTCTTTCTAAAGAAGTGTACGACTTTAATATGTGTGCAAGATAATGCATGCAGATGGTGACGAGTGCAAGTATTGACACCGCCCGTATATACAGCAGATATTACGTGTACAGTAATAAAATAGCACACGTATGCATTCTTGGACAATCTACCGACGTTACCTGAATCCAAAGATATGTAAGTTAGTATAGAATTAGCACTTCAGTTAATCCAAATATGAACAAGTACATCCAAACTACAAGAACGTGTAGGTTACACATTGATTACAGTTAATTGTCATATACCATACATGCCTTTAATAGTTTGAATGTTAGAACTTCACAAGTTTGTATTTTTATTATATTTAAGGTGACTTATAGACCCACTGGGTCGGGTGTGTGTGTTTTACGTTTATTTATCGTCGCTACCGGTTGCCCATATGAGCGACGCCTCCTGAAGAGATTAGTTATTTTAGATTTTTGGAGGATAGTGCAATGATACAGACAGAGACCCATTCCAGAATCTCCTCTGGTTCTTTTACGTGCACGGTGTAAAGCACTGACACAAGACCTCGGTTTAACGTCCCATCTGAAAGACTGTTAAATTTTATTAGGGTCAGACAGGGGATCGAACCTACGATCCCTGGATTACCAGTCCAGCGTGTTACCACTGGACTACATATCCGTCTGTAGGCACTAAAACTTGGGCACTATTTTTTTTTATTGTTTTTTTATTCCTCATAATTTATACTATGTATTATTAACATAATATAATATATACAAATAAGTACATAGAATGACTTGGGCAATATTACTATTCGCTTTACATTATTTGAATGATATTTAGTCACATTTGTCTTTAGCAATAATTGCAGCATCTGCCCACTAATGAACTGATTTCTGCAAAATTATTATTTATAAATTACCTCCCTTTATGACTAAAGGTACATAAAATTCGGAAAATAACATCAATTATGTAATAAAAGAGAACGACATGTTGTGTATAGTGAAGGAAAACTGCTTACCAATAAGGAAAGGTCCCAGGCCCGGACTTATCGCATCCCCTAGTAGATTCTCCAGGAATAACGGGAAGAAATTACTGTTAAAGTGGCAATGAAATACCTGCAAAATAAAAAACAATTTTATATAACTTAATGTTAACTTCGATCCCCCGTCTGACCCTAATAAAATTAACAGTCTTTCAGATGGGACATTAAACCGAGGTCTCGTGTCTGTGCTTTACACCGTGCACGTAAAAGAACCAGAGGAGACTCTGGAATGGGTCTCTGTCTGTATCATTGCACTATCCTCTAAATCTAAAATGACTAAATCTCTTCAGGTGTCGCTCATATGGGCAACCGGTAGCAACGATAAATAAACGTAAAACACACACATATATACTTTCTTCTCAATCCTGTTGACACACTGGATTATAATTATAAAAGACAAAGTACATACAGTCAAACCTGTCTTAAGCAGCCAGCCAAGGGAATCACAGAAAGTGGCTGTAAGCACAGGTGACTGCTTAATAGAGGTCAACTGTATAATAAAACAACATATTGGGAATATGGAAACTGGCTGCTTAATAGTAATACAGGTTGGCTGCTTAATAGAGGTGACTACTAACACATGTTTGACTGTATATTGAAATAAAATATTGTTTAAACTAACTGGATCAGATGACAAAGTGATTTGAAATATAATCGTATACAAGCATACAACTGATGCTGTCTGTAACTAGGTGGGGTAAGAGAATGACATATGTAAGCAGATGATCAAGATGATTTGATAGATTAGATAATCGGTTCACATGTTAAGATGAATGTTGCTAAGATAAGATGAATGTTGCTAAGATAAGATGAATGTTGCTAAGATAAGATGAATGTTGCTAAGAACATTGAACAAGGTGAATAACTTGCACTACCTGTATGAGATTCATCACAGCAAACCATTTAAAGTTAGTCTGACTCGTCAACTCTCCTATAAATGTCTTCAGTTTGTGCCCATCACTCTCGTCCGTAATTCTGTAAAATGAAATACACACGTCCTGATATAACGAGGTTTGCAATTTTGCTATTAACCGAAATCATGAGTGTAAAATACTGTTCATCACATTACGGTACCATATAACGCTCGTCTTAATCATATTTTAATACAAAATAACGTTGTTAGTTTAATTTTTGGTACCAAATGTCAGCACACATTGTCATGACGTCACTAAATTATCACGACGTCACTACGCAAAGCAGCGTTACAGCCATGTTTTAAACAGCGTTAAGACTTCTTTTAAATCGTCATTTGTCTTATCATTAACGTAATGTACCAATTCACCTTGAAATATGCATAATATAAAGTTTAATTTACAAATTATGAGAATATAAATCAATGAGAATCCTTCCTGGTGTTATTACACGAGTGTTGATATAAGAAAATATGTGATGGCTGTAATACACTGAATACAAGCACAGTATCTATCTATCAATGCTAGTATATATCCCCCCTGCTTGCCAGTATCGACCTCCCTGCCTGCCATTATCGATCTCCCTGCTTGCCAGTATCGACCTCCCTGCTTGCCAGTATCGACCCCCCTGCCTGCCAGTATTGACACCCCCTGCCTGCCAGTATCGACCCCCCCCTGCCTGTCAGTTTAAGCCCTTCTACACAGCAAGAAATTAATTATGATTTACCTGGGTAATGCTGTCTCATTTATAGCTTCTGTCTGTTCTATATGTTTCTGGAACACTTGCCGCAGCACTCGAGTCATAATGAGGAAGCCGAGCAAGGACACTAGTGCAAGTACGACACAGAAGATACGGAATGAGTACAAGTTCTCCTTGTTCCAGATAGCATAAGAGAGAAACACCGAACCAGATCCTAGAATACTGAACATGGAGGCACGCGAATTGAGCTTGGTCCTTGCGTCGGCAGCTATAGCCAGGTCGGCGAGTAACGCCGAATGATGAAGATCTATCATAGTGAGGAAGCCGTCGTAGAGGCACAGGCAAATCACAAACTGTAGGCCGGGGTACGCCCACTGTACCCAAAATGCCATAAATGACACGGCAAACAACGGACCCGTCCAGACTAAAGCCTCTATTCTTTGTAGCACTATATTTGATGTCGAGAAATCTTTCCCCTTTGCTGAAGACAGATATTTTTTATCACTTATCCAGCCGAAGACTGGGTCGTTTAACGAGTTCCACACTAGAAATATCATTTCTCCAATCCAGAAGGAGGCTTTGTCGATCTTGTACACAGATACAAACATATCCACATGGTACAGTAAGAATACATTGTGTACAATCGTTGTAAAGAGCGACAAGGAGCCGTACGCTACATCCACGGGTATTGAACCCATGTGACTATGATACGAATACATTCCTTGGTATTTTGACTTTGGTACTAAATTAAATAAAAATAACTCCCTTTCGTCCGTCAAGATATCCCTTCAATAGATGCAGTAAATATCATTGCAAGCAGAACTCTTTCTATTAAGTACATCTGAATGGTGCCATCATGTCTCAATGCTCATATCTCACCAAGTCCACGGGTAACACTGCACTTCAGGCTACTGAAATATATACATACATTTATTATATGCTTTCCAATGAAATACAGAAATTTATCACTGAAAAAATGTGTTATTCCACTGGTTGAAAGAAGTGGACTAACATTTTATTTCTAGTAGCGGCTTTACGTGTGTGGTACCTAGCTGCTACATGCTGAAATGTCGTCAACGAGAACATTTTCAGACTATAAGTGACGTCATTTATGGTCGTCTAAACTCAACGTTTTACGTCATTTAGTGCAAAGCTGCATCGTTTTCATATCATTAAAACACTTTTCAGCCTAAAATAAAGTGAATGATCGAATAATAATTCACTCGTGAATATAGAAAGCTAATATCACTTGTAACGTCACTCGTAATAATAATGCTCTCAATGTTCATTCAGTGAAATACAATTTGACCATTCACTGAAACAAATAAATATATATCCTCTTAATATTATATAATATCTTAGTTTATACAAATTTATTTTAGCTCGATTGCGAAACAAGATCTTACAACTTATATTAATCACTCTTGTGAACTCATTCCTGATTGGAATCCATCGCCACGAGGGAGAGAGAAGAGGCAACGTGAAATTTAAATGCCTTGCCTAAGGGCACAATGGTAACGGCTCCAGCGGGGCTCGAACTCCGGACCTTTCGCACCTGAAGCAAACGATAATATCTTGATTGGTTTTTGAATTTCGAGTCATATGCATGTAACCATTTTGCAAGTGGTGGAGAAACAGAACATACATATATATCCCCCACGGAATTTACTCAGGTACGGGTGAGCAGTCGGGTAAACAACCCACACTCCATAGATAGATAGATCGCAAAATGTGACATGCTGTAGAGTTCAAGCTCACACCCGTCAGCAACACATGATTATCAATCAACCTCACAGAGGCTGATCCAACCCATCCCACCACCTCACAGAGGCTGATCCAACCCATCCCACCACCTCACAGAGGCTGATCCAACCCATCCCACCACCTCACAGAGGCTGATCGAACCCATCCCACCACCTCACAGAGGCTGATCGAACACATCCCACAACCTCACAGAGGCTGATCGAACCCATCCCACCACCTCACAGAGGCTGATCGAACCCATCCCACCACCTCACAGAGGCTGATCGAACACATCCCACCACCTCACAGAGGCTGATCCAACCCATCCCACCACCTCACAGAGGCTGATCCAACCCATCCCACCACCTCACAGAGGCTGATCGAACACATCCCACCACCTCACAGAGGCTGATCCAACCCATCCCACCACCTCACAGAGGCTGATCCAACCCATCCCACCACCTCACAGAGGCTGATCCAACCCATCCCACCACCTCACAGAGGCTGATCCAACCCATCCCACCACCTCACAGAGGCTGATCCAACCCATCCCACCACCTCACAGAGGCTGATCGAACACATCCCACCACCTCACAGAGGCTGATCCAACCCATCCCACCACCTCACAGAGGCTGATCCAACCCATCCCACCACCTCACAGAGGCTGATCGAACACATCCCACCACCTCACAGAGGCTGATCGAACCCATCCCACCACCTCACAGAGGCTGATCGAACCCATCCCACCACCTCACAGAGGCTGATCGAACCCATCCCACCACCTCACAGAGGCTGATCGAACCCATCCCACCACCTCACATAGGCTGATCGAACCCATCCCACCACCTCACAGAGGCTGATCCAACCCATCCCACCACCTCACAGAGGCTGATCCAACACATCCCACCACCTCACAGAGGCTGATCGAACCCATCCCACCACCTCACAGAGGCTGATCGAACCCATCCCACCACCTCACAGAGGCTGATCGAACCCATCCCACCACCTCACAGAGGCTGATCGAACCCATCCCACCACCTCACAGAGGCTGATCGAACCCATCCCACCACCTCACAGAGGCTGATCGAACCCATCCCACCACCTCACAGAGGCTGATCCAACCCATCCCACCACCTCACAGATGCTGATCCAACCCATCCCACCACCTTACAGAGGCTGATCCAACCCATCCCACCACCTCACAGAGGCTGATCGAACCCATCCCACCACCTCACAGAGGCTGATCGAACCCATCCCACCACCTCACAGAGGCTGATCGAACCCATCCCACAACCTCACAGAGGCTGATCGAACCCATCCCACCACCTCACAGAGGCTGATCGAACCCATCCCACCACCTCACAGAGGCTGATCGAACCCATCCCACCACCTCACAGAGGCTGATCGAACCCATCCCACCACCTCACAGAGGCTGATCGAACCCATCCCACCACCTCACAGAGGCTGATCGAACCCATCCCACCACCTCACAGAGGCTGATCGAACCCATCCCACCACCTCACAGAGGCTGATCCAACCCATCCCACCACCTCACAGAGGCTGATCGAACCCATCCCACCACCTCACAGAGGCTGATCGAACCCATCCCACCACCTCACAGAGGCTGATCGAACCCATCCCACCACCTCACAGAGGCTGATCGAACCCATCCCACCACCTCACAGAGGCTGATCGAACCCATCCCACAACATCACAGAGGCTGATCGAACCCATCCCACAACATCACAGAGGCTGATCGAACCCATCCCACAACATCACAGAGGCTGATCGAACCCATCCCACAACATCACAGAGGCTGATTGAACCCATCCCACAACCTCACAGCAGCATACACCCACAATAAACCCATCCCACCACCTCACAGCAGCATATACCTAAAATAAACCCACCCCACCACCTCACAGCAGCAAATACCCACAATAAACCCATCCCACAACCTGATAGCAGCATACACCCACAATAAACCCATCTCACAGCAGCATACACCCACAATAAACCCATCCCACAACCTCACAGCAGCATATACCCACAATAAACCCATCCCACAACCTCACAGCAGCATATACCCATAATAAACCCATCTCACAGCAGCATACACCCACAATAAACCCATCCCACAACCTCACAGCAGCATATACCCACAATAAACCCATCTCACAGCAGCATACACCCACAATAAACCCATCCCACCACCTCACAGCAGCATATACCCACAATAAACCCAT
>CM026393.1:22406025-22613124 GCA_014843695.1 Archivesica marissinica
AGCATACACCCACAATAAACCCATCCCACCACCTCACAGCAGCATATACCCACAATAAACCCATCTCACAGCAGCATACACTCACAATAAACCCATCTCACCACCTCACAGCAGCATACACCCACAATAAACCCATCCCACCACCTCACATCAGCATATACCCACAATAAACCCATCCCACCACCTCACATCAGCATACACCCACAATAAACCCATCCCACCACCTCACAGCAGCATATACCCACAATAAACCCATCCCACCACCTCACAGAAGCAGAGATCCACAATTATTAATTGACGACATCCAACTACAATGTACCTCACAGCTGCAGACATCCACAATGATTGACTGAACCCATCCAATTACAATGTACCTCACAGCTGCAGACATCCACAATGATTGACTGAACCCATCCAACTACAATGTACCTCACAGCTGCAGACATCCACAATGATTGACTGAACCCATCCAATTACAATGTACCTCACAGCTGCAGACATCCACAATGATTGACTGAACCCATCCAACTACAATGTACCTCACAGCTGCAGACATCCACAATGATTGACTGAACCCATCCAACTACAATGTACCTCACAGCTGCAGACATCCACAATGATTGACTGAACCCATCCAACTACAATGTACCTCACAGCTGCAGACATCCACAATGATTGACTGAACCCATCCAATTACAATGTACCTCACAGAAGCAGACATCCACAATGATTGACTGAACCCATCCAACAACAATGTACCTCACAGCTGCAGACATCCACAATGATTGACTACCAGTAGCACATTACACCACCTTGCAATAGCTTATCAGGTTAATTAGCTAATGTCGTAACACAATGAACTGTGGGGGAAGTGGAATCAATCCTATTGAATAAACACACGTCAAAACTCGCGTCTCCCATAAAACACCAGCTGTTCACAATGTCTATAAACAGTCTGTATGTATGTAATTACATTCTTATCAACATTCATAATCGCCTATAAGATGAACACCATATTATGGCTTCAAAGTAGCGCACTCGCTTCTTACCAATGCAACCTGGGTTCGATCCACGGACAGGAAAGTATGTGAGATGGTATGGTGGTCGCCAGATCGGACAGGTGGGTTTTCTCCGGGTACTCTGGCTTCCTCCCACACGAATGATCACATTTACGCTCTCATTCGCGCCAACGAGAGTGATTAATATAGGTTGTTAAAACTTGTTTCACAATCGTTATAATTATATCGTAAATGAAGTTTAAATTAGAGTGGCTTAAAAAAAAATAATTTGGTATCCATAATTTATGTTTTAGAAAAGAAAGCACTCTAACACTGAAAATGTCTTCAACTTGCACTGGCCAAACATACAATTTATATAAGGTCTGGTGTCTATTTTATCAACCTGTCTTATATGCAAGTGCATGCCTAAACCCACAGATGTCAGGACCAAAGTAGGGGGGGTCGTCTTATAGGAGAGTATGGACGGTATTGATGTTAATTAAGAATATTGACATACGGTAACATCTGCATTAGCGGTTAGGGTTTATTCTAGAGTGGAAAAAAAAGGGCAGGGCAGGTCAGAAAAGGGACAGGGTGCATTTTGAGTGGCGAAGAGGGTAGGTGCGGGAGGTAGGGGGGTATCTGGGGTATTTTGTTAACTTATGGTGATTGTATGTAATTATGCTTCTTCCAAGAGGCAGTATGGCCATACATATCGGACAATACGATTTATATATCTATAAAGGTCTGCCGGCCCAAAGGCACTCAAAATAAAACATTAAAAAAAAAGGCAAAAAAGATGGACATAAAGTGCAAAAGGGCGGGGCTAAACAGGGGAGCCCTGTCATTCCGTTCATGAAAAAACCCAAGCGGTCATTTCTGTTAAGCAACCTACCTTTATTTAAATAGCCAACTTACACATTACGAAACTGGAATTAGATTATATATTTGAAGGCCAATAAACATACATGCTAAGCTGTCCGATTAGCGCAGTGGTTAGCGCGCTTGCTTCTCACCAATGCAACCCGGGTTGAATCCTCGGACTGGGAATTATGTGAGATGGTACAGTGGTCGCCAGATCGGACAGGTGGATTTTCTCTGGAGTACGGTTTCCTCCCACACGAATGACCACATTTACGCTTTCATCCGCGCCAACGAGAGTGATTAATATAAGTTGTTAGAACTTGCTTCGTAATCATTGTAAAATCAAATAAAGTTTTAAACAATTTAATTGTTTCGGGTGTCTGGACCATATAAAAATGATCGCCCGGACCATATCGATGGTTTGGGGGTTCGTTCAAAATAAATAAACTTTAAACATGGTAAGCAGACACTTTCCGGCAGTGCATTCACTGGCTACTAGATACGTACAGACATATTTCTGTTCAAAATGATCGTTACAATTTCTAAAATAAGCTGCTACCATACAAGTGTATTCGTTGTAAAATCAGTATTACCCAAGTATTGCAGTAAAGACATCAATCCTTTATAACATTTTAATGTACATGAACATTGTTGCTATATATATATATAAAATCAGTATTACCCAAGTATTGCAGTAAAGACATCCATCCCTTATAACATTTTAATGTACATGAACATTGTTGCTATATATATATAAAATCAGTATTACCCAAGTATTGCAGTAAAGACATCCATCCCTTATAACATTTTAATGTACATGAACATTGTTGCTATATATATATAAAATCAGTATTACCCAAGTATTGCAGTAAAGACATCCATCCCTTATAACATTTTAATGTACATGAACATTGTTGCTATATATATATAAAATCAGTATTACCCAAGTATTGCAGTAAAGACATCCATCCCTTATAACATTTTAATGTACATGAACATTGTTGCTATATATATATAAAATCAGTATTACCCAAGTATTGCAGTAAAGACATCCATCCCTTATAACATTTTAATGTACATGAACATTGTTGCTATATATATATAAAATGTTCCTAGCTCCGTAACAAATCATAACAGCAAGGAATTAATGTGTGCACATCACTTTTATAAAATATGGCTGAATTAATGTGAGCACATCACTTTTAGTACTTTTATAAAATATGGCTGAATTAATGTGAGCACATCACTTTTAGTACTTTTATAAAATATGGCTGGCATAAAACAGGACACTCATATAATTATAATGTAATTTTTTTAATAACAGGAAATATATCTTTTATGTACTTTGAACATTATTGAAAAATAATTTAAAATATATAACCATATTCTGACTAGGATATGTATTGTATATAATTATATACACACAATATTGACCAGGATATGTATTGTATATAATTATATACACACAATATTGACCAGGATATGTATTGTATATAATTATATACACACAATATTGACTAGGATATGTATTGTATATAATTATATACACACAATATTGACCAGGATATGTATTGTATATAATTATATACACACAATATTGACCAGGATATGTATTGTATATAATTATATACACACAATATTGACTAGGATATGTATTGTATATAATTATATACACACAATATTGACTATGATATGTATTGTATATAATTATATACACACAATATTGACTATGATATGTATTGTATATAATTATATACACACAATATTGACTAGGATATGTATTGTATATAATTATATACACACAATATTGACCAGGATATGTATTGTATATAATTATATACACACAATATTGACTAGGATATGTATTGTATATAATTATATACACACAATATTGACTATGATATGTATTGTATATAATTATATACACACAATATTGACTATGATATGTATTGTATATAATTATATACACACAATATTGACTAGGATATGTATTGTATATAATTATATACACACAATATTGACCAGGATATGTATTGTATATAATTATATACACACAATATTGACTAGGATATGTATTGTATATAATTATATACACACAATATTGACTAGGATATGTATTGTATATAATTATATACACACAATATTGACCAGGATATGTATTGTATATAATTATATACACACACTATTGACCAGGATATGTATTGTATATAATTATATACACACAATATTGACTAGGATATGTATTGTATATAATTATATACACACAATATTGACTAGGATATGTATTGTATATAATTATATACAAACAATATTGACTAGGATATGTATTGTATATAATTATATACACACAATATTGACCAGGATATGTATTGTATATAATTATATACACACAATATTGACTAGGATATGTATTGTATATAATTATATACACACAATATTGACCAGGATATGTATTGTATATAATTATATACACACACTACTGACTAGGATATGTATTGTATATAATTATATACACACAATATTGACTAGGATATGTATTGTATATAATTATATACACACAATACTGACTAGGATATGTATTGTATATAATTATATACACACAATATTGACTAGGATACAATTTTCATACAGAATTCTGTCCAGTAAGATACACTGGCCCCATTATAAATCACCCCTTCTACTCAAATGTTGTATTTAACCCTTTCAACACCACATGCCTCTCAATAGGCTTACAAAAAGTGTAGATCCAGATGAGCCGGCTCATGATGAGCCGTCTCATCAGGATCTGCACTTTTTGCCAGTAATATTACTATTTTTAGACAAAAATTACCCATTTTGATAAATGAACTGGTCCAAATGTAATTTTCTTATTAATTTATTGGTCTAAAAATATCATGTCAGTTACTTGGGATTGCCTTGTCATACTGTGCATTTTAACCATATTATTAAATAACACCATTTAAGGATGCGATCGCACGTTTTCTCACGTCTCCCAAAAATTCTGACCTAGAATGAGCCCTGATATCCTAGAGAAGGATCAACAGCTTGGAAAGATTAGAATGGCTTACCGTACATGTGTATGTCTAACAAACCACGTAATAAGTCCACACAGTACAAATTGCCACAACACACTAGTAATTAATCAAGCCGAAGAAATTACAACATACAGTGTACAACTGTAAACACAGTTACATATTCACATAATAATGATCTGGATACCAATCAATCACTCCTGTAGAGAGTAGTATAGACAATCATCACATTTCATTAAAGCGACACTACATCAGTGAAAACGCACATTTCTATAGCAGGGATCATTTTAGAGGGCAATGTGGGCGAAATTGTCGCCCTAGGGACCCTGACTTCGCCCTATGGGGGCCCCACTTCTCCCTAATTTTTATTTTATTTTTTATGATTTTCAAACAAAATTTTGTCTAGTAAGATACACTGTCCCATTATAAAGCACTCTGTCTATTCAAATGTTGTATTTAATGGTTGCACTGTGCATTTTAACCCTATTTTGCAGAAGTATATTAAAGAACACCATTTAAGGAAGCGATCACGCGCTTTCTCACTTCTCCCAATAAATCTGACCTAGAATGAACCCTGTATAGAACGTATTTTCCTATCATATGGTATAATTGTTTTCCGAATATTTGCCCCAAAAACTGAGTATTTCAACTAATAAACAAACGTCAGTTACATATCCACATACCGGTAATAATAAACTACCTTGATACCAATCAATCACTCCTATAGACAATCACCACATTTCATTAAATAAGACACCACCAACAAGACAAACAATTATCAGTTCTTGCCCTCATCAACACCTGGCTAGACATCTGCATTAATTATTCAGGCCACAACAAGGTGTTTCAACATTTTTGGTGAGTAATATTTAATGGACACTTAATAAGGAAACTCAGTGACCATAATATTTCAAGCTTCACACTCAAGTCCACAAGGTAAATTAACTATAGCCCCTAAAATCTAAAATAGTAAACTTACTCCAGCTACCAAAGTAAGCTCACTCACTCACTCACTCACTCACTCACTCACTCACTCACTCACTCACTCACTCACTCACTCACTCACTCACTCACTCACTCACTCACTCACTCACTCACTCACTCACTCACTCACTCACTCACTCACACCAGTCCCCAAGGTCAACTCACTACAATTCACATTATAAACTCACTATCATTTTAAAATAATCTGGTTCCAGATCCGACCGACCCTTCCACAAAAGGTCACGAAAATATGTCCATAACTTTTTGCGTAATCCGGCTAACAAAACATCACCGTACTGAAAGTAAAATTTCATGATATTTCGAGAGACTACGGGAAAACAAAATTTAAATTGGCGTTGTTTACATATTTTGTTATTGAAAGCGATGTCATAATTTAATATTTGTAAATATTAGTTAATCACAAGCAGTTGCCTCGTGCAGGTGATGATTCGTGGTTATCATAGATGATAATTTGTGGTTATCATAGATGATGATTCGTGGTTATCATAGGTGATAATTTGTGGTTATCATAGATGATGATTCGTGGTTATCATAGATGATAATTTGTGGTTATCATAGATGATGATTCGTGGTTATCATAGATGATGATTCGTGGTTATCATAGATGTTGATTCGTGGTTATAATTTGTGGTCATCATAGATGATGATTCATGGTTATAATAGGTGATGATTCATGGTTTTATAGCTGATAACCAACCCAGTTTCTTGGCAGTTTGAATCACATTTATCACTTCTACTTGGCAGTTTCAATCACATTTATCACTTCTACTTGGCAGTTTGAATTACATTTATCACTTCTACTTGGCAGTTTGAATCACATTTATCACTTCTACTTGGCAGCTTGAATCACATTTATCACTTCTACTTGGCAGTTTGAATCACATTTATCACTTCTACTTGGCAGCTTGAATCACATTTATCACTTCTACTTGGCAGTTTCAATCACATTTATCACTTCTACTTGGCAGTTTCAATCACATTTATCACTTCTACTTGGCAGTTTCAATCACATTTATCACTTCTACTTGGCAGTTTCAATCACATTTATCACTTCTACTTGGCAGTTTCAATCACATTTATCACTTCTACTTGGCAGTTTCAATCACATTTATCACTTCTACTTGGCAGTTTCAATCACATTTATCACTTCTACTTGGCAGTTTCAATCACATTTATCACTTCTACTTGGCAGTTTCCATTTCAATCACATTTATCACTTCTACTTGGCAGTTTCAATCACATTTATCACTTCTACTTGGCAGTTTCAATCACATTTATCACTTCTACTTGGCAGTTTCAATCACATTTATCACTTCTACTTGGCAGTTTCAATCACATTTATCACTTCTACTTTTTATTTATGTACCGTATTTATTCTTTTTATTATTATTTAGTTTAAATATGTTTAATACATTTATCTCACACGAAACAATTTACGGATCTTACTGAAACATGACAAATTCACATTAATGTGTCAAACTGGTTTCGTGGCTGGGGTCGCAATATTTTACATTCATGTACCGTATATGTAATAGTGTTTTACAAACGTGTTTAGAATCATATGTATTATTCATGGTAAAGTATGTTACGTTACTTATTTTGTGACATTACAACTAACTGAAGTGTATGATGTACGAAAAAATAACACAAAAAAGTCCATCATCAGATTCGAACCCATGAACTAAAAATCAAGATTGTATGGTAGTCCGCACTCTTACTCTCTGTGCTATTTGGATGCACTGTACCTTACATGTAGCAACACAAAATGTAGACATACCCTACCTTTACCACAGTATGTAAATGTAAACAATGCCAATTTAACCCTTACTGTGCTGGAAATGAATATATTTGATTTCGCAAACAGCATAGAGCCAGATCAGATGGAACAGAATGCGCCATCTGATCAGACTCTATGCTGTTTGCTATATCTGATTGTGGAGCTAATACACTTGGCTGAATAGCAAACAACATAGATCCTGATCGGATATGGCATTACGTCGTGACTGATCTGGATCTATGCTGTTTGCACATTCCTTCCAATGTATTCAGCATTTTAAGGGTTAAGCTTGTAGAACACTTGTTGTTAATAGATAATGTATGGTAATACATAAAGTAATGCATTAACTGCAGTAAACAATCACCTGCCCCCCCCCCCCCCCCCCCGAAGATAACATTAAGTTCACTAAAAATAGATCTCGTTTACAGCAATATTACTCCACATGAATTGCTATCAGTATACATGTCACTTTCTGAAATATAACACCCATATAAACACATGAAATCCTCAATCCATATTTAGAATCTTTATCTCATTTTCTCTCACACCTATCCTTCATAGAGATTTAGGTTAATATACTATTATATCTCCATACAGACGACAGTCATTTAACCCTTTCCTTCATAGAGATTTAGGTTAATATACTATTATATCTCCATACAAACGACAGCCATTTAACCCTTTCCTTCATAGAGATTTAGGTTAATATACTATTATATCTCCATACAGACAACAGCCATTTAGCCCTTTCCTTCATAGAGATTTAGGTTAATATACTATTATATCTCCATACAAACGACAGCCATTTAACCCTTTCCTTCATAGAGATTTAGGTTAATATACTATTATATCTCAATACAAACGACAGCCATTTAACCCTTTCCTTCATAGAGATTTATGTTAATATACTATTATATCTCCATACAGACGACAGCCATTTAACCCTTTCCTTCATGGAGATTTAGGTTAATATACTATTATATCTCCATACAGACGACAGTCATTTAACCCTTTCCTTCATAGAGATTTAGGTTAATATACTATTATATCTCCATACAAACGACCGCCATTTAGCTATCATGCAGTGGATCAGTAGTCGCGGACTTGCCCTATCTATCCCACCTCCATAGATATTACTGGGACTTCATAGAGATTTAGGTTAATATACTATTATATCTCCATATAAATGACAGTCATTTAGCTATCATGCAGTGGATAAGTACTGGTCATATCTATCCCATCTCCATAGATATTACTGAGACTACATGAGATTCTGGCCTTTATTATGAACATTGCTTTGGCTACTACATTGGCAATGTAATTGTGCATGTCATATTGGTAATGGAGTCAAGAGGTGCTTCTATGAGGGAAAGGGTTAATGTCCCTTTCAAATGTGGAATAATGCTTTCTATGGTGACAATGGCAAGTGTTTTTAAGAAATATTTGTATTTCAGTTATTTATTGCACGTAAAAGAACAAGAGGAGACTCTGGAATGGGTCTCTGTCTGTATCATGCACTATCCTCCAAAATCTAAAATGATTAATCTATTCAGGATGCGTCGCTCATATGGGCAACCGGTAGCGACGATAAATAAACGTAAAACACACACGCATCAGTTCCAAAGTCAGTATGTTTGCAGAGGATACCTCAATCTATCTATCACTGACATCTGCAAATGAGTCGATCTTAAGAAGCTAGAAGAGTCGGGGTTGGACATGGAATATAACCCCTCCAAATGATATCCACGTCACCAGAAGGAAACATCCCAGTAAATATAGACTCCATGGAGTCCTACTTGAGTCGGTCACCTCGGCCAAATACCAGGGTTTCCGATAAGCCTTTCTTCCCTACTACTGGGAACTGGGAAGAAATGGAAGAAACCCACTTTTTGTCAATTTCTTTAGTAATATATGTCCAACATGTACATAAAATGTATATATAATGATTAATAATTGTGAGACCATTGTGTTGATTTTGATATAAATATTATTCTCTTAACTTCTGTAAATGTTATATTGTGAAGTATAATTGCTGACAATGATGCAATAAAGAATACCGGAACACACCTTCATTCCCAGATTCTTCCTTGATTTTTCCGGGAAGAAGGGTGTTTCTTCCCTTTTTTCCCCATGTTCCTTCTCGCGGAAGGGAAAAAATACCTTTTCTTCCTGGAAGAAAGGCAACCATGTCCCCTATCCAGACTCCTGCGAAATACCTTGGCGTGGATATCTCAAATAACCTGTCGAAATTAGAAAGCTAACCAAACATTTCTACATAGAAACATCCAGGTTAAATCGAACCCCTTAATTACTTGTCCATGGCTTACCATACTCTAGTGAGACCCTAGCTTGAATATGGCTTAGAGATTTGGTAGCCACATACCCAAACATTGATAGACCAAATTGAAGGTGTCCAGCGCAGAGCAGCCCGTTGGATAAAGACTTATAAAGTACCTCTAGTGTTACAGACAAGCTACATTCCCTACATTTGTAAATATACGCACACTAGATCTACGGTGTATTAACAATAGGTTATCCTTTATGTATAAAATTCAGAATGATCTGGTTGCTATCCACCGCATTCCCTTATCACAACAATATCCTATCCCACCCCACTGCATTCCCTTATCACAACAATATCCTATCCCACCCCACTGCATTCCTTTATCACAACAATATCCTATCCCATCCCACTGCATTCCCTTATCACAACAATATCCTATCCCATCCCACTGCATTCCCTTATCACAACAATATCCTATCCCATCCCACCCCACTGCACTCCCTTACCACAACAATATCCTATCCCACCCCACTGCACTCCCTTACCACAACAATATCCTATCCCACCCCACTGCATTCCCTTATCACAACAATATCCTATCCCATCCCACTGCATTCCCTTATCACAACAATATCCTATCCCACCCCACTGCACTCCCTTACCACAACAATATCCTATCCCACCCCACCGCATTCCCTTACCACAACAATATCCTATCCCACCCCACTGCACTCCCTTACCACAACAATATCTTATCCCATCCCACTGCATTCCCTTATCACAACAATATCCTATCCCATCCCACTGCATTCCCTTATCACAACAATATCCTATCCCATCCCACTGCATTCCCTTATCACAACAATATCCTATCCCATCCCACTGCATTCCCTTATCACAACAATATCCTATCCCATCCCACTGCATTCCCTTATCACAACAATATCCTATCCCATCCCACTGCATTCCCTTATCACAACAATATCCTATCCCATCCCACTGCATTCCCTTATCACAACAATATCCTATCCCATCCCACTGCACTCCCTTACCACAATAATATCCTATCCCATCCCACCACACTCCCTTATCACAACAATATCCTGTCCCATCCCACCACACTCCCTTATCACAACAATATCCTATCCCATCCCACCACACTCCCTTATCACAATAATATCTTATCCCATCCCACCACACTCCCTTATCACAACAATATCCTATCCCACCCCACCACACTCCCTTATCACAATAATATCCTATACCATCCCACCACCAGGGTTGGCAGGTTTCTTCCCTATAGGGAAAAAACCGTGTTTTTTTCCCGGTTTTTTCCGATACGGAAGAAATACGTTTCTTCCCTACTACTGGGAAGAAATGGAAGAAACCTCCTTTTTGTCAATTTGTTTAGTAATATATGCGCAAAATATAGATAAAATGTATATATTATGATTAATAGTGCTTCAACAATAACATCTGTTGATCAAGTCCAATTGACAGGTGTCAATTAGATTGTATAGTGAAGTCCCATAAGCTGGGTCACACCAACCAACCTGTTATAATTACTAGCTATTGTTATATGTTTCAATTGACAGGTTATTGACTTCTAAAAGTGGCAAACATGTGATATGGCTTCATTTTTGTCAGGGGTTTCCTATTGAAATACAATACACGACAATGGCATGCCCCTTATTAAACAACTTTTACCATGGCTTCATTTTATTCAAAGGCATCCCATTGATTACATTTTCACTATATAACCAAGCGAGAGAAGTAATTTAAATTCAGAAACTGACAGTGCCTTTGCGTTAAACTGGGAACCATTATCACCAAGTTGACATTTATTTTTCTCATCAGTTCTATTTAAATCATAATGTATAGGGGTGGCAGACCTCGTGACACTATTTGGGAACACTTTGTTTCTGTGACAGTGGCTGGAAAAGAGTATGCTAGGTGCAAAACTTGTGAGAACCAGCAGCTTCCTAAAGCTTGCCGTCTAAAACTCCATTATGCGAAATGCAGTGCAGCATACCACTTACCAGCAGAAAAAGAGATCCCTGAGCAGCCTATGTCAGTAAAAAGACGGAGATCTCCATCTCCTCCACCAACCAAACGACAAGCTATCTCAATCCAACCAGACATGGATAGTTGTGTTGTGAAGACATCTCTAAACCAGAAAAATGCCATTGACTTGGAGATTGCCAAATTCTTCTACGCATGCAATATACCATTCAATGCCGCTGACCATCCACAGTACAAAACGATGATGAGTACACTACGAGCAGGATATCAACCACCTAACAGGAAGCAGATAGCCGGAAAACACCTAGACACTGTGTATGATCAACTCCAGGAGGATATGAAGCATGTCATTGGCGGAAAAACTGCAACTCTTGTACAAGACGGCTGGAGTAATTGCCACAACGAACCTATAATTGCAAGTTGCCTCCAGGTTGAGAACAAATCCTATCTTTTAGATAGCCACCCTACTGGATCTATGTCAAAAACAGGGGACAATTGCAAGATGTTGTGTCAGGAGTCCATCAAATAGGCAAGAGAAAACTACAACTGCACTGTATCTGGAGTATGTACTGACAATGCTAAGAACATGGAAAAAATGCGTGCTGCCTTACAAGAAGATGACCCAGACCTCACTGTGTATGGCTGCTCTGCCCACTGGCTCAACTTACTTGGGCTGGATCTAACTTCACAGTCAGTGATGAAGCATGTTGTGGAAGTACAGAAGTATTTTCGCAACCACCATAAGCCATGTGCTTGGCTGTCTGAGTGTGCCGAAAGTAAGAAACCACAGCTCCCTGGAGAAACACGATGGAAGTCTCAACTCACCTGTTTGGACAGCTATATTGCCAACAGAACCAACTACATGAAGATTGTTCAGGACCATGAGGATGAGATTGACCAAACCATTGCCAAAAAGATACAGGATATCAATATCTATAGGAATTCCAAGGACATGGCAGAGCTGCTTCGCCCTGTAGCAACTGCTATTGATGCTTGCCAGGCAGACTACTCCTCTCTGGCATCAGTGTGCCATACATGGCTGTCTCTTCTGGATAATCCCAATCTTCAGTCACCAGCGCACAAGACCCTTGTCACAAAGCGGTTTAAGCAAGCAATCATACCAGAACACTTTACAGCTTACAAACTACATCCAGCATATCAGGGTGTTAAACTATCTGCTTGGCAATTGGAGATTGTTAATGACTTTATTATGTCCAAGAGTCCTGCCTTCATCACTGAGCTGATTGCCTTTCAAGCCAAATCCACACCATACCCTGCTGCATTTTTCAGTGAGGCAGCATTTCGGATGGATCCAGTTACCTGGTGGAAAGCAGCTAAATCCAGTGGTGTAAATTCTGACTTTGTAGACTTTGTGGTATGTCTTCTACAGGCACCAGCTTCCTCAGCGTCAGTAGAGCGTATATTTTCCAACTTTGGACAGATCCACAGTAAAATTAGGAACAGACTAGGAAATCAAACTGCAGGAAAGTTAGTGTTCTGTTTCCGGCTCCTGAGAGGTGATCTTGAGATTGATTATTAACTGCTGTTTTTTTACATGAACAGTGTGCTTATCTACCTGATGTGAAGACTGCTAATTGTGAGAACATTGTGCTAATGTATATATGTAAATATTATTCTCTTATAGTTGCTGACAGTGATGCAATAAAAATATCACACTTTATTCCCAGTTTCTTCCTAGTTTCTCCCATTTCTTCCGGGAAGAAAGGTGTTTCTTCCCTTTTTCCCCATGTTTCTTCCCACGGAAGGGAAGAAATACCTTTCTTCCCGGAAGAAAGCCAACCCTGCCCCACCACACTCCCTTATCACAACAATGTCCTATCCCATCCCACCACACTCCCTTATCACAACAATATCATATCCCATCCCACCACACTCCCTTATCACAATAATATCCTATCCCACCCCACCACACTCCCTTATCACAACAATGTCCTATCCCATCCCACCACACTCCCTTATCACAACAATATCATATCCCATCCCACCACACTCCCTTATCACAACAATATCATATTCCATCCAATCCCACCACACTCCCAGGGTTCATTCTAGGTCAGAATTTTTGGGAGAAGTGAGAAAGCGCGTGATCGCTTCCTTAAATGGTGTTCTCCTGCAAAATAGCGTTAAAATGCACAGTACAACCATTAAATACAACATTTGAATAGAAGGAGTGCTTTATAATGGGCCAGTGTATCTTACTAGACAGAATTTTGTTTGAAAATCGTAAAAACCAGGGAGAAGTGGGGCCCCCAGAGGGCGAGGTCAGGGTCCCTAGGGCGACAATTTCGCCCACATCGCCCTCTAAACTGATCCCTGCACTCCCTTATGGCCTTATCACAACAATATCATATTCCATCCAATCCCACCACACTCCCTTATCACAACAATATCCTATCCCATCCAATCCCACCACACTCCCTTATCACAACAATATCATATCCCATCCAATCCCACCACACTCCCTTATCACAACAATATCCTATCCCATCCAATCCCACCACACTCCCTTATCACAACAATATCATATCCCATCCAATCCCACCACACTCCCTTATCACAACAATATCCTATCCCACCACACTCCCTTATGGCCTTATCACAACAATATCATCCATCCATCCCACACACTCCCTTATCACAACAATATCATATCCCATCCCACCACACTCCCTTACCACAACAATATCCTATCCCATCCCACCACACTCCCTTATCACAACAATATCCTATCCCATCCCACCACACTCCTTATCACAACAATATCATATCCCATCCAATCCCACCACACTCCCTTATCACAACAATATCATATCCCATCCCACCACACTCCCTTACCACAACAATATCCTATCCCATCCCACCACACTCCCTTATCACAACAATATCATATCCCATCCAATCCCACCACACTCCCTTATCACAACAATATCATATCTATCCCATCCAATCCCACCACACTCCCTTATCGCAACAATATCCTATCCCACCCCATCACACTCCCTTATCGCAACAATAGCCTACCCTATACCAGCCCACATCTCAACCATATCCTATCCAAACCCCACACCCTTATCTCAAGAAAATGCTAACCTATCCAACCCCTTATCTGAAGAATATCCTATCGTATCCCACCCCATCCTACATGTATACTATCCCTTGTATGAATCTTATGTGGCAGTGGTCCTTTTTATTATCGGTCCCTGATGTAGCACACACGGTTTGACGAGCAACACATCTATTATCCCCGCGAGGTGTTTGACATTAGGGGAAGATAGATGTAGAGTGGTGGTACCTATGCTCGGCATATATCCCACATATAATGGCCAATAAAAAATGTTAATTGCACTTTCAGTATTTTTTATTATTTTATTTTTATTATTATTTTCTTAAGTCGTGAAAACAAATTTTAAAAAACTCTTGTTGACAGTTTTAGTTTCATCACGTGACCTTGCTGCTCAATTCAGATATCGCAACGGCATCCGTTTTATATGAGGAACTCAAGACTTTAGGGCACCTAATAGGCTATGCTGTTATTTTTTATTTATGCACCAGAACTTGTTGAATATCTTGATATAGTAACATCATTGAATAAAAACGCTATTGCTGTTAATCAGAAATGGTAGAGAAACTATTTTTCGGGTTAGTTGTAGATTTTTAAAATTCGGATAGCTACCTGAATTGTTCATACACCGTATTATGGAAATATTCTCCCAATGATTTGTTTGTTTATATTCGTTTGCTGGACCAGTCACATGGCACGCAATGGAATGCTATTAAACTATGCTTCAGCTCTGTCAGCAAAATTAGCCTAAAACTATAAAAATATTTGAATACGCCGAGCATAGGAATACGCCGAGCATAGTTTCCACCACAATATGTTTATACAAATTTAGCTTATTTGCGAAATAAGTTCTTAAACTTATATTAATCAACCTCAAGACCTCAGTCCTGATGGAATCCATCGCCATGTGACGAGGGAGAGAGAAGAGGCATGTGGAATTTAAATGCCTTGCCTAAGGGTATAATTGTAACGGCTCCAGCGGGGCTCAAACTCCGGGCCTTTTGCACATGAAGCGAATGAGCTACCACTGCATTATCACGACTTCCACTCTATTTATCTTCCATTATGAGAGGATCTAGAAATGTTAACCAGTATTAAGCAATGTGTGTCAGGTGCCTTGCTCAAAGACACTACATACGTGGCTTAACCGAGTATCGAACCCAGGACAGTTGAATTCCAAATCCAACGCTCTAGCACTGGACAACAGATACCACACGATAGACAGAAAGAGAGGCAATGTGTAATTAATTGGCTTGCAACATCGACATTTAGTGCGCAATTTATTAGTTGGTCCAACAAATTCATTATCGCCAATGCCAACTATGCTCCTCCGGCTCCATGGACAGGACACAATTATTATTATTTTTGGATTATGTTCATATACCCGTAGTAACAATACTTACTATATGACCATAGGGCGTGATAGGCGCGATGATAGATTATTATTATAGAGCAAACAAAATGTGTCTCGAGTCTTGTGTCTGTGGTTCCGTGAGCAAGGATTGTCAGAACATTTTACAAAAACTGTCCTCAGCAATATTAACTAACTTGTCCAATAATTTATTACTGCATTAGAACTTAGTAGGTTGTAATTCGGTCTGAACGTATCACAGATACCTGGAAAATTGATGCTGAACACAAGTGTTTACAAACCCGGAACAAAATGTGCACATGTAACTATCTACCCGAGCAAAACATCAACCGCAAGTTTATGAGAAGTCTAAATATAATTTGTGCGGGTCTATCTGTATGTAGAGTATTATCACAGGAACTTGTGATTTATACACAAGTCAACAAAAACCACGTATCTGTATCCTAGAATCCCCCTATAGTATAACTCACCAAGAACCCAATACCTCTATCCATAAATATATATTCGAGGGGTCCTTGAATGAGGGTACAGGGTTTACTAGAGCCTGGGAAGGGGGTCCTAGGATATATATTTTGGTGCCTTATGCATACATTTTTAAGTTCCTGTGGTATTAAGGTACAAATGTAAAAAATGTTTAATTGTGTATTACTTAAACATACCGTTATTCAAAAGCGAAAAAGGTATCACAATCTGCTCCTTTTTTTAGCAGTGGAGTCTCTGATAGTAGGAAAGTTATACTACCACCCTCATCATCAATAATTGCAGGCCTCTACAAGAGTATACTCGCAATAGTGATAATATATTATACATGCGCAGCAATCAGGCTAGTACCGGTATGCAACTAAAATGTCATCTATTTACGAGTGATTAACAGATGATAAACTCTGTACATAGCAGTCTAGGGAGTTACTCAATTCACCAGAACAGAAATGAAGGATTGCCCAGTTCAAAGCGGATTGTGGCAGTTACTTCCACACGACAATAATCTCGGCGTTGAACCATCTCCAATCATACAGCTGAGGCATATTCTTTTTTTATTATTTGAGCTCGATTACGAAACAAGTTATTTCAACTTATAATAATCACTCTCGAGACCTCATTCCTGATGGAATCCATCGCCACGAGAAGAGGCAATGTGGAATTTAAATGCCTTGCCTTAGCTGAGGCATATTCGAAACTACTACTAGAAAGGTAAATTATCCATGTGGTGTTTGTGGTAAGTGGGGTTACTGGAACCAGAAGGCAATGTGACGAGGGTGAAACCTGGTATCATACCAATGCATCAAGATGACCCATGCTGTGTGGTCTTACCATACAAAACCCGAACCTAGAACCACAGAATATGCCTGCTCAGTACCACCAGCACAGAATCACATGAAATGCACACAGAGAATCTAAGGAGAACCTCAACAGATGCTTGTCAAGAGCAACCAAACACACCAAGAACCATGGAGATGCTTAGTTGCCCACCCAGAATCACGAGAGCGCTTCCGAAGAGTCATGGAAGACAGCAACACAAGCCACAACAGCTGGTTGCTAAGAACCACAGGAAATACCCAGATGATACAGATGACATCTGCATCAATGCTTCCCAGTGTCCAGCTCTAAAGTGAACCTGGGTAACCCGGACCCACATTGGGTAAATCAAAATGAACACAGAACAGCCAAATGTAAAAATTTATTACAATATGCTGTTAATAATGCAACATAATATATATATATATATATATAACTAATGAACATAACAAACATACAAATAGAACTGTAAACGGTTTTACATACTGTTAGCTCGATTGTGAAACAAGTTCTTTCAACATTACCGGTAGTTTAATTGCTCTCGAGACCTCATTCCTGATAGAATCCATCGCAATAAAGGAGAGATAGCAGGCAATGTAGAATTCTTGACCTAGGACATAATCAATGTTGTTCTGCTCACAACCATAAGATTATGAAGTAGACACCATATCTATTTCACATTGCAGAACTGTAATATCACCTCTCCATGAATGAAAAACTTCCTCACTGGACACAACTTTATTCATAGTTATGGCTACATTGAAGTACTTATTTCCATGTCAACAATGGGACATATTCTTTACTGTCATGATAAACTGTTACCAGGGAAAATATGGACTATATGCTTTACTGCCATGATAAACTGTTACCAGGGAACATATTCTTTACTGCCATGATAAACTGTTACCAGGGAATATATTCTTTACTGCCATGATAAACTGTTACCAGGGAAAATATGGACTATATGCTTTACTGCCATGATAAACTGTTACCAGGGAACATATTCTTTACTGCCATGATAAACTGTTACCAGGGAATATATTCTTTACTGCCATGATAAACTGTTACCAGGGAAAATATGGACTATATGCTTTACTGCCATGATAAACTGTTACCAGGGAACATATTCTTTACTGCCATGATAAACTGTTACCAGGGAATATATTCTTTACTGCCATGATAAACTGTTACCAGGGAAAATATGGACTATATGCTTTACTGCCATGATAAACTGTTACCAGGGAACATATTCTTTACTGCCATGATAAACTGTTACCAGGGAATATATTCTTTACTGCCATGATAAACTGTTACCAGGGAACATGTGGAATATATTCTTTACTGTCAGGATAAACTGTTACCTGGGAACATGTGGAATATATTCTTTACTGTCATGATAAACTGTTACCAGGGAGCATATGGGATATATTCTTTACTGCCATGATACACTGTTACCAGGGAACATGTGGAATATATACTGAGTCAAAAAAGAAACAATACCAAACTAAAAATGTAAAACGGATAAAACCATAGAAAGGTTTAATATATTATTACGTATCAGTACCGGGTATCTTATTGCAACGTCAGCCAACCATAAACACCCGATAATCCTGGAACGCCGAATTTCCGATTTGCACGTGCTCCTCAACAAAGACAACTTCCTACACATGTACAAATCGGAAAACCGGTTTATTGTACTGGTATTGCATTATCATCGAGGAAAAACACCTTACATACCCATTGTTACCTCTAACAAAATGCCTAGGCTAAACCGCAATCAGAGAATGCGTGCCATTGGCATGATTGACGGCGGTTTACGTCAGTGTGACGTCGCAAATCGACACGGGGTTAAGCGGATCACGATAACACGTCTACTTCGACGTTATCGAACACATGGATCGGTGGACGACTGTCCAAGATCTGGTCGACCACGTGTGACGACGCGTGAACAGGACCGTCACATTTACGTGACCGGTTCCTACCTGCTACGCACACAGCTGCCGTTACTCCTGGGATGACCAACAATCGCATCAGTGCACAAACAGTCAGGAACCGGCTCGGTGAACGTGCATTCGGCCATATCGGCCATACGTTGGACCCATCCTGACACGTGTGGAATTCGGTGATGTTTAGCGATGAATCGCGGTTCTGTTTGCGTCGAGCGGATGGCAGAGAGCGGGTATATCGCAGACGCGGTGAACGTTACGTCGACGCATGTGTACGTCAGGTCGATCTGTTCAGGGGCGGAAGCGTTATGGCGTGGGGCGGTATCACCTTCGGCAGTCGCACTGAACTGTTAGTGGTGGACGGGAACCTAAACGTCCAGCGATACTGTGATGAGATCCTTGCGCCAGTTGTTGTGCCGTTCTTTAACGCCAACAGAAACGTCACACTGTTCCAACAGGACAACGCCAGGTGTCATACTGCTCGGATTTCCACCACATTATTGGAGCAGAACAATATTGAAACCCTGCCGTGGCCTGCTTTGTCACCAGACTTGTCACCCATAGAACATTTGTGGGATACGTTAGACCGCCGCGTCAGAACGTCAGCCGGTAACGTTAAACCAACTGAGGGATGTTTTGCGTCAGGAGTGGACAAATATTGACCAGCAAGAGATTCAGACACTCTTCCGTTCGATGCGACGGCGGTGCATTGCAGTGAGAGACGCAAATGGTGCCCATACTCGGTATTGACGTCTGTGTGAAAACTCCATTAGACCCCTGTCCGACGAATTACGTCATCACGCAGCAGACAGTTTCGGAGGCTCATTATGCTTTATGTGCTCCTCTTTCAAACATGTTGGACTATCATCTTATGAATTTTCAAAGAATTTTCTTAATAAATGTTGAAATTATAGACACATAAACACTAGGTATCGTTTCTTTTTTGACTCAGTATATTATTTACTGCCATGATAAACTGTTACCAGGGAACATGTGGAATATATTATTTACTGCCATGATAAACTGTTACCTGGGAACATGTGGAATATATTATTTACTGCCATGATAAACTGTTACCAGGGAACATGTGGAATATATTATTTACTGCCATGATAAACTGTTACCAGCCCAAACAGATCAGCATGATCTGGAAACTGTTGCTGTTCACACGACTATAAAAATATGAATGCACTTAACCTATAACAATCATGAATGCACTTAACCTATAACAATCATGAATGCACTTAACCTGCAACAATCATGAATGCACCTAACAATCGCAAATGCACCTAACCTTGGAATGAGATCCAAGTGTGTTTCATCAACCAGTCAAGTTGCTGGGGAATTCCGAATCAATAGTTCAATAGTTGTGGTAGGTTTGATAGCGAGGGTATGGTTCCCTGCCTGGTTAAGCTTGCCAGCTTGGTAACAATCTCCTGCTTGGCTAAGATTGCGTGTGTGCTGTGCAACAATTTCCTGCTTGGTTAAGATTGTGTGTGTGCTTGGTAATGATTCCTTGCTTGGTTATAATCACCGGTTTGGTTATGATTGCCTACTGGTTAAGAGAGCCTAATTGGTTAAGATTCATTGCCAGTTTATGATTGGCTGTGTGGTAAGCTGTTCCCGTGAAGCTACAATCCACTGTTTAGCTATGATTTACATTATGATTACTACCTACTGTGAGTTTACAATTCACTGTTGGTTATATATTACTTGGAAAATACAAGTAACTGCCAGGTTATGATTATTTTATTGGATGGGTACAAAGCATTGGCAGGCTACGATTTACTGCAAGGCTATATGTTACTGTCTGGTTATGTTTTTGCATGGTTACAATTCACAGAAATGCTACATTCAACATCATTAGTATTCATTATATGTACGTCATGGACACGAATCACTGCATAGCTACGAATCATTGCGACATTATAATTCAAGGCTTTGAATCGCAGAGAGGTTGTGACTAATTGCTGATTACAATCGACTGTGAGGCTACATATCAATACAAGGTTACGATTGTCTCCAAGTATACAGGTCATAATGTTTGAGACAAGCGAGAAACAACGACATTGTGCCCTTAGGCAGCCAGCCAATCACATAAAAGACATAAAGTGGCTGCTTAGCACAGGTGGCTGCTTAATAGAGCGAATATATATTTAAGCAACATATTCAGAATATGGAAACTGGCTGCTTATTGGAGGTGACCACTAACACACGTTTGACTGTATTTAATATGTTATATTTCTGGTTTTACGCCTGCATCAGCACCATTTTGGGCTATATCGCCGGCGGGCAGTTTACCTAACAACACCTTTCCTGGGCAGGCTCCAACGGTTAACCAGTACATGGGTGCACCAACCTCCGTAAGAAACTGCCAACTTTTTCATATAAACGAGACACGACATGAGCGGGGCTCGAACCCGTGACCATCAGTGATGATAGGTTACAGTGGTATACAAATCAGCGACCGTAACCACTCGACCACGGGGGCGGTCACAATGGCCAGTGTATCTTACTGAACAAGGTATTGCATGAAAATTGTAAAAGCAATACAAAAAAAAATGTTTTTACAGTCTGAGAGAACGAATATTTCGGCCATGTCTCTTAGGAGGAACGCCGATGATTAACAGAGAGGCTGTGCTGTTAGTTTTATATACCAATTCATTGTGTCCCAGTACTCACCGACTGAACTAGGACACACAGGCCAGTGTTCCACAATGTATAGTTTTATATACCAATTCATTGTGTTCCAGTACTAGCCGACTGAACTAGGACACACAGGCCAGTGTTCCACAATGTTGGTTTTATATACCAATTCATTGTGTCCCAGTACTCGCCGACTGAACTAGGACACACAGGCCAGTGTTCCACAATGTATAGTTTTATATACCAATTCATTGTGTCCCAGTACTCACCGACTGAACTAGGACACACAGGCCAGTGTTCCACAATGTATAGTTTTATATACCAATTCATTGTGTCCCAGTACTCACCGACTGAATAGGACACACAGGCCAGTGTTCAACAATGTTAGTTTGATATATCGCTGGTGCCATGCGAAAATGGTCACGTGGACAATTTTCAGAAAAATAGGAATAAAATGTTTAAATTACCGTATATTCCCGAATATAAGCCGACCTTTTTCTCCACCAGAAATGTGATGAAAGTAATACGTCGACTTATGGCCGAGAAAGAAGCAAACAAAATAAAGGTTGAATTTTTTTATTTGTCTATTTTATTTGTTTTAATCCAATTGGTTTAGATAAATATTTATATTATAAACCATAGAAAAAGCTACATATATTACTATTGTGCATCCGGGCATTTTTTCATGATTTGTAATGGAATAAAGTGAACCAGATATCTCAAATTGAGCCCAGTTGCACTCAAAAATGAGAGAAGAAAAAACCCATTGTTGTAAAAAAATGCCGTACGTCCACAAAATAACCTAGACTTATGGAAGGATCCAACTTAAAATCCAGCTTTTTCAAGTCAATTGTTTTACCCCAACTTATGGTCGAGAGCGACTTATGGCCAGGAATATACGGTAAGACTAAAATTACATATTTCCCCACTTTTTTACATTACTCGAGGGATCAATAATTAATATAGATCAATATCAAAGAGTGTAAACATTTTTAAGCTGTTTTGGCGCGACATTTCAAACAGTCTTTCAAAAACATCTGTTTATGTATGTCACTAAACAAGTCACAACTTTCTCAAAGTTAAGATATTGAGTTGATAATTGAAACATTGTGGTATAAACCCGATATATCAAGTTTATTTTTGTTAACCCATTTCATTCTGGATACCTTTAAAGGCTTTTGCAAACAACATAGATCCAGATCAGACGCAGTGTGACGCTGCATGCTGATCAGGATCTATGTTGTTTGCTACATAGCCAAGTGTCTTAGCAAGATCATCTGAATAGCAAACAGCATAGAGCCTGATCAGACGGTACGTTCCATGGCGGCTGATTTGGCTCTATGTTCTTTGCAAATACTGTTTGAACGGTATCCAGAATGAAATGGGTTAATTATGTCCGAGTGGCCCTTTTCGTGTCCCTGGTAATATGGTAACTTCAATCAAAATATGTATTCAAACACTGTAATGCTTGGTCATGAGGTAAGCACCAAAAGGTACATGAAATAAATGCTCCAAATTGGTTTACAGTAACTTTTCAACTGACATTCAAATACAAGGACTGTCTTAACCCTTTCAACACCACAGACCTCTAAATAGGCTTACAAAAAGTGTAGATCCAGATGAGCTGGCTCGTGCACTTTTTGCCAGTGATATGACTATTTTTAGACATAATTACCCATTTTGATAAATGAACTGGTCCAAATGTAATTTTCTTATTAATTTATTGGTCTAAGAATATCATGGACCAGTCCATGTCAGTTACTTGGTGTTGAATGGGTTAAGAGTAAGAGACTATGGGAACTTTTCTTTCACCACTATGGTGGATTTCAAATTATTTCCGGTGGATTTAGAGTCAATGGTGGGTTGCCTAATACACGGGCGATGATGAAACATCCATTTCATACGTATCCTGTGAGCTGGAGCTGTCATCTGTAATTATCTCTATCTGTTCACGTCCACAACTTTTACCAGACCCTTTGTGCAATTTTGCCGTATTCTCAAAGACATGCTTATGTTCATCTTTATTTGAATCAACTGAAGAATTACCAGCCTCTTTGATCATTGTAGTTAATCCTTGACCTTTTAATTTCTGACCTCTAGTTGTTCTTGAACTCTGATTTAAGGTACAAGCAGCAGATATAGCCGCACTTGTGTTAGACTTTGATTTCTTCTGCAGAACATTTTTTTTACCTAACACAGGCTCTTCAGTTTCCATTGCAACATCAGAGTTATGGTCCTGTGCTGGAGTTTTGTTCAATTTTCTGGAACTCTGTAACTTCTGCTGTTTGTCCTTCTTTGTTGATTCAGCCATGATGCTACCGACAAAGGCAAACGGGTCTTCACTTTTCCCGTTTCTTATCGTGGGTTCATCCTCGCTATCAACTTTAACATCACCTGACTTTCTCCGTGTTCGTATCAATGGCGACGACACAGGTGATTGACTAGCATTAGAGTCTGTATCTACAGGTAGTGATGTTGATCTAGCATGTAAACATACAGGAGAAGTCAATTTCACTTTTGGTGGTTTATTTTGTTCTACGCCCGAGTCTACATCGTCAATCTGCTTACGATCAGTTTCCATATTGGATTGTTTATCAAGCAACGTTCCTAATTTAATGGTGGAGTGTCCACCTATGCATTTAGACTGTTCAGTGGAACCATGACCTATAAATAGCATTTCTGGTGGTAGATTATCTTCTTGGTCCATTGACAGAATGTCATCCAATGACGGGCCTTTCGTAACTGGAACAAATTAATCCAACATATTATTATGATCATAAATTCTGGTGTCTATTATTGGCAACTGAGGCTACTGAGCTAAGGCAATCAAGCAGACTATTATGAGAGAAAAAAAATCAAACAAACAATATGCTAGGAATAATGATCCAAACTGAGAAGTCATTTTTCATTACTGCCTACATGAAGAATCTACAGTCAACCCTGTCTCAAGCAGCCAGCCAAGGGAGACACAGAAAGTGGCTGCTTAATAGAGGTCAAATGTATACTAAAGCAGCATATTTGGAAACTGGCTGCTTAATAGAGGTGACCACTAACACAGGTTTGACTGTATTGCAATTTTGACATTACGTCAAATAATGAATAAAATCAACATGTGTTGCATTTATGGGGTACCGATATACAATACATTTGTGTTGCCTAAAGATTAACCAATCAGCAACATCTCAGTTTGTCTGAATAGGAATATGAGCTGGATAAACTTTATGGAAGTCATGATAGCGCAGTGGATGCGCGGTCGCTTCAGGTGCGAAAGGTCCGGAGTTCGAGCCCCGCTGAAGCCATAACGATTGTGCCATTAGGCAAGGCATTTAAATTCCACATTGCCTCTTCTCTCTCCTTCATGGCGATGGATTCAATGAGGAATGAGGTCGCGAGAGTGATTAATTTAAGTTGAAAGAAACTTGTTTCGCAATCGAGCTAAAATTGTATAAGCAATAAACTTTAAAAAGCTCATGTCGTTTGTTCATGAATAAAGTCGCAAACAATAGCTTACTTCCTATGGTGACTCTCCAGCTATTATTGGAGGAAGACCCTATGTGACCCTCCGAGAAGAATTCCCGGCACGGCACTCCCGTATAACCACCGGCCCATTGCAAGACGACTTGAGAGCTTCCTCGCGTAAAATAATTTGACACCCCTAGTGAGATTCGAACACACATTGTTGAGTGGCAAGTGATTGGAAGACAACAACCTCAGCCACTTCTTATTAACCCATTTCATTCTGGATACCGTTTAAACAGTATTTGCAAAGACCCAGATCAACCGCCATGGAACGTGCCGTCTGATCAGGATCTATGCTGTTTGCTATTCAGATGATCTTGCTAAGACACTTGGCTATGTTGCAAACAACATAGATCCTGATCAGCACGCAGCGTCACGCTGCGGCTGATCTGGATCTATGTTGTTTGCAAAGGCCTTTAAATGTATCCAGAATGAAATGGGTTAAAGATGACACTAGCATAAATTTGTATATGAATTAAGGTTGGTTCTACTTGAAGATAGAAATGCATTAGGAGACATTTATTGTGTGAAACAAGTATGAACCTGGTGGGTTTGCCTGTTGCTGCTTTTCTAGAATCTTTAACTTTGCCCGTTTTCTGTATTTTGATACCTCTAGTTCAAGTTCGCTACATCTGCTTTCGCTCTCTATCACACCTTTGGAGATTTGCTAAAAATATGTGATAATACTGTACATACTTATATACTAATATACATTCAAATGAACAAACTGAATATGAATAGTTCATTTGCAAAAACCGATAAACGTTATTTTGATTAGTTCATTTGCAAAAACCAATAAACACCATTTTGAATAGTTCATTTGCAAAAACCGATAAACACCATTTTGATTAGTTCATTTGCAAAAACCAATAAACACCATTTTGAATAGTTCATTTGCAAAAACCGATAAACACCATTTTGAATAGTTCATTTGCAAAAGTAGAAATGGCATTTTTGCAAATGAATTCTTCATATAATTATACAATTATGATTGGGAGAAGAAACAGGGGGGGGGGGGACATGAAATAATTAGAGGATCAGTGTTTGATCAAATAATATTTCACCGGATGAACATTGAACACATTATTATCACTATAAGTGCCACTTAATCAAATAATCTTTTTATTTTAGGCTGAAAAGTGATTTTGTGATCAGAAAATGAAGCAACCATGTGTGTTAAATGGTGCTAGACTGTTGAGCCAAGATCATGTCAAAATGACATCATTAACGGTTTGAGCGCAAAAGCATTCACAATTTTTCAACATGCAGCAGCTAGGAACCGCTTTCATTCAGTAGAACAACACATTTTATTTCACTGATAAATGATTAACCAGAAAGCTTAAAATAAATTGTGTGTATCTCATATCAACATGGAGGAAGAGTACAGGTTACTGATGTGTATATATATATATATCCCATATCAACATGGAGGAAGAGTACAGGTTACTGATGTGTGTATATATATATATATCCCATATTAACATGGAGGAAGAGTACAGGTTACTGATGTGTGTATATATGGAGGAAGAGTACAGGTTACTGATGTGTATATATATATATCCCATATCAACATGGAGGAAGAGTACAGGTTACTGATGTGTATATATATATATATCCCATATTAACATGGAGGAAGAGTACAGGTTACTGATGTGTGTATATATATATATCCCATATCAACATGGAGGAAGAGTACAGGTTACTGATGTGTATATATATATATATATCCCATATCAACATGGAGGAAGAGTACATGTTACTGATGTGTATATATATATATATCCCATATCAACATGGAGGAAGAGTACAGGTTACTGATGTGTATATATATATATCCCATATTAACATGGAGGAAGAGTACAGGGTTACTGATGTGTATATATATATATATATCCCATATCAACATGGAGGAAGAGTACAGGTTACTGATGTGTATATATATATATATATCCCATATTAACATGGAGGAAGAGTACAGGTTACTGATGTGTATATATATATATATATATATCCCATATCAACATGGAGGAAGAGTACAGGTTACTGATGTGTGTGTGTATATATATATATATATATATATATATATATCCCATATCAACATGGAGGAAGAGTACAGGTTACTGATGTGTATATATATAAATCCCATATTAACATGGAGGAAGAGTACATGTTACTGATGTGTATATATATATATCCCATATCAACATGGAGGAAGAGTACAGGTTACTGATGTGTATATATATATATATATATCCCATATCAACATGGAGGAAGAGTACATGTTACTGATGTGTATATATATATATATCCCATATCAACATGGAGGAAGAGTACAGGTTACTGATGTGTAATATATATATATATCCCATATCAACATGGAGGAAGAGTACAGGTTACTGATGTGTGTATATATATATATATATCCCATATCAACATGGAGGAAGAGTACAGGTTACTGATGTGTATATATATATATCCCATATCAACATGGAGGAAGAGTACAGGTTACTGATGTTATATATATATATATCCCATATCAACATGGAGGAAGAGTACAGGTTACTGATGTGTATATATTATATATCCCATATTAACATGGAGGAAGAGTACAGGTTACTGATGTGTATATATGTATATATATATATCCCATATCAACATGGAGGAAGAGTACATGTTACTGATGTATATATATATATATATCCCATATCAACATGGAGGAAGAGTACAGGTTACTGATGTGTGTATATATATATATATATCCCATATCAACATGGAGGAAGAGTACAGTTACTGATGTGTATATATATATATATATCCCATATCAACATGGAGGAAGAGTACAGGTTACTGATGTGTATATATATATATATATCCCATATTAACATGGAGGAAGAGTACAGGTTACTGATGTGTATATATATATATATATATATCCCATATCAACATGGAGGAAGAGTACAGGTTACTGATGTGGGAATAGCAAGTCGCTAGAGATCACGCAATATTTCACGCTCCAGTTACCAGAAATATAAATAAACATACCATGTGCACTTCCAATCTATTTCTAACCGATCATGGAGATCAGACAGGTAAATAAGCGGTGAAAACGTTAAACCTACCCCAGTTTCCACTAATTTCATTATTCCCATTTATGTTCATATATAAATATCATTGTTTAAAGACATTAGCATTTCCCCCCCAAAAATGACATATACATCATCTGCCACACCAATATATTTACGAATAAAAATGTCATTATAGTCTCACTGTTCCGTGTTTCGTCCGTTATTACACACAATGGGTCCTTATGAATATTATCGATTTTCACCGTTTTTCGCCTTCAGGTCCATGTGTTGTCACAGAGGGTCTCCAACTGATATACATGGTTGTGTAAACCTAGTTATTCTCTGTTGGGCACCGTGTGATGTGTTCGAACAGTTCGATGGATGGGTCCATTTATGGTTCTGCACTCAGTCAGAGTAATTAGGAGGGGTGACGACTTCTTATGCCCCGTGTGTTTGTCTAAGTTAAACTAAATGTTAGTGTTTTAGATACAGTATATAGACAAAATGCTGTCCAACAAATGAATTTTGAGTGAAAATGATAAATTAAGCCTGTTCTTAAAGTAAGTCTTCCTTATTTATATTGTTTTGTTAAAAAAGAACTGTTGCTTACATACTAATGCTCGCTGTAGGCAATTTCCAGTTAGGCGAAAACATGTGACGTCATTCCGGATTACTGAGAATGAGGTATCGCTATTTTGTCAACTTTTCTAAAAGTTTTCTTCGAGATTTTTGTGAATGAATGGTAAAATATTGTTTATTTGGTGACATAAACTTGTTTGCAGTGTATGAACATTCTAAACCTATAGGAGTTATGTACTACATCGTCGGAAACCAGTAACAACGGGATACATGCACAGATACTTACATGTAACTGCCTAGTAATAGCACCGTTAAGAGCTTGGATCCTCCCTACCTCAATATCACCATGTGTGTTCACAAACTCCGCTCTGCAACATACAACACATTTTATAGGAATACATCAATCACTTCACTTACACGGTTCACATGCAGCATGAAATAGTCGACCTAGAGACCCACAATTAAAGCGACATTACATCACAAAAAGCAAATAAAATGCATTTTTTCACGAATACATGCGTTGCTACTACAAATGTTTCCGATTACATTTGAACATAACACTGGATTAATAAACAGTGTTTTTGTGATCTACAAACTTTCAAAATTGGAAATAGGATTTCATATAATGATCATGAATTGACGTTTTTAATTTGCCATCGGAGTCAATACTAAACGCGAGATAATGTCATTTAAAGATAATTTAACTAAGACTAGTCTACAAATAAATATGCATTGACACACATGTGAGACATAACGGTAAATCTGTACCATAAATCGTGTTATTCAGGATACACGAGTTGTTGTATTACGCATAAATGTTGACCCTATTTAGTATTTACTATATTTTGTTATGTCAACAAACCGCGTATATGACGTTTGCTTATTAGTTGAAAAACTCAGTATTTGAGGCAAATATTTGGGAAAAAATTATATCATATAATAGGAAATACATTCTGTATAAATTTGTATTTTCACCGATGTAGTGTCGCTTTAACTGATGTAGTGTCGCTTTAAAGAACAGGTTTTTAAAAATAATTTTCATACCAAATTTTGTCCAGTAAGATAAAATGTCCTTATTTCCATTGTATAACACTACTTCTCTTAATTAAATAATACTACTTAAGGACACAATCATGCACTTTCTCACTTCTACACAAGTTGCTCAGCCGGGAAGGCTGTACACGAATTGCTCAGCCGGGAAGGTTGTACACGAGCTGCTCAGCCAGGAAGGCTGTACACAAGTTGCTCAGCCGGGAAGGCTGTACACAAGCTGCTCAGCCGGGAACGCTGTACACAAGTTGCTCAGCCGGGAAGGCTGTACACAAGTTGCTCAGCCGGGAAGGCTGTACACAAGCTGCTCAGCCGGGAATGCTGTACACAAGTTGCTCAGCCGGGAAGGCTGTACACAAGTTGCTCAGCTGGGAAGGCTGTACATGAGCTGCTCAGCTATGGAAGGCTGTACACAAGTTGCTCAGCCGGGAAGGCTGTACATGAGCTGCTCAGCTATGGAAGGCTGTACACAAGTTGCTCAGCTATGGAAGGCTGTACACAAGTTGCTCAGCCAGGAAGGCTGTACACAAGTTGCTCAGCTATGGAAGGCTGTACACAAGCTGCTCAGCTATGGAAGGCTGTACACAAGCTGCTCAGCTATGGAAGGCTGTACACAAGTTGCTCAGCTATGGAAGGCTGTACACAAGTTGCTCAGCTATGGAAGGCTGTACACAAGCTGCTCAGCCAGGCAGGCTGTACACAAGCTGCTCAGCCGGGAAGGCTGTACATGAGCTGCTCAGCTATGGAAGGCTGTATACAAGTTGCTCAGCTATGGAAGGCTGTACACAAGCTGCTCAGCTGGGAAGGCTGTACACAAGTTACTCAGCTATGGAAGGCTGTACACAAGTTGCTCAGCTATGGAAGGTTGTACACAAGTTGCTCAGCTATGGAAGGTTGTACACAAGTTGCTCAGCTATGGAAGGCTGTACACAAGTTGCTCAGCTATGGAAGGTTGTACACAAGTTGCTCAGCTATGGAAGGCTGTACACAAGTTGCTCAGCTATGGAAGGCTGTACACAAGTTGCTCAGCTATGGAAGGCTGTACACAAGTTGCTCAGCTATGGAAGGCTGCACACAAGCTGCTCAGCCAGGAAGGCTGTACACAAGCTGCTCAGCCAGGAAGGCTGTACACAAGCTGCTCAGCCGGGAAGGCTGTACACAAGTTGCTCAGCTATGGAAGGTTGTACACAAGTTGCTTAGCTATGGAAGGCTGTACACGAGCTGCTCAGCCAGGAAGGCTGTACACAAGCTGCTCAGCTATGGAAGGCTGTACACAAGCTGCTCAGCTATGGAAGGCTGTACACAAGCTGCTCAGCTATGGAAGGCTGTACACAAGTTGCTCAGCTATGGAAGGCTGTACACAAGTTGCTCGGCTATGGAAGGCTGTACACAAGTTGCTCGGCTATGGAAGGCTGCACACAAGCTGCTCAGCCAGGAAGGCTGTACATGAGCTGCTCAGCTATGGAAGGCTGTACACAAGTTGCTTAGCTATGGAAGGCTGTACACACGTTGCTTAGCTATGGAAGGCTGTACACAAGTTGCTTAGCTATGGAAGGCTGTACACAAGTTGCTTAGCTATGGAAGGCTGTACACAAGTTGCTCAGCTATGGAAGGCTGTACACAAGTTGCTCAGCTATGGAAGGCTGCACACGAGTTGTTTTGCCATGGAGGATTGTACATGAGTTGCTTTGCCATAGAGGGCTGTACACATGTTGTTTTGCCATGGAGGGCTGTACATGAGTTGCTTTGAAATGGAGGGCTGTACATGAGTTGTTTTTCCATAGAGGGCTGTACATGAGTTGTTTTGCCATAGAGGGCTGTACATGAGTTGTTTTTCCAGAGGGCTTACATGAGTTGTTTTGCCATGGAGGGCTGTACACGAGTTGTTTTGCCATGGAGGGCTGTACATGAGTAGCTGTGCCATGGAGGGCTGTACATGAGTAGCTGTGCCATGGAGGGCTGTACATGAGTTGCTTTGCCATGGAGGGCTGTACATGAGTTGCTGTGCCATAGAGGCCTGTACATGAGTTGCTGTGCCATAGAGGCCTGTACATGAGTTGTTTTGCCATGGAGGGCTGTACATGAGTTGCTTTGCCATGGAGGGCTGTATACGAGTATCTGTGCCATAGAGACCTGTACATGAGTTGTTTTGCCATGGAGGGCTGTACATGAGTTGCTTTGCCATGGAGGGCTGTACATGAGTTGCTTTGCCATGGAGGGCTGTATACAAGTATCTGTGCCATAGAGACCTGTACATGAGTTGCTTTGCCATGGAGGGCTGTATACGAGTTACCTGCCAATAGCGTCCAAAGGTTTGTGTACAGGTAAACATACATACTGTTGATGGTGGATGATTTGTCTGAAGGTGCCGTGTGTAGTGCCTACTGTATGACTCGATGCACTTCTGTACTCGGCACGACTCGTGTCCCCCAGGTTGATGATCTCTACTGGTACTTTCTTGAACACACTGTAATATGAAACAGCATATGGTTATAACACAGCTGGTTTAATGAAATAATCACAGGAGATCGTTCATTGATTTCACACTGGCTTTCGTTTTACAGATGTTTACAATTTGCTTGACTATAGAACAAGTTCGTATAACATTGGTGTCGTCATATTCCTGTTCAGAGAGATGGAATTGCAGTGCATGCGAATGTACAATTTTCTTATGGCAGCAATATATGACATGACCATATCTCCTCAAAAATAAAATTGGTCCCCTTCTTGACCTCTCATCCTGGGGTCACCATTTGAACAATTTTGAAAGAGTATTGTACATCGATCATTCCTACAAATATTTGTCAAAATCCAGCTCGCAGTTCATGAGAAGATATTAAGAATTTGGGCTATTTTTAGACGGCGGCCATCTTGGATTACATAATGATATTATTTTAACAATCTGGCAATCCCCAACATACCCAAAGTATCATGATCATTAATTGTGGTAAATAGACCCAATGGTTACTGATGAGAAGACGTTTGAAAATGTTCACCACGACGGACGGACGGACAGACATACAGACTGCGGTCAGGTGAGCTAAAATCATGCTAAAATGGATTTTTGCACATTAATATCTCTTCTACTATAATTATTTGATATGGAGGTTACAGAGACAGCAGATATTTGCTCATTAATTACTCTTAGAAGAGCTACTATAATTATTTGATATGGAGATTACAGAGACAGCAGATTTTTGTCCATTAATATCTCGTCCACTATAATTATTTGATATGGAGGTTACAGAGACAGCAGATGTTTGCACATTAATATCTCTTCTACTATAATTATTTGATATGGAGGTTACAGAGACAGCAGATGTTTGCACATTATATCTCTTCTACTATAATTATTTGATATGGAGGTTACAGAGACAGCAGATTGTTGCACATTATATCTCTTCTACTATAATTATTTGATATGGAGGTTACAGAGACAGCAGATTGTTGCACATTAATATCTCTTCTACTATAATTATTTGATATGGAGGTTACAGAGACAGCAGATGTTTGCACATTATATCTCTTCTACTATACTTATTTGATATGGAGGTTACAGAGACAGCAGATGTTTGCACATTATATCTCTTCTACTATAATTATTTGATATGGAGGTTACAGAGACAGCAGATTGTTGCACATTAATATCTCATCCACTATACTTATTTGATATGGAGGTTACAGAGACAGCAGATAAACAAAAAGCCAATCCTAGTCAAAAGAAGATCATTCACTTTCAAGTACCGGTAAACATCTTATAAGCAGGGTTCCAGCTGGCGGTCGCCAATGGCGCCAACAAAAAAATACTGGCGCTAAATTTTGTGAATAGGCGAAAATATTGGAGGCAACTTGGGCACATGTTTGATCAAATATATGGCTTCAAATATTTATCTGTGAACTCTATGGCTCTTAATGGCTCAGAAGTGGTGCAGACAAGTATTCAGTTAGTGAGTATTTGGTTTAACGGCACTGCAGCACAGTTCAGGCTATATCGTGCCAGGGTAATTAAGTATATTGTATACAAGAGAGTTAAAAAATATATGTAGATAAAAAATACATGTATGTTGATAAAATTGTAATGATGAAAGGTCAATTGCAACAAAATTTATCAAGATGTAAAAATGTAATGACAAAAAACTTCAGTTGTAAAACTGTATATAAACCAGTAGAACGTTACAATTTATGGAAAAGATGTGATTCTTTTAAAAATGCAACGATGTATTTAAAATCGACTGTGTCGAAAAGCTCCGTCAGACAAGTATTCAGACAGAGGGAATCATGCAGAGGGAATCATGATACAGGTTGGAATTCTTTACTGTAACACTTGGTTATTTCATACAAATTTAGTTGAGTTGGATTGTGAAACAAGTTCCTACAACATTAGTATGAAGAAGAGAGAGAGGATCCAATGTGTAATGGAGGTGCATTGCCTAAAGGCACAATCGTAACACCTACAGCTGGACGCAAACGTTGAGCCTCTCATACCTGAAGTATCATGACTACAACAACACTGGTTTTGTAAAGAGTACAGCTACACTATAATAACCGTCGCATATATAGAAATGTTGAACACGAGTACGACTTTAATCGCTCTGGAGACCCGATTCATGATGAATTCCACTGCCATATGTTCGCTTCAAGTGCAAAATGTCCGGAGTTCGAGCCCCACTGGAGCCGTTACAATTGTGCCCTTAGGCAAGGCATTTAAATTCCGCATTGCCTCTTCTCTCTCCCTCGTGACGATGGATTCCATCAGGAATAAGGTCTCGAGAGTGATTAATATAAGTTGAATCTACACTTACTCATTATCTACTCGAAGGAAGCTATGTTGAAACATTAGTTTACACATATTGACATGTTTCAACTGCACTTACTCATTATCTACTTGAAGGAAGCTATGGTCAAATGTATGTGTGGACTTGTTTGTGCTTGACCTGGCAGAACACAGTAGAAACAGGAACCTGTCCTCATCTTGGGTCAGCTGTTTGGACAGATTGGAATGGAGGAGTCGCTCTCTAAACGAAGGTCGGATCGTCGAGTTACGCCGGAAACAGTACCAACCAACAACATTCTGAAAGGCAAACAATTGTTTAGATATTAGACAAACTCACAAAATGTCACAAGATAATGAAAGCATACAAATGTATTTTAGCTTGATTGCGAAGCAAATTGTTAAAACATTACATTAAGTGCTATTGAGACCTCATTACTGATGGAATCCTGGAATCCATCACCACGTGGGAGAGAGAAGGCAATGTGGATCTAAATGTTGTGCCTAAGGACACCACAGCCGTGGTTGTAACAGGGCTCAAACCGCAACCTCAATGTTACAAGGTGGATACTGTATCCATTACACCACGGAGGGTCCAGAAGATACATCATACATGTACAGTCAAACCTGTCTTAAGCAGCCAGCCAAGGAAGTCAGAGAAAGTGGCTGCTTAGCATAGGTAGTTGCTTAATAGAGGTCAAATATATAATAAAATGACCGATTGGGAATCTGGAAACTGGCTGCTTAATACAGGTTGGCTGCTTAATGGAGGTGACCACTAGCACAGGTTTGACTGTATAGCATAATAGTAAGATAGTTTAAACAAACTACTGACATAAGACTCCACATAAAAGTAAAGTATGAGTCATGCAGTACAAATTCAGCTACATTTGTATTCCTATTCTGGAATTATGAAATAAGACAACTTTGCTTACAGAATGACATTACAACAATTACAGAATCATATATTTATAGACATAGCATAACATTACAGAATCATATATTTATAGACATTACAACAATTACAGAATCAAATATTTATAGACATAACATAAAATTACAGAATCATATATGTATAGACATAGCATAACATTACAGAATCATATATTTATAGACATTACAACAATTACAGAATCAAATATTTATAGACATAACATAAAATTACAGAATCATATATTTATAGACATAGCATAACATTACAGAATCATATATTTATAGACATAACATAAACTTACAGAATCATATATTTATAGACATAACATAAAATTACAGAAGCATATATTTATAGACATAGCATACAATTACACACTACAAGTTATTGGTTGTATATAATGCCAGCAAGCAAACGACTACATTAATACCTTGTGTTTTTCCGACAGCAGATCTATGATAGTTTGATGTTGTATTTTACCCCTGGAATCGTGGAACAACTTATCTCTAGGGCACGGAATGCAGTCAAAAACATCTGAAATTCGTAATAATTTACTATTGTTATCTGATGTGGAGACGAGTGCATGCGAAATTGTGTAGTGCATGTAAAACAATGAAGTGACATGTAGAAATCATGAACTCTATCTACGAAACTTGTTGAATCCTTGGTCTGGATCCGGGGCAGGTTCCCTCTGTCTGAATGTTTGTCTGCGCCACTTGTCGCCAATTGAAAAACATTGGAGCCAATTTAAAAAACTTGGAGCCAACTAAGAGCCATATAGTTCACAAATAAATATTTGAAGCCATGCATTCGACAAAACATGTGCCCCAAAAAAAATGTTTTTAAATATTTTCGCCAATTCACAAAATTTAGTGCCAATATTTGTTTTTTGTCGCAATTGGTGACCGACAGCGGGAACCCTAAGGAGGTATATGTATGTGAGAATGCACGGTGGTTGCCAGATTGGAAAGTTGGCTTTCTGGTGTATTCCTTTACTCCCTGGTCCCATAATATGATGGACATTTTTTTGATAGTGGTGAAACATTTTTCACAATAGATGTAATATATTTATGCTTAAACCGTGAACCGGCGGTCTAGAATCATTGTGTGTAAAATTGCTTACATATCTTGATCTTCACTTGCACATTGTTGATCTGTGAATCGCTAATTGTGTCTTCCACGTGACGTGCTACCTCACCGATCAGGAAGCCTGTCTGAAACATTCAAATGGTTAAGAGCAGGGTTCATTCTAGGTCAGAATTTTGGGAGAAGTGAGAAAGCGCGTGATCGCTTCCTTAAATGGTGTTCTTTAATATACTTCTGCAAAATAGGGTTAAAATGCACAGTACAATCATTAAATACAACATTTGAATAGAAGGAGTGCTTTATAATGGGCCAGTGTATCTTAAATTTTGTTTGAAAATCGTAAAACATTTAGGAAGCGATCACGCGCTTTCTCACTTCTCCCAAAAATTCTGACCTAGAATGAACCCAGCTGAACATATACACTAATGTTATCGATACAAATTATATCTGTACTTGTGTTAATCGCAGATAATCATAATGAAACATTCTGCAATCAACCGTGGATCATCCTATACTACACGCTAAAATAAATTACTCATGGGTAACGGCGCCGTATCTGGCCTTTGAATAAATACCTAAAATAAATGCAAAATTCATATATCGGTATATATTCACGGAGCATTTGCTGTAGAATTTCTAACACACTAAAATTGAGACTAAACGCACACCTACTTACGTTGGACTCTCTCTCACGGTGCGAAAAAAATAATTTGTGACTTGAATCAGTTCAACAATATGAAGAGAATTTGGGGAATATATATTGTACTGGGCTATATCATAAATCAGGGTTCCACCAATAATTTCGGATCTATGATTTAACCTATCGATAATCCAACACTAAATACTCAAAATATATGAATCTAGACCTAAGTTAACCCATTCAACACCAAGTAACTCACATGGACTGGTCCATGATATTCATAAACCAATAAATGAATCAGAAAATCACATTTGGACAAGTTCATTTATCAAAATGGGTAATTATGTCTAAAAATAGTCATATCACTGGCAAAAAGTGCAGATCCTGATGAGACGACTCGTCACGAGCCGGCTCATCTGGATCTACACTTTTTGTAAGCCTATTTAGAGGTATGTGGTGTTGAAAGGGTTAATAGGCATATTACAAATGTATGTATAATGTAGGTTCTAGCCTCGATCTGACGTGAGCCACAGCCAGATATTTCAGGCTTTGAGGATAGGGATGTTTGTGTCGACAGCTAATAGTCGATTACTAATCGACTAGTCGCCCCAACATGGACTGAAAACACAACAACCACGAAGTCAGGTTAAATATTTAACTCGCCATACCTGAAATCCACATCAAAGTCAGCAATGATTCCAATGAAGTGTGACATTCCAAGAAAAGCTATGGAAACTGTCCAGTTTATAATTATTCACTTCCATTTTGGGCATATTCCGATAGCAAACATTCACGTATTTGACAAATCACAGCGTGTCATACTTTTTTTTATACTTTATTTATTTTACAACGATTGCAAAGCAAGTTTTAACAACTTATATTAATCGCTCTCGTTGGCGCGGATGAAAGCGTATATGTGGTCATTCGTGTGGGAGGAAACCGGAGTACCCGGAGAAAACCCACCTGTCCGATCTGGCGACCATCGTACCATCTCACATACATCCCTGTCCGAGGATCGAACCGTGTCGCATTGGTGAGAAGCGAGCGCGCTAACTGCTGCACTAATCAGACAGCCAAGTGTCATACTTACTGTCCATACTCTCCTATAAAGACTACCCCCAAACATTGGTCCTGAAATCTGTGGTTTTGGCATGCACTCGCATATAAGATGGGTTCATAAAATTTATTCCATACCAAGTATAAATTGCATGTTTGGCCAGTGAAACTTGAAGAAATGTTCAGTGTCGGAGTGCTTTTGTTCTAAATCATAGTTATGGATACCATAATGTTTTTGTTTATGAATGAAAGGTAAAATGTTGTTTATTCAGTCACTTGAAATTGTTTGCAGGAATCCGTTACTACATCCCGGGAAACAAGTAACACCGGGATATATGTCTGAGAGTCATTATTGAATTTTTTAAAATTTATATGGGGACATGAAGTGGAATAGTGAAAACTGGGGTAGGTTTGAAGTTGCCATCGTTTATTTACCTGTATCATGTAGGATGCATTATGGGTATATCGCGGTATTAGCTATTAAAAACCAAACTACAGATATACTATTATGGACCTGAATTTAAAACTCATTTTGCATTATCTTATGACTTCTCCACTTCAACATTACACATACACAAAGAAGAAATATTATTGGGAATCACTTGTGTTTATCATGTTTTTGATGCCATCGTGTCAGCAGTTACGTAGTCAGTAGTTCCGAGTATACCGCGGCAAATGGCCGAGGCCCTAATTTGGGTGTTTATACAAAGGTAGTCATAATAAAATTATGTGAGTATTTGATAGAGACCTTTATCTGTATAATATGTAAGTCTAGCAGTAAATTTGTCATATTAACATAAAACATGAATATCTTTTTAATCTCCCACCAGAAAACAACAAACAGCCTTAGGCCCACGATGGGCCTACTTTTTATGAATAATAAAATGCGGGAATCTGGCTATATCACCACATGTCAATAGATTTACATCACGGAAAAAAGTTCAATTGATATGAACATCAACTTGTTTTTAATAAAAAATACTACATTTGAGGGGGGAACTGTTTTGAAAAATAATCAGTCAATAGAAAAAGCGCGTCTCGGACCTTAAAATTATGCCCATATTTGGTAATACGGGAATTACGTAGTAACCTAAACACGTGATAAAAACAGCTTCATTCATAAATACCAGGTAGCAGACCGCCATTTTACAAAGTTGGAATAAATATATATTATGGACATTTGTAGCATTTTATCAGATAAAGGGGTGGGGTAATTTTGCATAGATCTTGATATTCAGGTAAGCATCTTGCATCAGTAATTTTCGAACCACTTACGTTGACAGTTTATGATTTCTTGTTTATCAACACATGTTTACCTTTCTGGGTCAACACTGATCCAATGGAAAGAATGATAGGTGGCGTTATTTTACCTTGTTCTGAAAAAGTTTGGATGCCTCGGTATGTTACGACCAGCGGTATGTTAAGAAACGACTATACCCTCGAGTTTCCGGTTTCCGTTATGATAAGAAATGATCGGCATTCAACAAAACGAATCTTAAAATTACATAGTTTCTAAATGTATGATGTAAATAAAGTAACGTTCCTCTTTTATTCCAAATAATTAGAAATGAATATAACTACGTAAATAACAACGGGCGCTGTCATTTTTACCATGACCCGAAACCGACATCTGTGGTGACTGGTACCGGAGTTTTCGTGACCTTTCAGAAAATCAATTTTGCGTAACATCGAATGGGTGTAAATATAAAACGAACACGTTTTATGCAGCATAATAATAATTTCTATTATTTTGATGAATATTTCTTTTCACAGTTTAACAAGCATTTTCACAATGTGGACACCTGAATTCATCACCTAATCTTGTAAACCTGACTTTTGAACAGTAAATGAGGTGGGTCCAATGGTCACATATATGCCCATTTGTAAGGGCTGTTGGAGAATATTGCCTGTAATTTCGCTTTGTAGGTGGTGGACTGCCATAAACCTACAACAAAATTAAAAACTATTCCTTTAAGTACACTACACTACAGGACACATCGCTTAGTTGACGATGACAGTAACACTGTATGGAACTCAAAACAATATAAGAGATGTCTCCAAAACGAACTCCCCTTACACTAATTAAACTTGTAACCCAGTCTATATTGACCTTCACATTAAATGACAGGTAGGTAAACAAATCAGACGACGCAAAACAAAACTGGAAATGGTCAATATTTTGCAGTAAATCCAATGGATAAATGGTGATGCAATATTGCATTATGAAAGATAGCATGTTTTATACCAATGCAAGGAAAATAACCGATTACTTATGCCTACAAGGATTATACGGCGCATTGTTGTTGCCAAATATGGAAAATGACCTTTGACACTATCTATTCCCGATTGGTGACGTCAGAAAACTCCGATCGCGCGCAGTATTGTAAATACTTACGGGGTAACGAAAACGAAGGTATCACGATTTGAGGACACTAGAGGATATGATCTCCATTATCAGCGAAAAAGCGACTTTGAAGGTAAAATGTATTTCTAATTTGCATTGCCGGTAACTGTAGGGTGTAAAATCGCGTGATGTCTCGCCAAATTGCAATTTGAGTAGTTCGGTGAAAACATTTTCTCGCCGAGAACTCTTCACACTGGGATATTGCATAAGGTCTCCCCCCTAATAGCTGACTTGCCGTCATTTTCAGAATATTATACAGTCTGTAGTCTAGTGTCGGAATTAGTATCGAGGTGTCCCTGCCCAGGAAACCATGTCTAGATGCCAGCAGCAGCCAATGGAAATATTCGAATAGCAACGTAGAAAACTTTAAATAAGTAGTGAAGAACAGAAAACAGTATGTGTCACCAATTCTTCTGACTATCATCTATGCGCTAATAAGCACGCTTAAGGAAAATATTGCCTAATTTACATGACTTGTATTGTTTGTCCAAGCTAAGCAGGAGCCTATACTCACTTGATCACCGTTACTGGATGAATTATCGTAAAACAGTGAGGCAAGTACTGTTCCTGAGATATTCACCGCCATTTCCGCTTTCATTCGGAATATATAACTGTTTAGATAAAACCCACCAATACCGTGCCAAATCTGTGAACGGATTCATGTGATTGGATTTTATTGTATTCATTCTATTTATACAATGTAGGCCTACATATGTATAACAACACAAATGAACACACTTGTATAATTATGCATAATGTATACGGTTCATTTCATTGTTGTGCACAAGAATTGTCAATAAATGTTGAAACAAATGGATTAGGTCACACGAGGCACCTTATCTTCTATTCCACTCAACGACAGCAGAAGGCACACTTGATATCCGAACATTAACATTCTTTGGGAAAATCATCAACGATAGCTCATCAATTTTACACCAAATATGCATTCGTCAACTAGCCACTAAAGAATTATCATCCAACTCATGGTTCATCTCAATTGTAAAGCTGACATTCAAGTATGGTTTACCATCTCCCCATGATGTTATACAAAATCCGATGAAATACAATACATGGAAAAGACTGGTAAAGAAAACAGTACACATGTTCTGGAAAGAGGAACTTGAAACAGCTGCTAAAGAGAAACCCACATTCCAGCTAATTCACCAGGAAATACCATCATGGGAACATGTTGAAATGAACCCATATGCTGTTGACAGAGCAAGACTTCAAGCCAGAATCCTAACAGAAACATTCACACTGCAGAAACATAGAGCCAAATTCTACAAAGAAAGCCCAAACTGCCGCCTTTGCCTACTTGAGCCTGACGATTCTGCACATATGCTACTCAGATGCCCAGCCCTACAATTAACAAGATGCTCGGCACTTCTACCAGTCTACCAGAGAATACAAGACATAGGGAACCAACCCCCCAGATCGGAAAATGAACTCTTAGAAATTCTACTAGGATTTTCAAGAGATGCTGGAATATATAAACTGGCCAGCAATGCTTGCTATGCAATTACGCATCTACGCCAATCACTCTATTCAAATCAAGTCTAGTCTATCAAATTGCTAATGTGTGCATTGTCTACTTCCTTCATATGTATATATATATATATATATATATATATAATTTTGTGTTTTTCTATACAAATGGTTACTGTTACAAGCTTACAAGTTTATAAGTTTTTATTGTCAGAATATACAACATATTCCTATGTGCTCTTATGAGAGGTGCCTATAAGAGGCAGATTATACAAAGTCAAGTCAAGTCAAGTTAACAACATTAGTTACGGTGTCATAACAGAATTGAAATTCGTATACCCCTTTGGTTTTCAAAAATGGCATACATGTAATTTGGAGGATTTTGGTCAATCGAGGGTCACGACAAGAGCCAAATCTAACGCATTGCATGCTGGGTAGACTAAAGGCTATACATAGTTCAAATATTGTAGCAGATGACAATTCATTAATGTGTTTATCTTTATTCGTATATGATTACTTTGGAAAATGTCATGGAATTTCTTTAGAATTTTGTCGTTACCACAAATTTGTAATGAAATATCATGACATATTTTGTTTAAGCATATTGAGAAGCTATTCGTTCTCAATGTACAGTACATTGTTTATTGTATACAAAACGGACATGGAGTATTTCGAAAGTTTAAAGCTTAATCATGGTTGTAAAACAATAAATACAGTTATATTTATTAAATATTCTAACACGACCCAGCTAATAACATACATACTTGTAGAGTAAAATCTACCTCGGGTTATTCTGCGATATACCTACCTTGAACTATGCTGCGCACGCACCGTGTTTTGGCTATTCCATTTATACAATGCGTGTAAAGTTTTATGAATGAAAGTCACGTGATGTTTGTAAATACTACCGTGGGAATTCGCGAAGTGAGCTATTTTTAGAATCAGATAATCTCTTGTCCGTCTTGTTTTTCTGTTAAGTAACGTTTCAGTTACTATTCTGTACAGTTTTATTTGACAAAATAAATAAAATTATTGATCAGTTACAACTTTTGTTCATTTATGCACTAGATTGATATTTTCCATAAAACATAACGTCATCACCCCTTACGCGGGAGAACATTTCGAAAGCCAAATGCAGCGGAGTAGCACGGCGTTTGAAGAAAATACTCCTTTGATTCTCGTCTAAACTTATTAGAAGTAAGTCGTGTTAGAATCGAAATAATAAGTATCAACCGTGGTATATCGCAGAATAACCCTCGTTTGTCGTTCTTATTCGGCCTGAGTGATATATTTCTACGCATAAGAACTTCAAACTCGGGTTATTCTGCGATATATCACGGTTGATACTTATTATTTCTTAATTATACATATTAAAAAGTAAAAACATACAGTCTGTTTATTTATGTTTCCAATCTTTCATTTCTTATGATACCATATCCACTGTGAAGAGATATTCAAATCAAACTGAAAAACAGCAAACATATTACAAATGCTATGGCAAACATTAACACCATTTCATTCATACGTCCACTCCTTGAATATGGTGATGTTATTTTTGATAACATGTCTACTTTAGCTAAAGGCGAACTGGAAAAAATTCATCAAGAAGCAGTAAGAATAATTACAGGTACCACGAAACTTGTGTCCATAAACAAATTGATGATTGGGTAGGAATCTCTTGATAGGAGAAGACTCAATCACAAACTTACTCTTTTTTTCAAGATGAAAACTGGTCTCACTCCAAACTATCTCTCTGCTCTGTGTCCACCTGACGTCGATACTAGTAGATATAATTTGAGAAATGGAGATCAACTTCAAATTCCACGCTCTAGAACCAATTTATATGAAAACTCCGTTTTACCTTCAGTAGTTAGAGCGTTTAATGATTTACCACCATTAATCAAGAATGCACCATCTCTTTCATCGTTCAAGATGCAACTTAAAAGCGACTCTTGTCATATTCCCGAATTCTACTTTTCTGGTATACGTAAGAACCAGATACTACTTGCTCGATTGAGAACAAATTGTAGTTATTTAAAACATGATCTCTTCTCCAAAAACATAATTGATTCACCACTATGCACATGCGGTCAAATCGAGTCAACTTACCATTATTTCTTTGAATGTCACAAGTACTACACTATACGCCCTGAACTAGTTAACACTATATCCCATCTCTGTCATATAACCCTAAATGTGATCCTATTCGGTGATATTTCTTTGCCATCTGAACATAATGAAATAATAGTCTTAGCTGTCCACAAATTCATAGAAAACTCTAAACGTTTTTAGTATTCTGTGAACAGAGACTGGCGCACTAGCAGAGTGATTCACTTCAAACAGTGTGCTTACTTATGGTTTCATCGCTTTCTACCCACCCTCCCCAACCTCCCTTTTACTGTTAGCTTTTCACCTGATAACAAGCTATATTTTCAAATGCTTATTATATATTTTGGTATTACTACATTATATGTTTATCTCTTAATCGCCATTTGTGCCCAACATTATATATGCAATGGAGAAAATCTCAATAAGCTTTAAGCTTCCGATTTAATCCATTTTCGTTTTGTATACAATGTATATGCAATGTACATTATTATCGAATACATATGTTTAAACCAACACCATTTGCCTGTGAATGACGTCACTGTGCGTACACACTGTATTCCTCCGCCAAATATTACAGTATACACCACCTTCAGTTTGCAATTGCCTGACCTCTTATATCACATGTTTTCTACTCACCAACCAGTCTGAAGTAGACCTATTCTCAAATCATATATTTTCTCAAAAAACACACAAACTATATACTGCCTGTCTTAAAAATGCATGTTTTACCAAAATGAACTATATTAGTCTGTAGGAATACTTCCGCCTATTTACGTATATGCAACCTAATTGAGCTTATCTCATGACTGTAATTTATCAAATAAGTTGATATGAATATTGCTATTATATAATATATGGTTATTGGATTGCTCCAAGTCGATGATACTATAAAAGCTTCAGATGACCGATTATGAATGAGAGGCATAGGTCAGTTACTGCCCCTGAATACTCACCAAAGGTAGATCGGTCATCTTAAGTGGTTTCCTGTTTTCTATCGTTGGTTCCTTTATACAAAAAACATGCTCTCAATGTGTGTACACGTTCTCATGTTATAATTCTTAAATTGCTATATCTCGACAGATACCGTATAACCATTGGGTTCCAAAAGGATATCTATAAAAATTAATTAAAATCGTTTTGATAATATATAATGCGGCAACATGGGGTTAGGAGACAACAGTAAAAACAAAGGATTCCAACTAAAAAGACCGATATACATTTCGGGATAAATCGGACTTTATATGTCCAAGAGGTAATAAAAAGCCAACCTTAACCGTGGTCGAGTGGTTAAGATCGCTGACTTGTATACCACTGTAACCTATCATCTCTGATGGTCACGGGTTCGAGCCCCGCTCAGACCGTGTCTCATTTATATGAACAAGTTGGCAGTTTCTTACGGAGGTTGGTGCACTAAGTACTGGTTAACCGCTGAAGCCTGCCCAGGAAAGGTGTTGTTAGGTAAACTGCCCGTCGCTGAAATGGGAAACCGGTAGGACGTTAAATAAACTTAAATGAAAAAAGAAAAAAAAGCCAGTACATGTTCACATGATTCATATGTATGGTTGATGTAACATTTTAAGATGACAGCGATAACTATTAATGGGTTATAATCTGATCATATATAAAAATATGCAATTAAAACACATTTTAAATATAATTTTGGTAATTGCTGTGCTATTGCCCATTCTCAATGGGGCAAGTAATAAATAAATACCACACTCGTACGTCACACATGTTTTGATAGTATTATTGGGCATGCAAACAGTTTTTAAAAAAATACATTTTTATTTATATTTTATACACATTTATTTTAGCTCGATTGCGAAACAAGTTCTTACAACTTATATTAATCACTCTCCTGATTGAATCCATCGCCACGAGGGAGAGAGAAGAGGCAATATGGAAATGTCTTGCCTAAGAGCACAATCGTAACGGATCCAGCGGGGCTCGAACTCCAGACCATTCGCACCTGAAGCGAACGCGATTCCACTGCGCTATCACAACTTCCACTTTATTTACACTTTAAGACATAAAGCAGAAACACTTTACAACAGTCTTAAATATTTACATCGCTATTGAATTTCCTTCAATAGTACATGCAAACGTAGAAGAATATGGTTTATTTAATGTTCAAAGGTAACAACATGAATTGTAGAACTATATACACGTAATCATCTATATCTGTTCATTTAGCACCACAATGAGTGTGTTTTACGTTTATTTATCGTCGCTACCGGTTGCCCATATGAGCGACGCCTCCTGAAGAGATTAGTTATTTTAGATTTTGGAGGATAGACCACAACGATGATGATTATTTATCCTTGCCTCCGGCGAACCATATGGGCGAGCGGACCACAACGAGACCAGTTGGTCCCGAGGTTATAAAACTTTTCTCAAATCTCAAAACCCAATCTCAAGCGTCTGATTGGTTCAGCTGACAGTAACACTCAGAATCAACCAATTATATCATTTGAGCTTGATTTTTGTGATCTGAGAAAAGTTTTATTACCTCGAGACCTGTCATGCAAAATGTACATCACAGGGGACATGTATAACGTTAAGACTCAAGAAATATTTATTTATATAACCATAGCTCTAGATGCTTGCAACCATATATAGCGCTATTAAATTGGACACGACCGTGACAAATGATATCCACAACGTCAATGATGCAATGATGCACATGTTCTGGTGTTAATAATATTTGCCCATACTTACGACACTAGACACACACAAAGAGCACAACACGTACATGTTTGTAAAATAAAGCCTGCAACTCAACACTACCAATGGCTACCATTTGGATGATGTCGTGTAAACTAATTAACATTGACTGCGGAATGGAAAATAGAGATGTATCGTTAATATTAGTGAACGTTTTCAAAATGCATCAAAAGAATAAAAATGTCGATTTATTTTCTAAATACGATTCACTGACTATTATATTTATTTAAAGTCGCCACCGCATAAATACATTTGGGCGACTGCGTAACAAATACGATTCAGTGTGTTTTACGTTTATTTATCGTCGCTACCGGCTGCTCATATGAGCGACGCCTCCTGAAGATATTAGTCATTTTAGATTTTGAAGGATAGTTCAGTGATACAGACAGAGACCCATTACAGAGTCTCCTCTGGTTCTTTTACGTGCACGGTGTAAAGCACCGACACGAGACCTCGGTTTAACGTCCCATCTGAGAGACTGTTAATTTTATTAGGGTCAGGCGGGGGATCGAACCTGCGATCCCTGGATTACCAGTCCAGCGTGTTACCACTGGACTACACATCCACATAAATAGTGTCCACACGTTGGTTGTTTTATATGCCTGTTGTATAGCAATGAGGCGAGTCTCTCGTTTATAGTCCCATCTGAAAGATTTGATATTGAGAGGGTCAGGCTCATCACTTTTTAGATGATGTTTATTTTAAACGTTTTAGAAAACTTAATCGCCCAAATGCGATGGCGATTTTTAAATATGGGGGGTGGGGTGTTGAGATGTCTTGCTAATATATACCTCCATTCACTAACCCCTACATTGTTATTTATAGCAGATGAGTATTGCTATGGCAACAATTGTTGTCATAGCTTTTCTTGTTATCCTATTGATGCCCTATACTGATCATGTGTGCGACATATACGCAATACCACCAACCAGGTCAGAAATATATACAGTCGTTTAGTCTATACAAATTTATTTGAGCTCGATCGCGAAACAAGTTCTTACAACTTATATTAATCACACCAGATACCTCATTCCTGATGGATCCATCGTCACGACGGAGAGAGAAGAGGCATGTGGAATTTAAATGCCTTGCCTAAGGGCACAACCGTAACGGCTCCATTACGGCTCGAACTCCGTGACTTTCGCACCTGAAGCGAACGCGCAACGACTGCGCTATCACTTCCACTAATATATATAGTAATGAACCAAATAACAGTTACTGCCTACTGATTTTCGCTATGCAGTGCGATTTAATGATGATAACAGTGAATAACAGTTTAAACAAGAGCGTACGTCTACGGAGCGGGAGGTCGAAGGTTCGAACCTTGTCAGGGGTTCGTTCTGATATGGCCGGTTGGTGAGCCGCCAGCTAGTTAAATACTGGTACCCGATTGCCTATCAGCCTGACGCCTGGCATACACGCATGGTATTCGGGAAGTACTGATGTACATAAAACAGGGGTCTCATAAGTCAGTAATGGCTGGTCCTTTCAATATACACTATAATAAACAAACACACATACCAGGAACATAGATGAATTTGACATGCTCGATATAGACCATAGAAAAATCGAGTTATCTCTGCCGTAGATACGATGTGTGTTTTACGTTTATTCATGGTCGCTACCGGTTGCCCATATGAGCGAAGCATCCCGAAGAGATTAGTCATTTTAGTAGTTTGATAGTGCATGATACAGACAGAGACCCTTTCCAGAATATCCTCTGGTTCTTTTACAATAAAGCACTGACACGAGACCTCGGTTTTAAGTCCCATCTGAAAGACTGTTAATATTATTAGGGTGAGACGGTGATCGAACCTGCGATCCATGGATACGCAGTCCAACGGACCAGGGGATTTCTCGTATACGTAAATTATCGGCTGAGCTATGTATCCATTAGTATAGATAGGCCTTTCAATAAAAAACATAATACTATTTTCAACTTGCATAACAGCATGCATTTAAAGCAATGACATTATGTTTAGGCTTCCAAAACTATACATTTGAACGAGATTACCCCACTGTGACATCATGTCAATCAAATAGAACCATGGCGATACGCAGTATACTTCACTTCGTAAAGGGTTTCATGTGTGCATGTCTTAGAACTCCTTAGAGTAGAATATTTAGTTTATTTAGTTGAGTCAGACCTACAGAGGGGACGGCAAGATTAGTATTTAGTGTTAATCTTAATAAACAAAGGTGCAAATAGGCATACACTTACAGATTTATTCGTAAAGAAAAGAATATAAGAAATATAAGCTTAAAGCGACACTACATCGGTGAAAACGCAAATGTTTGAAGAATGTAATTTGCTATTATATGGTATAATTTCTTTTCACATATTTGCCTCAAAGTCTGAGTATTTCAACAAATAACCAAACGTCGTTGACATAACTAAATAATAAACCACTGTTTATTGATTCAATGTTAGTGTTCTAGTGTATTCAGAAGAATTTGTAGTAGCAATGCATTTATACGTGAACAAAAAGCATTTTAATTGCTTTTTGCGATGTAATGTCGCTTTAACAATTATATGTAAACGAAAGATGATTTTTGTTCATGAAGATAATGCATGCTAAATAAAAAATAAACCCATATTTATAACGCAATTAACAACTCCCAACCGTTGCCAAATACAAATCCTAAAAAAAAAAATCGACTAAGTACGTCACACTCCCACGTGGCGCCAACAAATTGGGAGCGCAGTGGTGTAAACATCAGTTAGCGTAAAGCACGTCTTTCGATAGTCTGGGTTCCAGTCTGTCGATTTTTCACTTTTTAATTTCTGGCAAAATGACAGACTAGTCTTTCGTGTGTTTTTTTTACGTTTATTTATCGTCGCTACCGGTTACCCATATGAGCGACGCCTCCTGAAGAGATTAGTCATTTTAGATTTTGGAGGATAGTGCAATGATACAGAAAGAGACCCAATCCAGAGCCTCCTCTGGTTCTTTTACGTGCACGGTGTAGAGCACCGACACGAGACCTCGGTTTAACGTCCCATCTGAAAGACTGTTAATTTTATTACTGTCATACGTGGGATCGAACCTGCGATCCCTGGATTACCAGTCCAGCGTGTTAACCACTGAACTACAGATCCGTCTGTGACTAGTCTTTCGATTTCACAACCTCGATATATAATCAGATAGTGTCCACGATGCTCCATGTACATGTAGCATGCTAAACTATTCTTGTATTACTCATCATCTAAATAATTCATTCATAATGTACAGTACATATCTATGGATATACAGAATGAAAATGGATATAATCGAAAGCTTAAAGTGACATTACATTGCAAAAAGTGAAATAAAAAAATAGGTCACGTATAAATGCATTGCTACTACACATTCTTCTGAATACATTCGAACACTAACATTGAATAAATAACAGGTACACAAACTTTTAAAAATGAAAGTAGGATTTCATATAACGGTCATCCACGCTCCTGAATTGAAATTTGTTTGTCATTGGAGTCAAATTACAACACTAAGCACGCACTACTTTCGTTTAGAGATAATTTAACTACAAATAACACATGTGATATATCACGGTAAATATGTACATTACCGCATGTTATTCGGGATAAGCGCGTTGTATTACGCATGAATGTCAACCCTATTTACATTATTTTGTTATGTCAACATGTTTATTTATTGAAAAACTCAGATTTTGAGGCAAATATTTGGAAACAAATTATACCATATAATAGCAAATTACATTTTTCATACATTTGGGTTTTCACCGATGTAATGTCGCTTTAAAGCATCCGTCGTTGAATTAAATTCGTTGTCTCTCGAGTTATTGCATGTCCGGAATCTATCCAGCAAGCCATGCACGTAAAAGAACCATAGGAGACTCTGGGATGGGTTTCTGTCTGTATCATTGCACTATCCTCCAACAATCTAAAATGACTAATCTCTTCAGGAGGCGTCGTTCATGTGGGTAACCGGTAGCGACGATAAATAAACGTAAAACACACATCCAGCAAGCTATGGCGGAAAGTCTGAGCACCATGGGTCTTCCTCCACCAATAACAGCTGGGTAGCCGTCATATTACTACGCTGTTGGTGTCGTCTGTGTGAGTTGTGTGTCGGTAGTTACAACATCTAACCAGAAACTTAAAGAGACATATATTCAATTTAGCTAGTAGTCAAATATTTAATCGCGACTACACATCTAGATGTTTATTGTGCTATCGCGAATAAACATCACGTACATAAATAACAAGAACAATAACACCCGGCACAGACGGATCTGTAGTCCAGTGGTTAACACGTTGGACTGGTAAGCCAGGGATCGCAGGTTCGATCCCCCGTCTGACCCTAATACAATTAACAGTCTTTCAGTTTGGACTCAGTAAGGTCTCGTGTCGGTGATTTACACCGTGCATGTAAAAGAACAAGAGGAGACTCTGGAATGTTTCTCTGTCTGTATTATTGCACTATCCTCCAACAATCTAAAATGACTAATCTCTTCAGGAGGCGTCGCTCATATGGGCAACCAGTAACGACGATAAATAAACGTAAAACACACACACCCGACCCAGTGAGTCTATAAGTCACCTTAAATATAATAAAAATACAAACTTGTGAAGTTCTAACATTCAAACGTATCAAAGGCATGTATGGTATATGACAATTATATGATGACTAGAAACTATGAGTGTATTAGTGAATAAACATCTGAATAAACAAATAGGTGTGTATTAGCGAATAAACATCTGAATAAACAAATAGGTGTGTATTAGCGAATAAACATCTGAATAAACATCTGGGGTGCATTCTCTAACCCTAGTAAACATCTGAGTTTGCAGTCGCAAATAAGCATCTGAATAACCAACTACCATCTACCAGCCGACTTCACAGATCTAAATGAGACGGGTAAATTCCTCCATGCTTCATTGCCGTCTAATAAGGATTTGCAATCAGGGGTATCTGTTCATCTACTTACAATTTATTTTTATTTGTAAATCGTGACATTCACAAAACCACATCACCTATTTAATAAACCGTAGCCCCTTAAGCTTGCATATTCGGACTGAAAATCATGATGGGAAATATCCAAATATATTTGATACTCGTTATCTGTGCTGGAATATGTTGTGCAAAGAAGAAAAATGTTCTGTTTTTGGTATCTGACGATATGCGACCACAACTGAACACTTACAGTGGAGCGAATTTCCCAACTACGGTCAGCCCTACGATGTATACACCAAACCTAGACGCACTGGCAGATACAAGTTTGCTGTTAGAGAGAGCCTACGTGCAGGTAGCTATGTGTTCTCCTAGTAGAGCTTCATTCCTTACTGGGCGTCGACCAGATACAACACATGTTTACGATTTAGAAACCAACTTTAGAATTGCCGGGGGCAATTTCACAACAATACCGCAGTATTTCAAAGAAAACAACTATACCTCGATTGGTATGGGCAAGATCTTTCACGAGGGAATAGCTTCCGGTAATGATGATGACGCACAATCTTGGTCGAATGATTCCTATTTTCATGGTACTACGATATATGAGAATAGTTTACGCAGCTGGTATGCTGTTCCAAGTAAGCGACTAACGAATACACAACTTAGAGACACACAGATAAAAAAATATGCTATAGACACCCTCCAAGATCTTGCCCCAGACGCACTGAATGACACAACAAACTTCTTTCTTGCAGGCGGATTCAACAAACCGCACGACCCGTTTGTTTTTCCAGAAGAATTATGAATAATTACTATCCGGAAAATTCAATCAATATACCGGACAATGACTATGCCCCTGTCAATATGCCGGACAATGCGTGGAGTAGCTTCTCGGGATTTCGATCGTATGACGACCTTGTAAATTTAACGGGTGTTACTGGTGTAATTAACGATACGTTTCCGGACGATAAGGTAAAGGAACTAAGACGTGCATATTACAGCGCTGTAACATGGATAGATTCTCTCATTGGTGAGGTGATTCAGGAGCTGAAAGATCTTGGTCTGTATAACGATACCATTATATGCTTCATTGGAGACCATGGGTGGCAGCTTGGTGAACATAGTGAATGGGGTAAACGGACAAACTTTGAACTTTCCACACACACGCCAATGATGATATGAATTCCAAACGTGACAGATAGTGGTATCCGAAGTGACCAGTTGGTGGAGTTTGTGGACTTGTTTCCGACACTAATCGAAGCGGCAGAACTGGATGCAATTCCTGTATGTCCAGAAGACTCAAGCTCCATTGAAGTTTGCTCAGAAGGAATGTCTCATACCTCTAATTACTAGCCCGGATGTCGCAATAAAGAATGCTTCGTTCTCACAGTTTAGGCAAAATAATGGGACTATGGGATATACAATGCGTACGGACCAATACCGCTATACAGAATGGGTGGCATTTACTGATTCGCCGGATTATGCACCTACTTGGTCAAGCGTTCGTGCTGCAGAACTATACGACCACAGTGTTGATCCAGATGAAAACTACAACCGAGCAGATGATGCCTCTTACTCAAGCATTCGGTCAGATCTTAGTGTGATGTTACAGAATGGGTGGAGGGACGCCATTGTGGACCAAGAACGAAGACGAGAAGAGCGCCTGTTGGTGGAAATTGAAGAACAAGAAGAGCGGCTATTGGCGAAACTTGAAGAAGAGGTAGAGCTTGAAGAATTGATTTCCGCGTTGGACGATTTGAATTAGAGGGAGAGAGAGATAGAGAGAGAGAGAGAGAGAGGGGGTATGGACACATGAGATCGATCGGGTGATACAGAGAAGGGTATACTTATAGGTGTGAGTGCGTGTGCGTGTGCGTGTGCGGGTGTGGTGTGGTGTGTGCGGGTGCGGGTGCGGGTGCGGGTGTGATGTGGTGTGGTGTGGTGTGGTGTGGTGTGGTGTGGTGTGGTGTGGTGTGGTGTTCTGATTCCAACACTAAACCATGAAGTTCTAGCCTATGCATTTTTGAACGTTATTGCCTATTTTAATTTTGTTTATAGCAAATTACGTCGTTATTACAAATTGCGTTGTAACACATAACGCAATTAGTAATAACTTTTAAAACTCCACGAATCAAAATGTCATGGTTTTGTGTCCGAATCGGAAAGTTGACAAGTAATATCTATATACATATAGGACTATACTTCTGATGGAAATTGATGGGAAACAATAAGGTTAATCACTAATTGCGTAGTAACGTAACGCAATTTGTAATAACCTACTGTATATCCATCTACATACGAATATAATGGTCATCCTGTATTTACATCGTTTCTATTAACTCCCGTGCATTGCCATAGAAACAAATATGACTCGTGATGCTTTAGTTGTAGATGTGAGATCGGGTTCAAACATGTTTATTGTGAATACTGTTCCCATCTCAACTAATTTCTAATTTGAATACATCAAAATGAACGGTGTTGTTTTTGGATCGCCGTTCACATTTATAAGATGTTTTTTATATCTCCATTCATCAATGAATTCTATACCATTCTAAATATAATGGTATTAGAAAGTTGTCCGAAAATGTGTAATAATTAATTTTTGATTGTAATTGTTTTTACTACAGCTCTTCTGTCTTGCCATTTCTAAATTTGTACACGTAATGTTTGCTTTTTATCTGTTAAATGCAATTCTAGGAGAATAATTAGTTAAAACTAGGAATTCATTCTTATCCTTTATTTTGTATTATTGTCATTTGCTGTTGTAAATAATTGAAAAATAACATAATTATGTTTAAACTAACAACACTTCATTCTAGCAACAATATGGCAACACTATATATGTTTAAACTAACAACACTTCATTCTAGCAACAATATGGCAACACTATATATGTTTAAACTAACAACACTTCATTCTAGCAACAATATGGCAACACTATATATGTTTAAACTAACAACACTTCATTCTAGCAACAATATGGCAACAATATATATGTTTAAACTAACACCACTTCATTCTAGCAACAATATGGCAACAATATATATATGTTTAAACTAACAACACTTCATTCTAGCAACAATATGACAACACTATATATATATTAAACTAACCACGCTTCATTCTAGCAACAATATGGCAACAATATATATGTTTAAACTAACAACACTTCATTCTAGCAACAATATGGCAACAATATATATATTAAACTAACAACACTTCATTCTAGCAACAATATGGCAACACTATGTATATTTAAACTAACCACGCTTCATTCTAGCAACAATATGGCAACAATATATATGTTTAAACTAACCACGCTTCATTCTAGCAACACTATGGCAACACACAATGGGAGGGGGTGTTAGGGGGCAGTGTGCATTATATATAACAACGTTTATTTAACAAATCGACATAATACATGCCTTTGGCTAATGAACAGTATAATCATATATACATACTTATAATCACAAACAAGTATGAGTGAAACAATATTTCGTGAATATAGTAATTTTAAATATGATACTATGTATACAGACTTTAAACATTTACACATGTCTACAATAACTCTGCTTGTATCGGTTGACATAAGGTAATTAAATGTCCTTGAATTCTGCCAAGATATGGTTGGCATGTATTTATATCGAATATTAGAATATTTCTGGTATGTCAGTAAAACATGACATTCAGATTCTACAACATTTAATTGACAGGGTTGACAAATTCGGTTTATTCATTCAGTACCGTTATATCGACAAGTTTCAATAGTGAGGCTATGCGATGATAGTCTATAGCAAGTAAACAATTTACGTAGATAATCATTTTCTTTCTACTGCGTCAAGATAAATTTCATAATTAAAGGAGGTCTTAAATTTGATATAATAATCTAACTTTAGCATACTATTTACAGAGGCGTGCCATTCTTGTTGAAACTGGTCTCGTAACAGTTTTTGCAATATAGGGAAACATTTTATATTTGGGTTTATATTATGCCATAGATACCCAAATCCTAAACTATCCAATACCATCTTAACATGTTTAGCCCAATACATACACCTGTATAGTTTACGCATGGAAAACATGAAACATTACATAACCCGCATCAGACATAAGCGTTAATCAATATTGTAAAACTCGTTCTTCCCAGTACTGTTAGAGGGTACCTATGGATACTGTTCTATCCATTGACTTTCTATCATAGACGTCATGATAGGATTCACGCTGGAAACATCTACAAGTGCACATTTACTACACCCGCAAGAACCATGTTGCATTATTTCTTAGAACTATCTAGATATCTTGCTTTGCTTTGACACCGTCTTTTCCTGTAGTGGTTGTTTTTATAAAAATATGTGCGTTATATTTTTTCCTATTTTAGCTCTAGTGTGTAGATTTATTATTAGCGCAATTTCATATATGTGTCTACAGTCAAACCTGTGTTAGTGGTCACCTCTATTAAGCAGCCAACATGTATTAAGCAGACAGTTTCAAGATTTCCAATATACTAGTTTACTATACATTTGACCTTTATTAAGCAGCCACCTGTGCTAAGCAGCCACGTTCAGTGATTCCCTTGGCTGGCTGCTTAAGACAGGTTTGACTGTATATCAGATAATGATTGGTTAGTAATTTCTTTGATACTATTAAATCCGCTACAGTCAAACCTGTCTTAAGCAGCCAGCCAAGGGAGTCAGAGAAACTGGCTGCTTAGCACATGTGGTTGCTTAATAGAGGTTAAATATATAATAAAATAACCGATTGACAATCTGGAAACTGGCTGCTTAATACAGGTTGGCTGCTTAATGGAGGTGACCACTAGCACAGGCGTGGCTGTATTTGTAATATAACTATTCTAGGTATGTTACATTAACAGGTGATATATTAACTGGAATGTAAAGATATTATTTTAATTCTACATGATAACAAGTTTATCCTATTTGTTGGCTGCTTAATGGAGGTGACCACTAGCACAGGCGTGGCTGTATTTGTAATATAACTATTCTAGGTTGTTACATTAACAGGTGATATATTAACTGGAATGTAAAGATATTATTTTAATTCTACATGATAAAATGTTTATCCTATTTGTGTTAGAGGCATACATAATTATGTATCCTTTTATATTACGCTGTATGAAATCAACATGCTTGGCATAGTTTTCACCCACATTCTGTCTCATGTTATGTGAAACATATTTATCTTAATATCTTAAATAAGCTGTTCAACTGCCAACATAAATACAAATAAGATTGTCACGAATAGTTTAGACTGCCATACAATGTATTCACAACAAGTAGTTTAGTATAGGATCATACCTGTATAAGCTATAGTCATTTGTCCTACCTGCATGCATAATAATGGTAACAAGAACAACTATTACATATAAATGGTATATAGAGAATATTAGGTTACTGTCTTATAAATTTATTAGGCGAGTCGGAGAAAAAATACAAGGCGAGGCTCTATTTATCCTACATTATGAGTGTGCACCCGATACAAAAACAAACAAACTAGCAATGACAGCTTACAAACTCGCTACGCACTTGGTAATATGTTGCGCATTGATAGTTCTATTTATATCCACGGTTAGCCCTATGACGTCATGAAAGCTTTATTAGGCACTGACTAATAAAGCAAAATTTATTAGGCAGGCCGTTTTTGTACGTTATTTCGCATGAAGGTAGGATAAAACCTGCTTTGGAATCCATATGCCTCCACCCACGATTTAATAGTACATGTATGTCCCTTTAGTTTCTCATTGTGTATACATCCACAGGGCTCATTCAAGAAGGCGATTTGGGCGAAATAGGCGCCCCACTTCTCCCTAAGAAATATCAAGAACAACTACGGTATTACATATAAATATGTAGTAGAAGGACGATTGAACATTAACAGTCTTTCAGATGGGACATTAAACCGAGGTCTCGTGTTGGTGCTTTACACCGTCGTGCACGTAAAAGAACCAGAAGAGACTCTGTAATGGGTATCTGTCTGTATCATTACACTATCCTCCAAAAATCTAAAATGACTAAGCTCTTCAGGAGGCGTCGCTCATATGGGCAACCGGTAGCGACGATAAATAAACGTAAACACACACATATTGAACATCCACTCTGCATAATACACACTCGGATAGTGTATTGAGTGAATGTATATAAATTATAAAGTGCATACTTTAGTAATTAAATGTAAACGTGTTGACGCTAACATGAATACCCTGTGCAACATAAAAGTATATACCACATCCATGCTGGAACATCCGGGAATCATATAGGAATCAATTATTGTTGCAGAATTTCAACTGCGTAAATAGATTGACCTAGCCATTTATGGAATCCAGCTCAAACCAGTATTTCTATGCGCACATCAGTGAAAGCTTGGCACTAGTTCCCTGAAAACAATTGGGACAATTTTAATACCTATAATACGAATACATAGCATTAATTCTTATCACATATATTCTCATTCGTCCAGAAAATCGACCTGCCTAATAAACTGTGCTATATTAGTCAGTGCCTAACCGTTCATGGCTTCATAATGCTACGTGCATGACGTAATATTTTCACAAATGATCCTCACAGATGGTACGATACATGTTGCGTTTTTAATGCCGTCAAGTATATGTAATCAGAGTATCATCTCATAGACTTGAAGTAGAAACTGGTCGATGGCATAGACCCTTAGCAATACCATATGAAGAAAGAAAATGTAGATATTGTTTAACTTTAGAAGATGAATTTCACTTTGTTTTAGAATGTCAGCTATATACCGATTTAAGAAAAACACATATTAAGAAATACTTTTGGAGAAAGCCAAATGTTCCTAAATTTATTGAATTGATGACCTCAAAAAATGTTATAATAATTAAAGATTTGGCTATGTATATATACAAATCATTTCAAGTCAGAAACAACCTGTTCTATGACTAGTGTTCATATCTCATTATACGCTATACGCTAGCCAATCGTAAACGTTTTGTATTTGCACGTGTTTTTATTTGCACATTTGTTCTATATAATTATATTATATATTTACACAAGGCACGCAGTGCCAATGTTTACGTTTGAAAGTATGTAATGTGTATATAATGTGTACTCATGGGCATATTGCCCATTGTATTTCGAAATAAACTCTTGAAACTCTATGTAATGTGAACTAGCAAATAAATATGATTAAGCTATACGCTAGAGCTATCGGGTCTGATCCAGTTTCATATTTGCATCTATATTATTCAGTGTGTAAAATATATATTTGTATATGTTGTAACATTGTTTGAAATAAACTATGTTTAAACTATAAATATTATAGTTGCAACACAACCATCCCAAGACATATCCACATCAACGGAGGACGCATTGAACCGCGTCATAGTGAAGTTAGATAGTATCCTAAGGGCCGTACCCAGTAATTCTGCGTCATCCTCCCCCCATGGCGTCCGTGGTCCAGTGGTAGAGCGTCAGATTTGGAATCGAACGGTCCCGGGTTCGATACTCGGTCAGGCCACGTATGTAGTGTCATTGAGCAAGGCACCTCACACACATTGCTTAGTACTGGTTAATCGCTTAGGTCGGCTAAGCCTGCCCAGGAAAACATGTCTAAGTCCCCGCGAGGGGTTTGACATTAAAGGAACATGAGATGGATATCTTCCGCCTCCACCACTGGGGTTCGCTTATTCCCAGCTAGGTCACTCGACTTGCGTCTGTATGTATTATTGTACTGAATGTGGTACTGAATGTGGAAATGTTCCAGAAACAGATTCGACCATAGATAACACCATCAAGCAGATGTGTCATGGTAGTTTATACACATTTATTTTAGCTCGATTGCGAAACAAGTTCTTATAACTTATATTAATCACTCTCGAGACCTGATGGAATTCATCGCCACGAGGGAGAGAGAAGCGGCAACGTGGAAATTAAATGCCTTGCCTAAGGGCACAATCGTAACGGCTCCAGCAGGGTTTGAACTTTGGACCTTTCGCACATGAAGCGAACGCTCAATCACTGCGCTATCAAGACTTCCAGGTAGCCCAGTGCATGTGTATAAAGGCTCTCCGATTAGCGCACGCAGTGGTTAGTGCGCTCGCTTCTCACCAATGCAACACGGCTTCGATCCTCGGACCGGGAAGAATGTGAATTTTGGTACGGTGGTCGCCAGGTCGGACAAGTGGATTTTCTCCAGGTACTCCGGTTTCCTCCCACACGAATAACCAAACATACGCTTTCATCTGCGCCAACGAGAGTGATTAATATAAATTGTTAAAACTTGCTTCTCAATTGTTGTAAAATAAATAACGTTTAAAGAGACAGTTCCATAATGGTGATCTTAACTTAGAGATGAAACATCGTCTCTCTTCATCTATACTCGTGTTCACGATGATACAGACATCCCGGAAGCCGTTGGCCATAGGAATAGGCTCCGCTCCGGATGGACGAGGTAACGTACAGAGTTTTCCTATCGCGATCAGAGGCCCACATGCCCAATATGCTAGTGTTTTCTAGGGGTTATGACCTGGCGGGGGTTCAAATGATAAATTTGAGAGGACATCTCACAGGAATGGGTTGTCCAACGGCAACAAATTGGATCGACTGTTGGACTGTCTGGCGGAATTAGCTTTAGTTTAAACAATATTTATTTATTTGAATAAACATAGTCAAGTATAAATAGTATGTACATTAGGAATTAACTTTGGAGTATGCTAACATACAGGTTCATACATTTACTATATGTATATGAAGATCTTGTTGAAGTGGAAGTCGTGATAGCGCAGTGGACGCGCGTTCGCTTCAGGTGCGAAATGTCCGGAGTTCGAGCCCCGCTGGAGCCGTTACGATTGTGCCCTTAGGCAAGGCATTTAAATTCCGCATGCCTCTTCTCTCTCCTTCATGGCGATGGATTCCATCAGGAATGAGGTATCTCTCTTCTCTCCTCTCTCTCTCTCTCTCTCTCTCTAGAGTGATTAATATAAGTTGAAAGAACTTTGTTTCGCAATCGAGCTCAAATAAACTAAGATCTTGTTGCCGATTTGAAGATCCGTTATGACCCGTCAGCAACTGCATATTGTAAAACAGGAAGACGACACGAGGAGGAGTCCATGCAGCGAGTACCTTGGCAATGGATGCATGGGTACGAGTTACCGGGAACCGTGCTACACAACATCTCGCTTCAGAAGCTTTTCTCCGTGGCCTGCGGAACAATGGTGTAGCTGTTCAGGCCATGAACAGAAACCCGGCAACAGTCCAGGAGGCTTGTTCCCTGGTAACAAATATGATTGCCAATAAGGCCTATTAGGTCCCAATGTGACACTTTACTGCCGAAGATGATCTTTACACGTTTAATCCACGTTTTTCTCAACATTACATCCATTGGAAATTTATGTAACACAATAGATTGGCCATCAATGATCTTTCCACGGACATTTGAACAGACTGAACAGTAATGTCGCTTTTTTTGAGTGGATTTTGGTACAATTTGTATAGACTCCATTTTTGCTCACCGGAAGTTGAACTTTGTGCCGAATTTATCTGTCGTGATGAAGAGTTAACAAGGGGAGATAATTTCAACTGTTCTTATTGAACTGGGCTATAATTGACGACAAGGTGGACATACTTACCTCGGCTGTCCTTGGGTCTAGGCAAATATCCCCTGTTTCGCCAAATAGGTCAAATGTTCAGAGGCGGGTATATTTATCAGCTGATCGTCGGTCTCCCTCATACAGAGGCAATATCCCTATGTGGGGACGGTCATATTGTATTCACGATTCAGACAATGAATGTTACCATTATACATACCGGAATAAGTCACTAGACTCATTTCAAGGAAAGAAACTATTCCTTACCGTAGACCTCTCTGCTCGTTTTTCCATTACAAAAAAGTTCAAGGAATAAAACATCCTTTACCACTTTACCAATAGATTTAGAACATGTATGTGGACCAGCATGTCCATGGGTTTATGTAATAGTTCCGCTACCTTGCAAAGGGTCATTTTAAACTTTATTTATTTTACAACGACTGCGAAGCACATTTTAACAACTTATATTAATCACTCTCGTTGGCGCATACATGTGGTCATTCGTGTGGGAGGAAACCGGAGTACCCGGAGAAAACCCACCTGTCCGATCTGGCGACCACCGTACCATCTCGCATACTTCCCGGCCCGAGGATCGAGGGCCATGTACTTGGCAATGAGATATTGAACCTGGGAAGAGGTTATAATTTACCTAGATTCAAACAATTTTAATGGCCACTGATTTTTTCCCGACACCTTACAACTGCTCGTTTATCACACATGAAGAGAGTGTCTTGGTTAAACGGTTAACCAAAGGAGTGTGTCTATTTCCCCCTATGCCAAGCAACTTTTAATGCATAGAGAAATGGCCGTTGCCACAGAATGTCAAACAGCGGCAGTGACTGCTTGATTTAAAAGTGGTTTGTTTGGTGGTATTAAATAACCTTTGTTGCAGCATCCTACACCGGATGGTATGTTTATTTTGGACGTGGATGCCTCACATGGTCAGATTGGATCTGCCATACATGTATATCAGTTTCGCCGGGCACGTCTTATTGAACCCTTTGCCTCATAGAAGCACATCTTGACGCCATTACCAATACGACATGCATTGACAATGTAGTAGCCAAACCAATGTTCATAAACCCTTTCCCTCACAGAAGCACCTCTTGACGCCATTACCAATACGACATGCATTGACAATGTAGTAGCCACACCAATGTTCATAAACCCTTTCCCTCATAGAAGCACCTCTTGACGCCATTATCAATACGACATGCATTGATATGCTATTGTAGCAGCCAAACCAATGTTCATAAACCCTTTCCCTCATAGAAGCACCTATTGACGCCATTACCAATAGGACATGCATTGACAATGTAGTAGCCAAACCAATGTTCATAAACTCTTTCCCTCACAGAAGCACCTCTTGACGCCATTACCAATACGACATGCATTGACAATGGAGTAGCCAAACCAATGTTAATAAACCCTTTCCCTCACAGAAGCACCTCTTGACGCCATTACCAATACGACATGCAATGACAATGGAGTAGCCAAACCAATGTTCATAAACCCTTTCCCTCATAGAAGCACCTCTTGACGCCATTATCAATACGACATGCATTGATATGCTATTGTAGCAGCCAAACCAATGTTCATAAACCCTTTCCCTCATAGAAGCACCTATTGACGCCATTACCAATAGGACATGCATTGACAATGTAGTAGCCAAACCAATGTTCATAAACTCTTTCCCTCACAGAAGCACCTCTTGACGCCATTACCAATACGACATGCATTGACAATGGAGTAGCCAAACCAATGTTAATAAACCCTTTCCCTCACAGAAGCACCTCTTGACGCCATTACCAATACGACATGCATTGACAATGGAGTAGCCAAACCAATGTTAATAAACCCTTTCCCTCACAGAAGCACCTCTTGACGCCATTACCAATACGACATGCATTGACAATGGAGTAGCCAAACCAATGTTAATAAACCCTTTCCCTCACAGAAGCACCTCTTGACGCCATTACCAATACGACATGCATTGACAATGGAGTAGCCAAACCAATGTTAATAAACCCTTTCCCTCACAGAAGCACCTCTTGACGCCATTACCAATACGACATGCATTGACAATGGAGTAGCCAAACCAATGTTAATAAACCCTTTCCCTCACAGAAGCACCTCTTGACGCCATTACCAATACGACATGCATTGACAATGGAGTAGCCAAACCAATGTTAATAAACCCTTTCCCTCACAGAAGCACCTCTTGACGCCATTACCAATACGACATGCATTGACAATGGAGTAGCCAAACCAATGTTAATAAACCCTTTCCCTCACAGAAGCACCTCTTGACGCCATTACCAATACGACATGCATTGACAATGGAGTAGCCAAACCAATGTTCATAAATCCCAATCTCAACACATACCCAACTTACATTACCCCACCCTCTATGACTAGTGACGAAATCACGGGATATGTTGATTCTCTTCCAATATCTTCGATCTGTTTAAAATATCTCACATATTTTTAGTTATTGTTCACTGCCGAATAAAGCTTTTCAATCGGGGGTGTTTGTTCGTCTACTTAAAATTTAAATGTAATTGGCCACGTTATCTAAACAACAATATATATTTACATAACCGTATGTCCTGCAGATATATATTTGACCACTGTGTACCCAGGTCAACGCTGTCCAATTTACTGAATGTTTTTAAAGATCATTTTATGTTGATAAATGTACAGCTTCGGACTGAAAATCATGATGGGAAATATCCAAATATATTTGATACTCGTTATCTGTGCTGGAATATGTTGTGCAAAGAAGAAAAATGTTCTGTTTTTGGTGGCTGACGATATGCGACCACAACTGAACACTTACAGTGGAGCGAATTTCCCATCTACGGTCAGCCCTACGATGCATACACCAAACCTAGACGCACTGGCAGATACAAGTTTGCTGTTAGAGAGAGCATACGTGCAGGTAGCTATGTGTTCTCCTAGTAGAGCTTCATTCCTTACTGGGCGTCGACCAGATACAACACATGTTTACGATTTAGAAACCAACTTTAGAATTGCTGGGGGCAATTTCACAACAATACCGCAGTATTTCAAAGAAAACAACTATACATCGATTGGCATGGGCAAGATTTTTCACCAGGGAATAGCTTCCGGTAACGATGACGATGGACAATCTTGGTCGAGTGATTCATACTTTCACGGTACTACGTTATATGAGGGTAAGTCACGCAGCTGGTATGCTGTTCCAAGTAGGAGACTAAAGACCACACAACTTAGAGACACACAGATAAAAAATTATGCTATAGACACCCTCCAAGATCTTGCTCCAGACGCACTGAGTGAAACTAAAAACTTCTTTCTTGCAGTCGGCTTCCACAAACCGCACGACCCGTTTGTTTTTCCAGAAGAATTTATGACTGATTACTATCTGGAAAATTCAATCAATATACCGGACAATGACTATGCCCCTGTCAATATGCCGGACAATGCGTGGAGTAGCTTCTCGGGATTTCGATTGTATAAGGACATTGCAAATCTAAATGGTGCTACTGGACAAATTAACGCTACCTTTCCGGACAATAAGGTAAAAGCTCTAAGACGTGCATATTACAGCGCTGTAACATGGATAGATTCTCTCATTGGTGAGGTGATTCAGAAGCTGAAAGATCTAGGTCTGTATAACGATACCATTATATGCTTCATTGGAGACCATGGATGGCAGCTTGGTGAACATAGTGAATGGGGTAAATTGACAAACTTTGAACTGTCCACACACGCGCCAATGATGATACGAATTCCAAACGTGACAGACAGTGGTATCCGAAGTGACCAGTTGGTGGAGTTTGTGGACTTGTTTCCGACACTAATCGAAGCGGCGGAACTGGATGCAATTCCGGTGTGTCCAGAAGACTCAAGCTCTACTGAAGTTTGCTCAGAAGGAATGAGTCTCATACCATTAATTACTAGTCCGGATATCGCGATGAAGAATGCTGCATTCTCACAGTTTAAGCAAAATGATGCGACTATGGGATATACAATGCGTACGAACCAATACCGCTATACAGAATGGGTGGCATTTAATGATAAGCCGGATTATGCACCTAATTGGTCAGGCGTTCGTGCTGCAGAACTATACGACCACAGTGTTGATCCAGATGAAAACTACAACCGAGCAGATGATGACGATTACTCAAGCATTCGGTCAGATCTTAGTGTGATGTTGCGGAATGGGTGGAGGGAAGCCATTGTGGACCAAGAACGAAGACGAGAAGAGCGCCTGTTGGTTGACATTGAAGAACAAGAAGAGCAACTACTGGCGAAACTCGAAGAACAGGTAGAGCTTGAAGAATTGATGTCCTTGTTGGACGATTTGAATTAGAGAGGTATGGACAGATAAGATCAACTGGTTGTTACAGAGAAGGAAGGGTATATAGTCTCATTATCAGATGTGTAAACAAACATTTTAAAGTTCACTTTTGCAATGATTTTGGCATTGGAAGTATATAGGTATATATATATGTGTATGTGTAGAAATATTATAAATCAACATTCGGATTCCAACAATAAACCATGCAGTTCTGACCCATGATGTTTTGAAAGTTATTACATAGCTTCATTTAGTTTATTACAGATCGATCGTTATTCCAACTTGCGTGGTAACACATGTATATAGCAATTTGTAATAACCTCTAAAACTACATTGGTCACAATTTCATTGTTTTGTGTCCGAATCACTCGCATATTTCACCCAATAAGTACTAAATTATATAAATAAGCTTTTATTTAGAATCGAATATTTGTCTAATTCAGAAAATAATAAACTATTTTTAGAGGTTCAATTTTGTTTATCAAAGCAACTCGACGATTCGCATAGTATCAATTAGTTGTCCATTTGTTTTTGTTTTACCTGTTAAGCATGGAGTGGGGGCGGAACTAACCACGGGGTTTATGGTGCATGTACTATATCTCTTTGTTTTTCATTCATGATAATTGAACTTCTTTTCTTTTTTTCAATTCATTTTCTTAATACATGTAATCCTAATAAAATTATGTTGTAATATTTATCCCGAAGTTTAATTGTATATATCTGGCATTTGTTTATACATCAAGTCATACATAACGGACATTGTTCATCCAACATTGTTAATTTAGCTTGAAGTGATAGGAAGGGCTGTAAATAATGTTGTCATAACTTGTAGCCCAATCCATTAGATCCCCCCCCCCCAGATTAAATCGTATACAGCAATAATAATAAATCCTAATATAATTTCATATTGTTTTCTACGTATTTCATTGTGTGTATAATTGTAATGTAATGTATGGGGAAAAAAATGCAATACAATATTATTTTAAAAAACGATAAAAGCAGAGATGTTGTAGACATTTGTACATGTTTAAAGGAAGCCTATGTGTTAAGACATTTAAAGCAGCATTACATCGTAATAAAGGATGATTTGGGTAAAATATAAATACTAATGTGTGTGTGTTTACAAAAATCGAAATAGTCGCTCAGAAACGGAAAATTCCAATAAATTTAAACCGTCGTATACGCGAATTTGTTTTTCAACACACGAAATGTAAACACGCACAGCGCGCATGCGTGAAACAACAGAGGATGTAGAAAATAACGTATATATTTTGAACATGAAAGACTATCTATCTATCTATCTTCCTCTAATGTCGAACCCCTCGCGGGGATGTAGAAATGTCCCTAAAAGACTTAGCTAACAGAGGTATGAATCAACATATCAAGTAATTTAATTTAAAAAGACAAAGTAGGACAAATGGGGACGATGCATTCCGAATGTAAACAAGTGCGGACGATGCGTTCCGGTTGTAAACAAGTGCGTGACCGATCGACTCGGAAAGTCCTACTTTCGGTTTCGAGTTTGTTTTATCGCAAAAAAAACACTGTTTACCAAATGAACATAAGCATACAAAGTATAATGTTAGAATGTGTAGCAGCATTGCTACACATACGTAAAAATTGAATTTTTCAAATATCTTTTATTTCATACGATGTAATTCTGCTTTAAGTGTGTATGCATAGTATCATATGTAAAACTACTATATTCACGAACTGTTACTTCACTCATATTTGTTTGTGATTATAAGTGTATATATATATATATATATATGCTTATACTGTTCATTAGCTAATAAAGTGGAAGTCGTGATAGCGCAGTGGGTGCGTTCGCTTCAGGTGCGAACGGTCCGGAGTTCGAGCCCCACTGGAGCCGTTACGATTGTGTCCTTAGGCAAGGCATTTAAATTCCACATTACCTCTTCTCTTTCCCTCGTGGCGATGGATTCCATCAGGAATGAGGTCTCGAGAGTGATTAATATAAGTTAAAAGAACTTGTTTCGCAATCGAGCTAAAATAATTGTTGTATAAACTAGACTGAAAGTAATCAGATATAGTTAAATTATTTGTAATCATAAACTTAGAGGATAGTCATTAAATATGATATGCCATAACTATTCTAATATTCGATATATATACATGCCAACCATATATTGGCAGAATTCAAGGAACAATTCATTTAATTGCCCTATGTCAACCGATAAAAGCTAATCCCATTCGTCCAGAAAACAAGATGGCCGTGAATAGATTAGACAATATTACAGCACAGTGACTGTTATGCTTTAATAAAACAAGTACTTTATTATAGGAAAATACCTGTATAAGCTATATTTTTCGGTTCTGATCCATTTTCATACATGCAGCTATATATTCAGTGTGTAAAATAGATATGTGTATATTTTGTAACATTGTTTGAAATAAACTATGTTTGAACTATTGTCGCAAACTCTCCTTTTTCTTCTCGTAATAATATGTCTCGGTTGCTACGGCTCTTACCAGGGTCTATCCTATTGTAGACTCGCTGGAGTTGTCTAGGGGGTTTCTTCGTTATTATATGTATTAATGATAACTCAACACAGTATTACATTTCTTCTATATAATATCTTGTTTAAATTGGCATCAGAAATATCCATATATATATAATCAGTGATCTATATATATATACATCGTATCATTAAAAGCTTATTTAACAATCCATTTGTGTGAGCCGACTCTGCGCTTACACAGTATATTTAACATCCAATCTTTCTAATCCGTCATTACTCAATATCACTATAATCTAATCACTGTTTCTGATTAGATTAACTTTTAATCACCTTCTATATGGTTCGCCGAAACTCTATGTTTCTTCTATGGCTGAACCATTTAATTATTCGACAAATCTTTATAAGTTATATTTCTTATAATGTCCATAATATCTAAGTATCATAAATACAGTTTATATGTTCTATATACTAGATTGAGATCACGACCTTTCTCGCTCCTGGAGTTAGGCTCTAGTGTGTCTGATTTATGTTAATAAAATCCATTTCTTATATACATGATTGAATCAGTGTATATATGATATAACAATTCCTAAAACATCTGTTATTCCTAAACATCTGTTATGTTATCTAATATTACACCATCAAACCAGTTCGGTGCCTTTATATTACATAACTGGACACCTGCAACCACGGCCTGTTATCTAATATTACACCATCAAACCAGTTCGGTGCCTTTGTATTACATAACTGGACACCTGCAACCACGGCCTTGATAAACTGAGATTAGGCCTAACATCTTAAGTCATTTCCCGCGCGAAGCGAGATTGATAATTTTAGGCGCGAAAATAATAGCAGACGATTATGCATAAAACAAATATATATATATTACATGGTAAACATTTGGCCATATATAGAAACAGTTTAATGTATTTATATAATACATTACTATTTATATATAACAATAATAAACATTTCGTGCAAATTGGGGTTTTGCACACTATACAGATTGTAGTTGCAATACAACCATCCATAAACATATCACCCCCATAGTTAGAGTTTTGTATCTTTATTTCTAATGGTATAAGAAATATAACACAGGCAAGTGTTTTCTGACCAATGCTAAATATGCTGTAACAACCATCGTTGCCACTATCGCATATATGTAGATGTATCCACATGCCAAATAGTTTGGTATATGCATCTATTCAAGTAGTGAACATATGGTTCGGACCAGAATGTCAGAAAGACATACCAACTTACTTACTTACTTAAATTATGTGGAGTCCGTATGTATCATAGGGACTGTCGTGGTAAAGAATACGTGTTCCCGGTATTGATTCGGTGTCTAATTCATTGAGGTATATGACTGGTTGTGTATCTCTGTCAGTGGTTCCTGTGTCTGATTCATTGAGGTATATATGACTTGTTGTGTATCTCTGTCAGTGGTTCCTGTGTCTAATTCATTGACGTATATATGACTTGTTGTGTATCTCTGTCAGTGGTTCCTGTGTCTGATTCATTGACGTATATATGACTGGTTGTGTATCTCTGTCAGTGGTTCCTGTGTCTGATTCATTGATGTATATATGACTGGTTGTGTATCTCTGTCAGTGGTTACTGTGTCTGATTCATTGAGGTATATGACTGGTTGTGTATCTCTGTCAGTGGTTCCTGTGTCTGATTCATTGAGGTATATGACTGGTTGTGTATCTCTGTCAGTGGTCCCTGTGTCTGATTCATTGAGGTATATGACTGGTTGTGTATCTCTGTCAGTGGTTCCTGTGTCTGATTCATTGAGGTATATGACTGGATGTGTATCTCTGTCAGTGATTCCTGTGTCTGAATCATTGAGGTATATGACTGGTTGTGTATCTCTGTCAGTGGTTCCTGTGTCTGATTCATTGAGGTATATGACTGGTTGTGTATCTCTGTCAGTGGTTTCTGTGTCTGATTCATTGAGGTATATGACTGGTTCTGTATCTCTGTCAGTGGTTTCTGTGTCTGATTCATTGAGGTATATGACTGGTTGTGTATCTCTGTCAGTGGTTACTGTGTCTGATTCATTGAGATATATGACTGGTTGTGTATCTCTGTCATGGTTCCTGTGTCTGATTCATTGAGGTATACGACTGGTTCTGTTTCTCTGTCAGTGGTCCTGTGTCTGATTCATTGAGGTATATGACTGGTTGTGTATCTCTGTCAGGGTTCCTGTGTCTGATTCATTGAGGTATATGACTGGTTGTGTATCTCTGTCAGGGTTCCTGTGTCTGATTCATTGAGGTATATGACTGGTTCTGTATCTCTGCCAGTGGTTTCTGTGTCTGATTCATTGAGGTATATGACTGGTTCGGTATCTCTGTCAGGTGTTCCTGTGGTTGATTATGGGAGGTATATCACTGTATCTTGATGTCTGTTTGGGGTTCTTACGGTTGAATGCTGGTGGTATATGACAGGACCTGGATGTCTGTTGTGGTTCTTGCGGCTGAATGCTGGTGGCATATGACAGGACCTGGATGTCTGTTTGGGGTTCCTACGGCTGAATGCTGGTGGTATATGACAGGACCTGGACACCTGTTGGGGTTCCTACGGCTGAATGTTGGTGGTATATGACATGACCTGGATGTCTCTTTGGGGTTCCTACGGCTGAATGCTGGTGGTATATGACAGGACCTGGATGTCTGTTGGGGTTCCTACGGCTGAATGCTGGTGGTATATGACAGTACCTGGATATCTGTTTGGGGTTCCTGCGGCTGAATGCTGGTGGTATATGACAGGACCTGGGTGTCTGTTTGGGGTTCCTACGGCTGAATGTTGGTGGTATATGACAGGACCTGGATGTCTGTTTGGGGTTCCTACGGCTGAATGTTGGTGGTATATGACAGGACCTGGATGTCTGTTTGGGGTTCCTACGGCTGAATGCTGGTGGTGTATGACAGGTCCTGGGTGTCTGTTGGGGTTCCTACGGCTGAATACTGATGGTATATGACAGGACCTGGGTGTCGGTTTGGGGTTCCTACGGCTGAATGCTGGTGGAATATGACAGGACATAGATGTTTGTTTGGGGTTCCTACGGCTGAATGATGGTGGTATATGACAGGACCTGGGTGTCTGTTTGGGGTTCCTACGGCTGAATGCTGGTGGTATATGACAGGACCTGGATATATGTAGGGGTTCCTACGGCTGAATGCTGGTGGTATATGACAGGACCTGGATGTCTGTTGGGGTTCCTACGGCTGAATGCTGGTGGTATATGACAGGACCTGGATGTCTGTTTGGGGTTCCTACGGCTGAATGTTGGTGGTATATGACAGGACATGGATGTCTGTTTGGGGTTCCTACGGCTGAATGCTGGTGGTATATGACAGGACCTGGATGTCTGTTTGGGGTTCCTACGGCTGAATGCTGGTGGTATATGACATGGCCTGGATGTCTGTTTGGGGTTCCTAGGGCTGAATGCTGGTGGTATATGACAGTACCTGGATGTTTGTTTGGGGTTCCTACGGCTGAATGCTGGTGGTATATGACAGGACATGGATGTCTGTTTGGGGTTCCTACGGCTGAATGCTGGTGGTATATGACAGAACCTGGATGGATGTTGGGGTTCTTGCGGCTGAATGCTGGTGGTGTATGACAGGACCTGGATGTCTGTTTGGGGTTCTTACGGCTGAATGCTGGTGGTATATGACAGGACCTGGGTGTCTGTTTGGGGTTCCTACGGCTGCATGCTGGTGGTATATGACAGGACCTGGATGTCTGTTTGGGGTTCCTACGGCTGAATGCTGGTGGTATATGACAGGACCTGGATGTCTGTTTGGGGTTCCTACGGCTGCATGCTGGTGGTATATGACAGGACCTGGATGTCTGTTTGGGGTTCCTACGGCTGAATGCTGGTGGTATATGACAGGACCTGGACACCTGTTGGGGTTCCTACGGCTGAATGTTGGTGGTATATGACAGGACCTGGATGTCTGTTTGGGGTTCCTACGGCTGAATGCTGGTGGTATATGACAGTACCTGGATGTCTGTTGGTGTTCCTACGGCTGAATGTTGGTGGTATATGACATGACTTGGATGTCTGTTTGGGGTTCCTACGGCTGAATGTTGGTGGTATATGACAGGACCTGGATATCTGTTGTGGTTCCTACGGCTGAATGTTGGTGGTATATGAAAGGACCTGGATGTCTGTTTGGGGTTCCTATGGCTGAATGCTGGTGGTATATGACAGGACATGGATGTCTGTTTGGGGTTCCTACGGCTGAATGCTGGTGGTGTTTGACAGGACCTGGGTGTCTGTTGGGGTTCCTGCGGCTGAATGCTGGTGGTATATGACAGGACCTGGATGTTTGTTTGGGGTTCGTACGGCTGAATGCTGGTGGTATATGACAGGACATGGATGTCTGTTTGGGGTTCCTACGGCTGAATGCTGGTGGTATATGACAGGACCTGGATGTTTGTTTGGGGTTCCTACGGCTGAATGCTGGTGGTATATGACAGGACATGGATGTCTGTTTGGGGTTCCTACGGCTGAATGCTGGTGGTGTATGACATGACCTGGATGTCTGTTTGGGGTTCCTACGGCTGAATGCTGGTGGTATATGAGAGGAGTTGGATGTCTGTTTGTGGTTCCTACGGCTGAATGCTGGTGGTATATGACAGGACCTGGATGTCTGTTTGGGGTTCCTACGGCTGAATGCTGGTGGTATATGACATGGCCTGGATGTCTGTTTGGGGTTCCTACGGCTGAATGCTGGTGGTATATGACATGACCTTGATGTCTGTTTGGCGTTCCTACGGCTGAATGCTGGTGGTATATGACATGACCTTGATGTCTGTTTGGGGTTCCTGCGGCTGAATGCTGGTGGTATATGACAGGACCTGGATGTCTGTTTGGCGTTCCTACGGCTGAATGCTGGTGGTATATGACATGGCCTGGATGTCTGTTTGGGGTTCCTGCGGCTGAATGCTGGTGGTATATGACAGTACCTGGATATCTGTTTGGGGTTCCTGCGGCTGAATGCTGGTGGTATATGACATGGCCTGGATGTCTGTTTGGAGTTCCTACGGCTGAATGCTGGTGGTATATGACATGGCCTGGATATCTGTTTGGGGTTCATAAAATGTGTCAGCTGTACCTGAGAGTCTGCGGCTGATTAATGCATGTTTATAAATTATTCATGAAAGCCTGTGACTTGTTTCGCGATGTCTATGACCGATTCATATGAGTCTAATGCTGGTTCCTGTAAGTCGGCGCCTGGCTCTTGGCTGCCTGTGATTAATTCATTGAGGTTTACGACATTTTCATTTCTTTGAAATGCTTTATCCTTTATTATTCCGGGAGGATTATGTCTCTATGCGAAGAATATAGTCGCCGCTTCTTCCGTATGTGCATGCGTACGGACGGACACACATTTGGGGACTAGACACACTATTTTCAGTTGGAAACGTCCTAAGTCATTACGGCTATGTACATGTTAGTATCCCGTAAAGGGCCCAATAGTTTAGCTCATTACCCTCAGTGTTGGTACATCTGTCCGTCCCGCTAGTCTTATCCGCCCTATTTCTCAACAACCAATGCCAGCAATGAATTAAACATCATACAAAGGGTAGTTGTGTATATCGTCGGCACGTTCCACTCGGATCATCTTTCATTAAGTTATGTCCCTTTGCGTCAGACCGTCCTGCTATTTTTGTCCGCGCTATTTCTCAGCAACTACTTTCCAAAAATCAATGAATATTCACAGGAGTGATTGGTACCAAGCCTAGTTGTGCATATCTTCGACGCCTTCAGCTAGGGTATTTCTTCCATCAAGTTATGGTCCTCTCGTGTTATATACATATCATGTAGCGTTTTGTCAGCGCTATTTCTCAGCAACCACTGACCGAAAATTAGTGAAACCTCTCAGTAGTGATTTGTATCCAACCATCTGTGCATATCGTCAGCTGTTTCACAAGGATAAATGTTCATTGAGTTATGGCCCTTTCGTATTTTATGCATACAGTGTACATATAGTGTATATTATCCTCGCTATTAACCACTCGCCCGAAATCAGTGCAATTTCTCAGGAGTGATGGGTACACATCCAAGTTGTTAATATATTCGGCGCCTTCCACTCCATTGAATTTTCAGTGAGTTATGGGCCTTTGATTCCCTCACTTTGAACTGTCCAATATTGTCCATACCGTATGTAAACTTCGGGGAGCATCCATCGCTTGTAGAGATATGTCCTTATTGTATTGAGCTATGAGAGTCTGCGACTGGTTCCGATAATTATGTATGGAGCCAATAACTAGTTTCAGGACAACTTGACTGGCTCCTAAATGTCTGGAATCGACTGATGGAAGTTGTTTTTATCATATATATTGTACATTCAGGTACCATTATGAAAACGCACCCTGTACGACATCTCCAGGCGACACATGAAACGTAGTAGCTTCATTCTTCGTTACCTGCTGACAATCATGGTATAGCCTATTATACAGTGCATAACCACACACGTTTCAAGTAGAAGTAATGGTGCCTGGGGCGGCATGGGCGTTAACCGCCCAAATAATTCGGAGAACAACGTTGAAATAATAGGAAAGACAATTGATAATGCATACTTGTGAAACGTCATGTGATAATACATACTGCTGAGTCATATGATAATACATATATGTGAAAGGTCATATGATAATATATACTAAAGTATGTCCCATCCCACCCGCAAACCCCAACTTTGGCCTGAACAGAGCATTTGTAAATCATTAATGTCAAGGAATTTTTGTTCCGTTATGTCGTGTTGCCATTTATAAGCGCAATTGTCATATTCTTTTCTATTCTAACTATACAAAGGTGGATGCGAGCTGATTTTATTAAACCGCCAAAATGTCCTAAACAATTAAACAATGTCTGGCTAAAGGGAATTAAGTCCTGTTTACCATTGTATATATCTGATACGGAAAGAATAATTAGTTGAAATTAAAGTTTGACAGAGTAACGTAACCTGTGGATGTAGAACACACGCACACATGTAGCACATTGAAGCTTGTGTGGGAAAGACGTATCGATTTAGTTACAGTATGGAATATATTTACTCCAATAATTATTTCAGTTGCTATACCCAGTCTTGGAATTTAGCGCCTGTCCGATGCCCGAGGGCGGTGGAATTTGGCGCCTGTCCGATGCCCGAGTGCGGTGGAATTTGGCGCCTGTCCGATGCCCGAGGGTGGTGGAATTTGGCGCCTGTCCGATGCCCGAGAGCGGTGGATTTTGGCTCTGTTGGGCATTTTAAAATTAAAGCTAAAGTAAAGCATGTTTGGAATAAATGAAATTGACAAACAAGAATACTATAAATACTCCTAATATTATATTAAATGAGTACTTCATTGAAAGTAGTGATATTTTAGCGGGTACTATTACCCAGATCTTTTATATAAATTAATATTATATTAAATAATGGTACATTTCCAGAATCTTGGATTAGTGGCTTACTTATACAGTTACACAAAAACGAGACAAACTGAATGTTATTAATTATCGCGGGATAACATTATTAAGCAAGTTTGCTAAACTGTTTACGAGTGTATTAAATAACCGCATTTATAAATGGTCCGACGAAAAGGATGTAATATTGTATGCATAATCCGGTTTTTGGAAATGCCATTCTAGTATTGATGCAATATTCGTCCTGAATACGCATATAGAGAAAGTATTAAATCAAAACAAAAGGTTATAGTGTGCCTTTGTAGACATGAAACATGCTTTGATTCCAGTGCCGGCCAGCTGTATAGTTTTCATCGACATTATGTATCATCTTGCTCGCGGACACGCACTTATCACATACCAGTCCCAGATAAGTGTACACATGTACCTTTTCGACACACTGGTTACCAATAACCCAACGTCTGTTACCTATAGCATGATTTCCGACGTCATTGAACACAATAATTGCAAACGGGTTAATGTTAAACTCGAACCTCCATCTGAATGAATATCTGTAATATATATCCAGCATTCTGTCAAGACCAGATTTAGATGTATGTAGATGATGTACGTATGTGGTGAACTTTTACCGCCCTGGTTGATTCCTCTGTGCATTTTGAATGCTTCTGAGTATAGGCCTTGATTCCGCACACGACTTGACGATACAGTTTTGTACAAATTAGAGAAATATATAAACGAAGTGTCAGCTATGATGATGAATGTGTTTATTTACCCTCGCTTAGTACCATATACTGTTCTTCAGTTTATATAACATAGAAGTCCACACTCTGCCCAACACCAGTCCGATTAGCGGTTAGCACGCTCACCTCTCACACTGGTAATATGGGTTCGATCACCGGATCGGGAAGTATGTGAGGTTATACGATGATCGTCAAATCGGACCGATGGGTTCTCTCCGGGTTCGCCCCACACAAATAGCCACATATACGCTTTCATGCGTTGAAGCTTGTTTCGCTAATGGTTGTAAAATAATTAAAGTTTACTTTACACGGTGTGTGTGTGTGTGTGTGCGTGTGCGTGTGTGTGTGTGTGTGCGTGCGTGCGTGCGTGCGTGCGTGCGTGTGTGTGTGTGCTCAATCGTGTTCCAGAGCAAATATATATGTTGGTGAATGATGAATCAACACATAAAATGGTTATATGGTCGCTTTACTGATCAGTTTCATACTTGCTTATGCAAGCAATCATCGGAAGCGATTTAGTACAAATGGATGTTAGCAAATAAGGAGCGTAACTATGTAACATAATATGTTAGTATTATTTTCACGGTATATATGTTCTATATATATGTTGGTGAATGATGAATCAACACATGCAATGGTTATATGGTCGCTTTACTGATCAGTTTCATACTTGCTTATGTAAGCAATCATCGGAAGCGATTTAGTACAAATAGATTTTAGCAAATAAGGAGCGTAACTATGTAACATAATATGTTAGTATTATTTTCACGGTATATATGTTCTATATATATGTTGGTGAATGATGAATCAACACATATAAAAGGGTTATATGGTCGCTTTACTGATCAGTTTCATACTTGCTTATGCAAGCAATATACGTGTATATAGTAATCGCAGAATTATTTCACAAGGTTCTACTGTTACTAGTTTCGTATACACGAGGCAAATTCCAAACTAAGCCAATGTATTTACGTTACCGCACTCACTGTTACTAGTGAGGAAATCAATGGATACGCTGAGCCTCTTCCAATATTAATTTAGAAAATTATCTATTCTAGATTTTATTAAATGTTTTGTTTTAAAATTTAAACTCAAACTCACGTGAGTTAGCAAACTGTCATCAGATGTTTTTGTGATACTGGCCTCGGACACTTGGCTTGATTAATAATGTATGCTTGATATTAGCAAAATATACAAAGAATAGCCAACATTTAACTTTATAAACTCATGGTGTTGTCCTCTTTGTAATATACTTTTCGTACAGGTATATAACAAATAAACATCTGTGTATATTCGCGAATAAATATCTGAAAAATCAACAACCATCTACAAGCCAACTTCACAAACTTAAATGAGACGGGTAAAGTGCGTTTATGCAACACCAACTTCACAAACTTAAATGAGACGGGTAAAGTTCGTTCATGCAACACCTTCAATTGGTATGTAGTTGTCAAATGCTAACCTGAACTTTCAAATACACTTTAATTTCCACATTCTTCATTGCCGTCTAATAAGGTTTTCATTCAAACATGTGTATCTGTTCATCTACTTACATTTTATTTGTAGATCGCCACTTTCGCAAAACTTCCATACATATTAACTTATTTGCAGATGTGTATTGGACCACTGTGTAAGTTAACGCAGTCCAATTTACACAACTACTTTTTTAAAGATTATTTAATGTTGATAATCATACAGCTTCGGACTGAAAATCATGATGGGAAATATCCAAATATATCTGATATTCGTTATCAGTGCTGGAATATGTTGTGCAAAGAAGAACAATGTTCTGTTTTTGGTGTCTGACGATATGCGACCACAACTGAACACTTACAGTGGAGCGAATTTCCCATCTACGGTCAGCCCTACGATGCATACACCAAACCTAGATGCACTGGCAGATACAAGTTTGCTGTTAGAGAGAGCCTACGTGCAGGTAGCTATGTGTTCTCCTAGTAGAGCTTCATTCCTTACTGGGCGTCGACCAGATACAACACATGTTTACGATTTAGAAACCAACTTTAGAATTGCCGGGGGCAATTTCACAACAATACCGCAGTATTTTAAAGAACACAATTATACCTCGATTGGCATGGGCAAGATCTTTCACCAGGGAATAGCTTCGGGTGGAGATGACGATGGACAATCTTGGTCGAGTGATTCATACTTTCACGGTACTACGTTATATGAGGGTAAGTCACGCAGCTGGTATGCTGTTCCAAGTAGGAGACTAAAGACCACACAACTTAGAGACACACAGATAAAAAAATTATGCTATAGACACCCTCCAAGATCTTGCTCCAGACGCACTGAGTGAAACTAAAAACTTCTTTCTTGCAGTCGGCTTCCACAAACCGCACGACCCGTTTGTTTTTCCAGAAGAATTTATGACTGATTACTATCCGGAAAATTCAATCAATATACCGGACAATGACTATGCCCCTGTCAATATGCCGGACAATGCGTGGAGTAGCTTCTCGGGATTTCGATTGTATGACGACTTTACAAATTTAACGGGTGCTACTGGTGAAATTAACGATACATTTCCGGACGATACGGTAAAGGATCTAAGACGTGCATATTACAGCGCTGTAACATGGATAGATTCTCTCATTGGTGAGGTGATTCAGGAGCTGAAAGATCTAGGTCTGTATGACGATACCATTATATGCTTCATTGGAGACCATGGGTGGCAGCTTGGTGAACATAGTGAATGGGGTAAATTGACAAACTTTGAACTGTCCACACACGCGCCAATGATGATACGAATTCCAAAAGTGACAGATAGTGGTATCCGAAGTGACCAGTTGGTGGAGTTTGTGGACTTGTTTCCCACACTAATCGAAGCGGCAGAACTGGATGAAATTCCGGTATGTCCAGAAAACTCAAGCTCTACTGAAGTTTGCTCAGAAGGAATGAGTCTCATACCATTAATTACTAGTCCAGATATCGCGATAAAGAATGCTGCGTTCTCACAGTTTAAGCAAAATGATGCGAATATGGGATATACAATGCGTACGGACCAATACCGCTATACGGGATGGGTGGCATTTACTGATTCGCCGGATTATGCACCTAATTGGTCAGACGTTCGTGCTGCAGAACTATACGACCACAGTGTTGATCCAGATGAAAACTACAACCGAGCAGATGATGACGATTACTCAAGCATTCGGTCAGATCTTAGTGTGATGTTACAGAATGGGTGGAGGGAAGCCATTGTGGACCAAGAACGAAGACGAGAAGAGCGCCTGTTGGTTGACATTGAAGAACAAGAAGAGCAACTACTGGCGAAACTCGAAGAACAGGTAGAGCTAGAAGAATTGATTTCCTTGTTGGACGATTTGAATTAGAGAGGTATGGACATATGAGATCAACTGGTTGTTACAGAGAAGGAAGGGTATATAGTCTCATTATCAGATGTGTAAAAACACCATTTTAAAGTTCACTTTTGCAATGATTTTTGCATTGGAAGTATATAGGTATATATATGTGTAGGTATAGAAATATTATAAGTCAACATACGGATTCCAACACTAAACTATGACGTTCTGACCCATGCTTTTTGGACAGTTATTGACACGTGAAATTTAGAGTAGTAACTAAAACAAGATGGCGTCTGACAGCGTAAACGCAATTTTGATATTTTCTATGGAAGTTGGCCTGCTGTGTAGTTTACAGGCGCCATCTTGTTTTAGTTATCTACGCCACATTTCACGTGTCTGTATTATATATGTACGCACCTGTATTGGCGAGGTTAGGTCAAACGCATGTTTTACAAATTCTTTAATTGGATGCTTACATAATATTTCTACATCATGAGAAAACTGGAATACGGAAACGGCTGTCTTGGGTGATGTTTTTATTTTGTAAATTTGGGATAGGGGAACTTCTAAGGATTTTCTGTAGAGAAGAATACAAATCGTAAACTTTCACAACTTACGGTGATTCGCGTACCGACTCTTGTGATACTATGATGCAATGTTAGAGTTACCGGCTCATGTGATAATTATGATGCAATGTTGGAGCTACCGGCTCTTGTGATAATTATGATGCAATGTTGGAGCTACCGGCTCTTGTGATAATGTGATGCAATGTTGGATCTACCGGCTCTTGTGATAGTGTGATGCAATGTTGGAGTTACCGGCTCTTGTGATAATGTGATGCAATGTTGGATCTACCGGCTCTTGTGATACTGTGATGCAATGTTGGAGCTACCGGCTCTTGTGATACTGTGATGCAATGTTGGAGTTACCCGCTCTTGTGATACTGTGATGCAATGTTGGAGCTACCGGCTCTTGTGATAATGTGATGCAATGTTGGAGTTACCCGCTCTTGTGATACTGTGATGCAATGTTGGAGTTACCCGCTCTTGTGATACTGTGATGCAATGTTGGAGCTACCGGCTCTTGTGATAGTGTGATGCAATGTTGGAGTTACCGGCTCTTGTGATAATGTGATGCAATGTTGGATCTACCGGCTCTTGTGATACTGTGATGCAATGTTGGAGCTACCGGCTCTTGTGATACTGTGATGCAATGTTGGAGTTACCCGCTCGTGTGATACTGTGATGCAATGTTGGAGCTACCGGCTCTTGTGATAATGTGATGCAATGTTGGAGTTACCCGCTCTTGTGATACTGTGATGCAATGTTGGAGTTACCCGCTCTTGTGATACTGTGATGCAATGTTGGAGCTACCGGCTCTTGTGATACTGTGATGCAATGTTGGAGCTACCGGCTCTTGTGATACTGTGATGCAATGTTGGAGCTACCGGCTCTTGTGATAATGTGATGCAATGTTGGAGTTACCCGCTCTTGTGATACTGTGATGCAATGTTGGAGTTACCGGCTCTTGTGATAATGTGATGCAATGTTGGATCTACCGGCTCTTGTGATACTGTGATGCAATGTTGGAGCTACCGGCTCTTGTGATAATGTGATGCAATGTTGGATCTACCGGCTCTTGTGATACTGTGATGCAATGTTGGAGTTACCGGCTCTTGTGATAATGTGATGCAATGTTGAAACAATCAGTTAAAAAACATTGCTGGGAAACCAGTAGCGAGGATAAATAAACGCAAATCGCATATACATACATTTGAAAAGACATGTTACAACGCTATAGTTGCCAGTATACCAAGGTATGCTTTCAAACTGGACACCATTCAAACGAGACCAGTCGGACCGGACCTCTTCACTCTTCAAACCGGACATAATTACTTATCGTGTATAAAACAGGTAGTTGTTTCGTCGACATTAATTAATTTAGTAGTTTTATAAGTTCCGCGCACCGAAACAATATAAACTATTAAATAAATTAATAGAGGAAACATTGTTAATAAACACTGTAAGTAGGCCTATGCATATTACTAAATAACCGATTATGACATTAGATGTGTGATACATGTACAATGATTAATGATAATCTTTGACTTTATTCTGAAATATGTTTCCCCCCAACAAAGCCTCATATCAAGTTTCAAAGTTTATTGGGCATTAAAAAGCGACATTGCATCGCAAAAATACAATTAAAATGCTTTTTTTCACGTATAAATGCATTGCTGCTACACATTCTTCTGAATACACTCGAACACTAACATTGAATCAATAAACAGTGGTTTGTGGTATACACACTTTCAAAAGTGAAATTAGGATTTCATATAACGGTCATCCACGCTCCTGAATTGACGTTTGCTGTCATTGAACTCAATACTAAACATGCGATACTTTCGTTTAGGGATAATTTAACTAAGATGAGTCTACAAAGGCACACATTTGAGATATCACGGTATATATGTACCATAACTCGTGTTATTCAGGATAAACGCTTTGTATTACGTATTAATATCGACCCTATTTACATTATGTTTTGATGTCAACAAACAGCGTATACGATGTTTGTTTATTTGTTGAAATACTCAGTATTTATCAAATTACATTCTGCAGACATTTCACTGATGTAGTGTCGCTTTAAACATAGTTATTCATCGTCAATACGTCTATATGTATGACGGAACAGTACATAACATACACTTCAATATAATACATGAGAAAAGCATGAAATACATATATAAATGGGTATGCTAGTTTAGAATTGGATAACATAGCTATATTCATACATAAATGGGTATGGTAGTTTAGAATTGGATAACATAGCTATATTCATACATAAATGGGTATGGTAGTTTAGAATTGGATAACATAGCTATATTCATACATAAATGGGTATGGTAGTTTAGAATTGGATAACATAGCTATATTCATACATAAATGGGTATGATAGTTTAGAATTGGATAACATAGCTATATTCATACATAAATGGGTATGATAGTTTAGAATTGGATAACATAGCTATATTCATACATAAATGGGTATGATAGTTTAGAATTGGATAACATAGCTATATTCATACATAAATGGGTATGGTAGTTTAGAATTGGATAACATAGCTATATTCATACATAAATGGGTATGGTAGTTTAGAATTGGATAACATAGCTATATTCATACATAAATGGGTATGATAGTTTAGAATTGGATAACATAGATATATTCATACATAAATCAGATGTTTTTGTGATACTGGCCCACGGACACTTGGCTTGATTAATAATGTATGCTTGATATTAGCAAAATATACAAAGAATAGCCCAAATTTAACCTTATGAACTCATAGTATATAAAGGTATATAACATATATCAACATCTGTGTATATTCGCGAATACATATCTGAATAATCAACAATCATCTACAAGCCAACTTCACAAACTTAAATGAGACGGGTAAAGTTCGTTCATGCAACACCTTCAATTGCAATGTAGTGGTCAAATGATAACATGAACTTTCAAATACACTTTAATTTCCACATGCTTCATTGCCGTCTAATAAGGTATTCAATCAATCATGTGTATCTGTTCATCTATTTACACTTTATTTGTAAATCGCCACTTTCGCAAAACGTCCATACATATTAACTTATTAGCAGATGTGTATTGGACCACTGCGTACCTAACTTAAAGCAGTCCAATTTACTGAAAGTGTTTAAAGATCATTTAATGTTGATAACCATACAGCTTCGGACTGAAAATCATGATGGGAACTATCCAAATATATCTGATACTCGTTATCAGTGCTGGAATATGTTGTGCAAAGAAGAAAAATGTTCTGTTTTTGGTGGCTGACGATATGCGACCACAACTGAACACTTACAGTGGAGCGAATTTTCCATCTACGGTCAGCCCTACGATGCATACACCAAACCTAGACGCACTGGCAGATACAAGTTTGCTGTTAGAGAGAGCATATGTACAGGTAGCTATGTGTTCTCCTAGTAGAGCTTCATTCCTTACTGGGCGTCGACCAGATACAACACATGTTTACGATTTAGAAACCAACTTTAGAATTGCCGGGGGAAATTTCACAACAATACCGCAGTATTTCAAAGAAAACAACTATACATCGATTGGCATGGGCAAGATTTTTCACCAGGGAATAGCTTCCGGTAACGATGACGATGGACAATCTTGGTCGAGTGATTCATACTTTCACGGTACTACGTTATATGAGGGTAAGTCACGCAGCTGGTATGCTGTACCAAGTAGGAGACTAAAGACCACACAACTTAGAGACACACAGATAAAAAATTATGCTATAGACACCCTCCAAGATCTTGCTCCAGACGCACTGAGTGAAACTAAAAACTTCTTTCTTGCAGTCGGATTCCACAAACCGCACGACCCGTTTGTTTTTCCAGAAGAATTTATGACTGATTACTATCCGGAAAATGCAATCAATATACCGGACAATGACTATGCCCCTGTCAATATGCCGGACAATGCATGGAATAGCTTCTCGGGATTTCGATTGTATGACGACTTTACAAATTTAACGGGTGCGACTGGTGAAATTAACGATACATTTCCGGACGATACGGTAAAGGATCTAAGACGTGCATATTACAGCGCTGTAACATGGATAGATTCTCTCATTGGTGAGGTGATTCAGGAGCTGAAAGATCTAGGTCTGTATAACGATACCATTATATGCTTCATTGGAGACCATGGATGGCAGCTTGGTGAACATAGTGAATGGGGTAAATTGACAAACTTTGAACTGTCCACACACGCGCCAATGATGATACGAATTCCAAACGTGACAGACAGTGGTATCCGAAGTGACCAGTTGGTGGAGTTTGTGGACTTGTTTCCGACACTAATCGAAGCGGCGGAACTGGATGCAATTCCGGTGTGTCCAGAAGACTCAAGCTCTACTGAAGTTTGCTCAGAAGGAATGAGTCTCATACCATTAATTACTAGTCCAGATATCGCGATAAAGAATGCTGCGTTCTCACAGTTTAAGCAAAATGATGCGACTATGGGATATACAATGCGTACGGACCAATACCGCTATACGGAATGGGTGGCATTTACTGATTCGCCGGATTATGCACCTAATTGGTCAGGCGTTCGTGCTGCAGAACTATACGACCACAATGTTGATCCAGATGAAAACTACAACCGAGCAGATGATGCCTCTTACTCAAGCATTCGGTCAGATCTTAGTGTGATGTTACAGAATGGGTGGAGGGACGCCAGTGATGACCAAGAACGAAGACGAGAAGAGCGCTTGTTGGTTGACATTGAAGAACAGGACGAGCGTATATTGGCGAAACTTGAAGAACGGATAGAGCTTGAAGAATTGGTGTCCTTGTTGGACGATTTGAATTAGAGAGGTATGGACAAATAAGAACGATCGGTGGCTGGGTAACGTTGTATGGTGGGACACTTGATTGGAGTAGCTATTACAGTTACATTTCCTAAACATTTTTTGGTTTGTTTATTGTTGTTTTTTGTTTCTAAATTCTTATTATCTAAAATGTTGCCTATTCTCTTAATCATTTTACCCTTTTTCTATTAGTATCATTAAATTTAGTAAAGTACTAGCACAACTCTTGTATTCAGTCTCTTTGTTAATTACAATCTAGTCTTATGGGGAGGGCCGTAACTAATGTTGTTAAAACTTGTGGCCCAACCCATTTGCTTCAACATATAATGACAATCCTTGTGCAAACAATGCCACGAATCATGCATTATGGATAGTTATACAAGTTTGTTCATTTGTTTTGTATTGTACATTGTATATATAGAATGCAATAAAATATGATTAAACTAATCGGTGATACAGACGCAGGAAGGGTATATAGTCTCATTATCAGATTTGTAGTAAAACATTATAAAGTTAATGTGTGCAATGCTTTTTTTATTTAATTATAAGGTTTTTAGATTTCTATTCCTATTTTAGAATGTTGTGATTGTAAATATTTTTATTACAACTCTTTCCTACCATTTATAAATGTGTACACGTACTTTTTGCTTTTCCTTTTAACCAAGCTTCATTCTGTCAGTCCATGTAGCATCCTTTGCTTTTTTTTTTATTCACTTCCGTTTTACGAACATTATCCAAATTCATCATTTCTAAACATACTTTTATTATTGGTCAGACTAGATCTTAGTAAATGTTTGTGGAACAAAAAATATATGAATTGTGGATATGCTATCATTCGTTCATGACTAATTTTATTTTTACAATTAATCTTAAATCTGATTAATATCAGTCCATATTACAGTTTGTGCAGGAATGATAAGGATCACCATTATGTTGTGTAGTAACAATTGAATAATGTTCTGTCCATTGACCTTGTATCATAGACGTTCTTGTAGGATGTACACTGGAAACATCTCTATTTGTTTGCTAAAATGTAACTTTATTTATGTTGTTACTTTAGCAGGAATGACTTCATCGCCTCATATAATTATTTCAATTTCATCAAAACTAGATTTATTAACAGGAATGTAATATAAACTTTCAAATTGTATATGGTAATGTTTTCCTATTGGTATTAGTATAGGTATACATATGTATCCTTCTTTATTGCTATATGAAATCAACAAGCTTGGCATAGTGTTCACCCACAGCCTGTTCCATTTTAGATTAGTATGGCGTGTGTTGGTAATTCCTACAACCTTCAGACCGTGTTTCATTCGCCGATAAACAACGGCAAGACAAATATTAATTCCATTCTAACGTGACCCAATATAATGTCACAAACGAATAAATGTGGGCGAGTTAATATACTAGAGGACATAGAAAACGCACACCTATAGTATATGATTATTATTACCCGAACACGAAATACGAAGGACACCATCAAATATATATCACATCTTTATTACAAAACACAAACTGAGCAACTAAAAATATTCCAAAATGTTTAAAACTATGTATTTATATAGTTATTGTTTTTCATGTAGAAACACACTTATCCGAAGTGTGCATTTTCTATGTTCTCTAGTATAGTATGTATGTCTGTTCCTTTAATGTCAATCCCCTCACGGGGACTTAGACATGTTTTCCTGGGCAGGCTTAGCCGACCTAAGCGATTAACCAGTACTAAGCAATGTGTGTGCGGTGCCTTGCTCAATGACACTACATACGTGGTCTGACCGAGTATCGAACCCGGGACCGTTCGATTCCAAATCCGACGCTGGACCACGGACGCCACACGGACGCCAGCCGTTGTTTATTGCAGATTTAATAACCGTAGAATTGTTCTTTGTTTATTGGAGCAAAACATCAAGTCATGTTAGAATACTTAATTGCGTAAAGACGTATAGAAGCCGTTCAACTGCCATACGAAATAACAACAAGAGGGTCCAAAATACATTAGACAAGATTACAACACTGTCATACCGTAGTTACAATACATAATTTATTATATGAGAAGGCATCTATAAATGATAGCGCTTTCGGATCTGATCCAATTTCATACATGTTTCTATATTATTCAGTGTGTAAAATATATATCCATGTATTTGTATATGTTGTAACATTGTTTGAAATAAACTATGTTTTAACTATAAATATTATAGATGCAATAAAACCCATCCACTAGCCTGGGTGCCAGTCTGTCGAATTTTCACTTTTTAACTTCTGGCAAAATGATATGATCAGAAACTCAATACGGCCCAATTAATAGTCTCGGTATTAAAATATATTTATTTGACGGACCAGGCAAAATATCGACGCCTGTTCCCAGGCTACCCGTCCATATACATAGCCACACTATGACTAGTTTCGTGTCTTTATTTCTAATGGTATAGGAATTAATGGCCGCTGTTAGTTTATACAAATTTATTTTAGCTCGATTGCGAAACAAGTTATTTCAACTTATATAAATCACTCTCGAGACCTCATTACTGATGGAATCCATCGCCACGAGGGAGAGAGAAGAGGCAACGTGGAATTTAAATGCCTTGCCTAAGGGCACAATCGTAACGGCTCCAGTGGGGCTCGAACTCCGGACCTTTCGCACCTGAAGCGAACGCGCATCCACTGCGCTATCACGACTTCCACAGGCTAAGTAACAACCATAGTTGCGACAAACAGCTATCTTTAGATGTAGACATTGTGATGCCTGTCGACCCCACCCCTTGCGATTTTTGAAGGGTATGAATTTCTGAAAGTAAGCTTTAATAAGGCTTAAGATGAGACTTGCTCACACTCTGTGGACGTGTCTGCTCTACTGGGTAATCGTCACATAAAGTACACCATGCTATGTTACTTTAACATTTGTGTGTTTTATGTTTATTTATCGTCGCTATCGTTGCCCATATCAGCGACGCCTCCTGAAGAGATTATTCATTTTAGATTTTTGGAGGATAGTGCAATGATACAGAAAGAGACACATCGCAGAGCCTACTCTGGTTCTTTTACCTGCACGGTGTACAGCACCGACACGAGACCTCGGTTTAAAGTCCCATCTGAAAGACTGTTAATTTTATTAGGGTCACACGGGGAAACGAACCTGCGATCCCTGGATTACCAGTCTAGCGTATTAACCCTGTACTACAGATCCGTCTGTAACGCATACAGCCATATCAACTACGCTAGATATAGATCCGACTGTGTATATCTCCACATTCATAAATATGGAAACTACACATCCTTGTTTGACTACATTTCTTAAACACAATGGATTCAGAATGTGGAGATCACCAGTTCCCGAAATAGTGTAGATATTACCAATGAGTAGACCATAACCCGGATGCGAAATGCAGAGGCGATCTTAGGTTTCAACCGCAAACTACCCGACGTACTATCGGTGGTCAGTGGCACGTATTTATCGAGTTAAATATGTTGAACCTACACTTCAGATGACTGACATGATATCAGAGGAGACATTTGTACATAAATAGCTTCACAAATCAAAGGGAGTTAGGACGCTGTATCAAACGTTTTGAACGTCTTTGAGAACTTCACTGAACAGTTTAAGACTCACATAATTGACAGTAAGCTGTACTCACCAGGCCGTCCAGTAACTAGTCATTGCGAATGATCTTCTGAATACACAACAACATGGGACACACAGCAATGGAAGAATGTGCAAAACTAAGATCATTGCAATATCAGTAACTTTCCACGACCCAATTAAAAAGCTGAACACGTCCCATCATTAGTTACAAGATTATTATGCAAGTGAAGGCAGAACGAAACCTATATGGACACATACTATTTTTGCTGCTCAACCACGCTTTCCTTTCTATTACGTGCCGTCCCTCGGTATATGACCACAACTGATTCGATGCCACTGAAAACACCAATCAAAGCTACTCCATTACCTCGTATCAGACTTTAAACCATAAACCAACACTGATACGTCCAAATGACAAATGTCTCGACACTTTACGATTGAAATGCTATTCTCCAAACTCTGCCAACAGTTCCTACCACCTTTGAAGAATTTGTAGAAGCTATTTTTAATATGTTGCCGAATCATGACCGTGAGTACTTCATAACAGACACGTGTGTACCCACCTCAATCAAATCCTTTGCATGATATAGGCGCGGTACGAAACACCGTTGTCGTGTAACTGTTTTAGAATTCGCGTTGAATGACAATAACTAGAAGAAGAATTCATTATGAATACTTAAACTTTACAAGACACAGTTGCTTCAGGTGCGAAATGTCCGGATTTCGAGCCCCGCTGGAGCCGTTGTCCTTCGGGTGTGAGGGACCAGATGTAGCCGTTACGATTGTGCCCTTAGGGCAATACATTTAAATTCCACATTGCTTCTTCTCTCTCCTTCATGGCAATGGATTCCATCAGGAATGAGGTCTCGAGAGTGATTAATTTAAGTTGAAAGAACTTGTTTCGCAATCGAGCTAAACTAAATTTGTATAAACTAACTGTTTTAAAGACTAATACTCTGGAGAGAATTCGCGTCGAATGACAATAACAAGAGGAAGACGAAGAAGAAGACGAAGAAGAAGAAGAAAGAAGAAGAATTCATATTAAGACTTAAACTTTACAAGACACCGTTGCTTCAGGTGAAACGGTCCGGATTTCGAGCCCCACTGGAGCCGTTGTCTTAGGCAATGCATTTAAATGTCACATGCCTCTTCTCTCTCTCCCTCGTGGCGATGGATTCCATCAGGAATGAGGTATCGAGAGTGATTAATATAAGTTGTAAGAACTTGTTTCGCAATCGAGCTAAACTAAATTCGTATAAAAACCCCAGCTTATGGAGACAGTTTGGTATTGATATTAGCTTGCCACCACCAATACACGAGGAATGACGTGGTAATTATCAGGTATGACAAATGTAGAGCCGAGTGGTTGGAACATAATTGAAGATGGACATATGATGGTTATCGGTAACAATGTACCTCAATAATTAGCAGAGATGTGTTAGTTTAAACATTATTTATTTCAGTATTTGTACATGTAATCAAGAAATGAACATTTTACATATAATTTAACAGCAGTAGACTGAAAGGGATTAGAACGAAAGAAAACTTATATAGTTCTTTTCCCTATCAATTGATTGATATACAATAGGCAGGAAAATAATATATAATATAACAATGAAAATACGTGAGATCTATTCTATGTATTTGCTAAAGAATTTCAGAACTTAATGTATTAGTGAGTCAATAGTTTTGGATGTAAAAAGAAAATGGTTAATATTTAAAGGAATATATGAAGAAAGTTCAAGAACATGAACTATCACATCGGAGCACTTGAAGAAAAAGAGATTAGTATAGGGAAAAGTGGTTGAATAGTTGTTGTGAGATGTGTTCATCCACAGAGAGTGAAACTGATGCAGTCCTTGATGAAGTAAATGATAAGATTGACAGTTATATAGAGACGATTCTTCGGCATCCGACAGTCTTGTCAGACTATGGAATTTGCGCCCGTTGAGTCTAAAGATGAGCACCTTCTGTTGTGGCTGTACAGCCCGGTGCGTGACCTGCAGTGGCAGTTGCAGCCTTCGCACGTGAAGACAGAGTCACTGGAAGGCGATGCAGTTGGTGGCGACTCCCACTGTTTGGCTTTCCTCTTCCTGCGTTTGTCGTCAGAGGCTGCTTGCAGAGCGAGTTCCCCCTCTTTAAGCCCGTTGACAGCTGTTGACTCCAAGCTATTCTGTTTGCTGCTAGGGATTCCCAGTTGGTGGTGTCCATCCCCAGCACTTTCACATCTCGTTTGCAGACATCCTTAAAGCGAAGTTGGGGTCGACCTTTGTGTTTGTGCCCTGTGGCCAGTTCACCATACAACAGGGCCCCGTTTATAGGATATTGGTGTCACACGTCTCCAAGTTCTCTACCGGCCCTGAATATTCTTGCATCACGTCTCTGATGCACGGATTCGGCTGATTGGCCGCCATTGTTAAGACGTTGCGACTGCATCGAACCAGTCGTAAAGTTAAGACTTTATTTACGATATCTTAGCTGCGACTTTGTTGATAAAACGGAGCGTGCTCTTAACTAAGATGTTACGACGTCGTAACTCGGTCTTAAGCAATAATCTTAACTAAGACTGACTTACGACCGTTGATAAAACGGGGCCCAGATCTTTTGGAATGCGACCGTCGTCCATCCGGCGTACGTGTCCGAGCCAGCGTAGTCGGCGTTGGCGGAGTAATGTGTACATATATGGGATGCCGGCTCTGCTGAGGACCTCGTTGTTGGTGACCTTGTCCTGCCAGGATATGCCTAGGATGCGTGGCAGACAGCGGAGATGGAACACTTGCAGTTTTCGCTCTTGAGTGGCGTATGTTGTCCATGACTCGCTTCCATAGAGGAGTGTGCTGACGACGCAAGCCTTATACACCGCTATCTTGGTGTTGGTTGTCATCTGTCTGTTTTCCCACACCTTCCTGTTGAGCATGGAGAGGATGGAGGCTGCTTTGCCAATACGTTTGTCCAGCTCCACGTCGAGCGAGAGGTTGTTCATGGCTGTGGAACCCAGGTATGTAGATTTGCTGACGACCTCAAGCTGATAGTCTCCTATGACAATGGCGGGTGGGATGGCAGCTCATTGGCACATGACTTGGTTATGCTGAAGTGGTCGCAAGCTGCAGAGAAACGGTCCATCAGTGACTGGAGCGGTTCTATTGTATGGGCAGCAAGTGCAGCGTCGTCGGCAAATAGCATGTCTCTGATGAGGACCTCTCTGTCTTGGATTTTGCCTTTAGACGGGTGATGTTAAAGAGCTTGCCGTCAGATCTGGAGTGAAGTTAGACTCCTTCTGCAGCTCTCTTGAAATCGTGCCTGCACAGCATGGCAAAGAAGATGCCGAAAAGTGTGGGGGCGAGTACGCAGCCTTGCTTGACACCGCTCTTGACCTCGAATTCCGTAGAAGCCTCATCGTCGCACCGCACGGTACTTCCCATACCGTCACGAAAATACTTTACGATGCTACGAAACTTGGGCGGGCAGCCGGTCAGAGGTAGGATCTTGAATAGCCCATCGCGGCCCACCAGGTCGAACGCCTCGGTGAGGTCTATGAAGGCGATGTAGAGAGGCTGGCGCTGCTCACGGCACTTTTCTTGTAGCTATCTCAGCGAGAATACTATGTCGACTGTTGACCTCTTGGAGCGAAAGCCACACTGGGACTCTGGGTAGACTAGCTTCTGGAGTTTAGTGAGGGCTATGCGGGCAAACAGCTTCCCGACTACTATGCCGAGCAGTGACATGCCGCGATAGTTGTTGCAGTCACTGCGGTCACTTTTGTTCTTGCAGAGGGCAATCATGTTTGTGTCCCTCATGCCTTGGGGAACTTCACCCTCATCCCAGCATTTGCAGAGTAGCTTGTAGAGTGGCTCTAGCAGAGTGGACTTCGCACACTTTGTCGATTACAACTGACGAATATGACGAACATCCTGTTTGAAGACTGCTCATTTGACTATATTTTCTCTTATGAGTGCAACATAGTTTTATGTCATTATATTGGCATAGTGATTGTATTACTATAATGCACCAATATGACGAGTACGCTAGTAATTCAGCAGTACAGACAGACAGACAGACAGACAGACAGACAGACAGACAGACAGACAGACAGACAGACAGACAGACAGACAGACAGACAGACAGACAGACAGACAGACAGACAGACAGACAGACAGACAGACAGACAGACAGACAGACAGACAGACAGACAGACAGACAGACAGACAGACAGACAACAGACAGACAGACAGACAGACAGACAGACAGACAGACAGACAGACAGACAGACAGACAGACAGACAGACAGACAGACAGACAGACAGACAGACAGACAGACAGACAGACAGACAGACAGACAGACAGACAGACAGACAGACAGACAGACCAAGACGACAGACAGACAGACAGACAACAGACAGACAGACGACAGACAACAACAGACAGACAGACAGACAGAAAGACAGACAGACAGACAGACAGACAGACAGACAGACAGACAGACAGACAGACAGACAGACAGACAGACAGACAGACAGACAGACAGACAGACAGACAGACAGACAGACAGACAGACAGACAGACAGACAGACAGATCACCAATGTACCGGAATTAATACAGCATAAATAGTATACACTATAGGCGTAATAAAATATTCATATATTATCAAATAAAATACAAAGCCACTCATTAATGAGTTGCGAGATACGGATTGAAAACAGTAGTTTAATCACATTAATTAAACACAGTATTAAAACAGTAGCAATATGTTCGCATTAATAACATACAGATTTAAGACAGAAGCTATATCGTATTAATCTATATCGCATTAATTAATTAATGAATTTCAAAATTTGACTTCAAAATTGACACAATACATACAACAATTAACTACATGTAATTACAACATAACAGCCATAATTATAAAAACATGTCATTTGTTTTGCATGTATACATTATCTATACAGAAGTAAAATATCATTGCAGGCTTTGGCACTATAATTTATGGTATTAAAATTTGATAAAATATAATTAAATTTTGTACAATTATCATAGAATGGAAAGTCTGGATTTACACCACCTATTTTAATATACAGATCGTCTCTGATATTGGCATATAGTAGACAGTCTGGATTTACACCACCTATTTTAATATACAGGTCGTCTCTGATATTGGCATATAGTGGGCAGTCTGGATTTACACCACCTATTTTAATATACAGATCGTCTCTGATATTGGGATATAATGGACAGTCTGGATTTACGCCACCTCTTATAATATACAGATCGTCTCTGATATTGGCATATAATGGACAGTCTGGATTTACGCCACCTATTTTAATATACAGATCGTCTCTGATATTGGCATATAATGGACAGTCTGGATTTACACCACATAGTTTAATATACACATCGTCTCTGATATTGGCATATAATGGACAGTCTGGATTTACACCACATAGTTTAATATACATATCGTCTCTGATATTGGCATATAATGGACAGTCTGGATTTACACCACATAGTTTAATATACAGATCGTCTCTGATATTGGCATATAATGGACAGTCTGGATTTACACCACCTAGTTTAATATACAGATCGTCTCTGATATTGGCATATAATGGACAGTCTGGATTTACACCACATAGTTTAATATACATATCGTCTCTGATATTGGCATATAATGGACAGTCTGGATTTACACCACATAATTTAATATACAGATCGTCTCTGATATTGGCATATAATGGACAGTCTGGATTTACACCACCTATTTTAATATACAGATCGTCTCTGATATTGGCATATAATGGACAGTCTGGATTTACACCACATAGTTTAATATACATATCTTCTCTGATATTGGCATATAATGGACAGTCTGGATTTACACCACCTATTTTAATATACAGATCGTCTCTGATATTGGCATATAATGGACAGTATGGTAAAACATGGATTTCATCCTCAGTTTCAGTTAATCAATTAAAACATGTACACTCAGTTCTCCAATGACTGATATCTACCTGTTTCTATTTTCAGTGGCACCGCACCTAACCTTTGCTAATGCGTTTCTATGTTGTCTGGAAATAATGTTGAGATTTACATAGTTTTCCGTAATGTATTCACGCTTGAAAGGTTTATACTTTCTAAGTTTGTTTGCACCGTTTGACCCCCTAGTTGCGTGTACAGTTTCTAGCTATTTCACCCTATGTATTTCAATCCGTCTACGTTCTAGTGATTTACTGAGCACACCCTGTCTCGATTTCGTATAATATTCATTAATACATAATGTAATGTTCAGATTATTCAATAGAGTTTGATCTATACGATAGAGCCAGTTTTTGGTAGAAGTTTGTATCGTATGAAACCATTTGAACACGTTATTATTAAGCCTATGTTGTTAAGTCTGAAACAATGATTTACCACCGGCTTCCACTGTTTCATAGACGCTGGAATGCAGCCCAGATTACCATTCACCGCTGCGCTGGGTGTATATCTTCCGATTCCCAGGAAGAATATGTAAAATACCGCGTTGATTGTAGAATATTCCTTAGTATCCCATATAGATGCCCCATAACTTTTAATGTACCACACCATGCTGTCATATAGTTTTGAGTAAACTTTATGGGGCATTCAACATATTTTCCTACACTTGGAAATTAATAGACCTGGCGTAGCTGATTGTGCCACATCTCGAAGATTCTGGAAAAAGTAGTAAATAGTCGAATTGATGAACATTTGACAAGTAATAACTTACACGAGGTACATCAGTCTGCGTACAGGAAGTTTCATTCCACAGAAACTGCCTTACTGAAAGTCCAAAACGATATACTCCAATCTCTGTACTAGAACAATGCTACAATCCTTGTGCGTTTGGACCTATCTGCTACATTTGATACCATCGACCATAGAACACTTTTACAGCGTCTCGAATTTCATTTTGGAATTTCTGGAAAACCTCTCCAATGGATATCATCTTATCTTACCGACCGTTATCAAGCAGTAAAAAATAAAGTAAAGTAAAGTAAAGTGTCACCCCTATTTAAAGGGCCAGTCATTTCTGACTTATGAGACACCTCTTTTTATGAACATCAGTACTTCCCGAATCATATGCTTGTATGCCAGGCGCCAGGCTGGTAGGCAATCGGTAACCATTATTTAACTAGCTGGCGGCTCACCAATGGGCCATATCAGAACGAACCCCTGACGAGATTCGAACCTTCGACCTCCCGCTCTGTAGGCGGACACCTTAACCACTGGGCCACGGAGCAGTATGTATCGATGGAAAACTATCCAACTCAGTGCTAATGAATTTCAGTGTTCCACAGGGGTCTGTTTTAGGCCCGAAATTTTACACTATGTATACCAGGCCTGTAGGAGCCATTTGTAAACACCATGGACTGAACCATCACTTTTATGCTGACGATTCCCAGCTTTACCTTTCATTCAAACCAACCGTTCAAGCTTCACAAGCAGAGACACTACTTCGAGTGGAAAACTGTCTACAAGACAGTGTTGCTTGGATGCATGCCAATATGTTAAAACTCAATACTGATAAAACTGAAATGATTATGTTTTCTAGTCAGCGAAATTTTCAACACATTGAAAACATAAATGTGAAAGTAGGAGACTCAAATACAGAACCATCAACATGTGTGGGAAATCTAGGAGCATTCCTAGACTCAAGAATGGATATGGACAAACATGTAAATTCCGTGACAAAATCATGTTATGCGCAGATCCGGCGGATTGGACACATTCGGCAGTATTTAACAACAGACGCCACGAAAACTCTCATAAACTCACTCGTTACATCCAGGCTCGACTACTGTAATTCACTGTTGTACGGCGTGCCAAAAAACACTTCCAATAAATTACAAACTGTTCAAAACACAGCAGCTCGCATCATAACCAGAACATCCCGTTTCAGTCATGTAACGCCCATTCTAAAAGAACTTCATTGGCTACCAGTTCAAGAAAGAATAAAGTATAAAATACTGACTCACACATATAAAGCATTGAATGGAGAAGCACCGATTTATATGAGAAACTTGCTTGAGGTTTATATACCAAGGAGAGACTTACGGTCTAAAAATGAAGCAGCTACTCTTGTGTTACCAAGAAGTCGGACTGTCACATACGGAGATAGAAGTTTCATGACTGCTGCCCCAAAACTTTGGAATTCTCTTCCATCAAATCTTAGAAGTGCAACAACATTGTGTTCTTTCAAAAAGGCTTTGAAGACACACCTTTTTAAATGTTCATATGGAACATAACTATCGAACTGTGTCTGTGCTCAATCAGGATTAAGACTGCAAATGAACACATTTTATTTAATTATTACCTATATTTTAATTGTTATAATTTTAGATCCGAATATTTTATAGCATATTTAGAATCCATTGTAATTGTGTTTGCTATTTTTGTCTTGTTTTATCACATTGTATGTGGAAGTTTTAATCAATATTTGTGATATTTTAGGCTGTAAAGCGCTTTTGAACGTTTTATTTTTAGATGAAAAGAGCGCTATATAAGTTTGGTATATAATAATAATAATAATTTAACAGTCACGTTGTAATCCATATGGTCGGTAAGCACAAGACCTAACTATCTATATTGTTCCACGCACTCTAATTCTGTATTATTGCACTGGAATTGGAAGTTAGTTCTCGGTAATGAGGAATTTCTAAAATGCATGATCTTAGCATTGTCACAGTTTATAGACATATTACGCATGCGCATGATTTAAAAAAGTTGTTATTTACATCCTGCGTTAAAAAAATCATTGTATAGTGTTATATAGTGAAAAGTGTGGAATAATTTTATAGGAATAGTAGTATAAGTGTTTGTTATAAACTGGTACGTACAAAGTTTCATCTATAAATTGTGTAATGACTTGAATTTGAAACTCTTGCTGCCGATATTGGAAAATTAGTGTGTGGGGTATCGGATTGTGAACAATTAAAGTTACCCACAAGCCCTGACAAATAGCCGTCACGCTTGACTGCCTGTTGATTGGATGCTATCTGCTCACCGGTGTGTAAATGGCTTCGAGCTCATCAACGGTATCGTGTAACGGTACAACGGACACTTTTATGTCGATGCCCGGTGACGAATGATTAACGGACTCACAAACAATAGACTATCAATTAACACAGGACCAAAGCAAGATTAAAACACCTATTTCTGAGGCTGTTTGTGCCATTGATCTGGATCTAACTGTATCACACAACAATACTAACAGTACTAGTGCATCGGACAACGTGAGTGCAGACATGATTGTTATAGACGACGACCAATCCCAGTCGCAATCTCTGCTAACGGGATCCCCTATTAGCATAGCGCCAAATAACAAGAAACGGAAAACAGGGCCTATCGGGCGGGGTGTAGCTACCGGGCGTTCCACGATGCGTCAGAGTAGGAGTAAACAACAGCCACATAAACCAGATAAACCAGACAAACCAGTCAAGCCTCCGGGTGGAGGGAAGGGGAAGGGAAAGGGGAAAAAGAGACAGAGATCGGGTGAAGAAAGCTCCCCGGAGAGAGCCTCAGTCACAGCAATAACAGAACCTGAGCTGGATACTGACACCGTATCAAACTCAGTTGTGAACGCAATAAATAAGTTATCGGACCAAATGAAAACTAGTTTCTGCCAGCTTTCAGATAGGATCAGGGATCTAGAAACATCATTGGATGGCAAAATAAAGAAACACGTGAAAGACGCTATGCGCCCTGAAATCACAAAGATTAAATCAGAATTTAACAATCAAATTAATAAAGTCCGAACAGAGCTCAACGATGTGAAAGCAAAGAGAACAACATGTACACATACATGCAAGGAAAGAGCTGAACGTGAAAAGGACCCGGCATTGAATATCGTTATTCGTAACCTTGTTGAAACCGAAAATGACAATACAACGGAACTGGTTAACACATTATTGAAGGATGGTCTGAGGACACATGTGTCAATTACGAACTTAAAGAGAAAATCAGGCAGCAGAAACGGAGATATTGGAATTATTACTGCTACATGTAAATCTAAGGATGACAAGAGTGCTATAATGTCATCAAAATCTAACCTAAGGGACAATGTACGATACAAGAATGTGTATATTGAAAATGAAAAGTCTGACAGCGAGATAAAGCTGATCTCAAACCTAAAAACAATAGCCAATGTGATTGGTAATGATAACATATATGTGCGTGGCGATCGACTAGTGCAACGTATGAGCAGTGATACAGACGTATATAATGATCGTCCATCCAGTAGCTATGAACGCCAACGACGCGAACGTCGAAATGACTACCAACGTCAGGAGCGTCCACAACGATATGAGCGCGATACTCGCCAAAATGACGGATGGACCCATGTATCACACCGTCGTGGAAACAGAAACGGCTATCAGACCAACAACATAGATCACCCTTCTAACACACGAAGTGAAGCTAGCAACCGCAATCGGGGCGGTGGTGACCGGGAGACATATTCAAACTTTCGGCGCTACGACGACAATCCACGCTATGATAGCAGGGAATATCAGCCATATTATTCACGAGGAACGTACGGAACACGTAGATACCAGGACTAGGTAAAGTGCGGGTTTTGGAACCTCAATGGTTTTAATAGTGATAAACTTACTGACAATTATTATATTCGCAAAGAAATTATTACACACCTAGATCTGGACATAATATGTGTTGCAGAAACACATCTCCGAAACAATGATATATTAGATATCGAAGGATATAAATGGTACGGAAACAACCGTAGAGATATTCATGTGCGCGCACCAAAGGGCAGTGGCGGCGTCGGCGTCTTCGTACGTTACAAAATAATGGATTTATTTGACATTGAACTATTAAATGCCAAAGTCGATGGTATTATGTGGCTATCACTAATTTGTAAACTTACAGGAGAAAAAATTAAAATATGTGTGTGTTACCTACCCCCGTCAAATTCATCAAGAGCTGTGAACGTAACAGAATACCTAGATACACTTTTATGTCAAATCTACGAATACCAGAAAGACTCATTACTTATGGTGGCGGGCGACTTTAACATCCGTGTTGGGAACAATAACGATTTTATAGCCGGAGTCGACAGTGTGAAACCTAGAGATAGTGTTGACTATAAAACTAGCAGATATTGTGAAGCGTTCATAGGCTTTCTAATCAGTGCAAATTTGTGCATATTGAACGGAAGAAATACCCTAAAGAATTACTATACTAGTATCTCTCAACGCGGATTGTCGGTTGTTGATTATTGCCTTGTTCCATATGAGCAACTGGATAAATATAACACTTTCAAAGTGTCTCGATCTACAGATCTAATGAATAGTGCTGTGGACCTGTCCACCCTTCAGAACTTTTCCGTACCAGATCATTCATTACTCTACTGGAATGTAAACCTCATGTCATTTGAATATGAACGCCATGAAGACACCAAGGAATCTGCGTATTATACCCGTTATAACAGAGAAAATATTCCAAGTCAATTTATGAGTGAACAGAATATACTGGAATTAATTGACGACAAGTTGATATACTTAGAACAGAATCAGAATGAACAAGCTTGTCTAGACGATTCATATAACGGCTTCTTAACAATAGTCAAAGAACAGATGAATAGACATCTTAACCCAAAGAAAATAACAATTAACGGAAAACGTAATAAAAACGTCGTACTAAACAGCCGTGGTGGACTAACGAATTATCAGATTTGTGGAACAATATGTGTGAGAAGGAAAACACTTGGCTAAAATCTAAAAATGCAAAAAATAAACGAGAACCCAAGGAAAGTTTTATTGAAAGTAGACGTGTTTTCGATAAAGCAGTGCAAAAACGTAAACGACAGTACTGGCAAGAAACTCAAATTAAACTATTAGACTCATGTGACAACTCGACACCGAATGCATTCTGGAAAACGATTGGTCAAGTAGGAATTGGATCGGAGAGAACAAAATGCATTCCGATGGAGACGGTAAATTCGGACGGAAATATTACTAGACGTACACATGACGTCTTAAACCATTGGAAGCTTGCATTTGAACGCTTACTCTCCATGGACGAACATGTCAATGTAAAGCATATTCCAAATACAGAACCATGTGATGATGTTAATGCTGACCCTTTCAACAATGGTATCTCGATATTAGAAGTAACGAAAGCTATTAACTCTCTGAACATGCATAAGGCAGCCGGATATGACGAAATACCGGCGGAAGTAATAAAGTCGTCACTGTGTATAAAATACCTGCATCGTTTATTCTGTAGTTGCTACGACACAGGAAATATACCCAAATCGTGGACGTATGGATTAATAACCCCGGTACTCAAAACAGCAGCAACTGACGCCCGCGACCCATCGAACTACCGCGGGATAACCGTGACGTCATCCATCTATAAGGCGTACTGCGCAGTGTTACATGCAAGACTGACGACTTGGCTGGAATCAAATGGGAAACTAACTGACGCTCAAAATGAGTTTAGGAAAAACCGGTGCACCATAGATCATCTTTCATCCCTGACAAATAGTGTAGAGTGTCGAACAAGATTACGTCAGTCTACGTACGTCGCTTACGTCGACTTCCGTAAGGCATATGATCAAATACCCTATGACAACCTATGGCATAAACTATCTACTGCCGGAGTCCGTGGTAGAATGTTACAATCTATACAGTCGCTTTATGAAAGTGTACGTTGTGCTGTAAGAGTAAACCACCATGTGACGTCATGGTTTGATGTCAATATTGGCCTAAAGCAGGGATGTCTGTTATCCACAACTTTGTTTAACATGTATATCAACGATTTAAGTAACTCTCTCGAACACTGTGGTGTAGGTATTAATATTGATGGACAATGTATATCTCACCTGTTCTATGCTGATGATCTTGTTCTAATATGTGAATCGGAGACCGATCTACAATCGTTGTTAAATGTATTGTCTGACTGGTGTACGACAAACAGTATGTCTATAAACTGTGACAAAACCAAGGTCATGCATTTTAGAAATCCCTCAGTACCGAGAACAAACTTCAAATTTCAGTGCAATAATAAAGAAATTGAGTGTGTGGAAAAATATAAATATTTAGGTCTTGTGATAAATGAGCATTTGGATTACAACGTGACTGCAAAGTATGTGGCACAATCAGCTACGCGAGCATTAGGACTATTAATCTCCAAGTATAGGAAAATAGGCGGAATGCCCCAAGGTATTTTCTTAACTATATGACAGTATGGTGTGGCCCATTATAAGTTATGGTGCATCTATATGGGCTACTAAGGAATACTCTGCAATCAATGCGGTACAAAATAGAGCTTGCCGGTTCTTCCTGGGAGTCGGACGATATACACCCAACGCAGCGGTAAATGGTGATATGGGTTGGGTCCCAGCACCTATAAAACAGTGGAAGCCAGTGCTAAATCATTTCTTCAGACTTAACAATATGGATCATGACATACTTAATCATAAAGTGTTCAAATGGACTCATACGATAAGAACTTCTGCCAAAAACTGGTGCTACCGTATAGCTCAAACTCTATTGAATAATCTCAACATTACAGTATGTATTAATGACTATTATACAAAATCGAGGCAGGGTGTGATCATTAAATCACTAGAACATAAACTAACTGAAGTGCATATGGTGAGGTGGTTAGAAACTGTAAACGCAACTCAGGGGTCACACGGTGGAAACAAACTTAGAAAGTATAAACTCTTCAAACGTGAATATAGTACGGAAAACTATATAACTCTGAACATTATTTCCAGAAAACAAATAGAAGTGCATTAGCAAAGTTTAGGTGCGGTGTTGCGCCTCTGAAAATAGAAACGGGCAGATACCAGTCATTAGATGTAAATGAGCGTACTTGTTTCAACTGTGTAACCGAAATTGAAGATGAAATCCATGTTTTACTACACTGTCCATTATATACCAATATCAGAGACGATCTGTTTATTAAAATAGGTGGTGTAGATTCAGACTTTCCAACCCATGACAATTGTACAAAGTTTAATTATATTTTATCAAATTGTAATACCATAAAATACTGTGCCAAAGCCTGCAATGATATTTTACTTACCAGAAGAGATCTTTTATATAGATAATGATATACACAATAATGATATGACTGCCCCAGATTTTCAATATTTATGGCTCTTATGTTGTAATTTGTAAATTGTTTTATGTAATTATTATGTCTTTTTTTTAAGTCAAATTCTTTTAGAATTTAATACGTTTTATTTGATAAACCTTCTTTTCTTTTTTTTTCTGGTTAGTACAATTAATAAATGAATGGGATATAGAAACTGTCTTAAGTCTTATTTAAGCCTCTTACTTTGTATCATTAATTACGTTTAGGTATTTAAATTATTGCTCAAGATGTTGTCTTATGTTTTACAAAGTATCAATTTTATTTACCCATAGTCTCTCATAACTCATTATTGAGTGGCTTTGTATTTTATTTGATAATACATGTATAATATCATGCATTCTGTGTATAATATTTATGTTGTATCATTTACTGTATACTGGTGAGACTTAAATAAATCATCTGTCTGTCTGTCTGTCTGTCTATTATACTGTTAGTCTTACACCGTTCAGATAATACATTTAACAATGCTTGTAGATCCGTATCGGAATCAGTTATTAGGACAAGATCTTCAGCATAGAACAGATGAGATACACATTGGCCATCAATATTAATACCAACACCATAGTGTTCCAGAGAGTTGCTTAAATCATTGACATACATGCTAAACAGAGGTGTGGATAACAGACAACCTTGCTATAAGCCAATGTTGCTGTCAAACCATGACGTCACATGATGGTTTACTCTTACAGCACAACGTACACGTCCGTAATGCGACTATATAGAGTATAACACCCAACCACGGACTCCGGCAGTAGATAGTTTGTGTCATAGGTTGACATGGGGTATTAATAGCTTTCGTTACTTCTAATATCGAACTACCATTGTTAAAAGAATCGGTATTTGTCATTCTCATTTGTTCCGCCTTTACATTGACATTTTCATCTACGGTGAGTAAGCGTTCAAATGCAAGATTTTATGTGGTTTAAAACGTCAAATGTACGTCTAGATATACTTCCATCCGGATTGACCAACTCAATTGGGATGTATTTTGTTCTCTCCGACCCAAATCCTACTTTACCAAGCGTTTTCCAAAATCCATTAGGAGTTGAACTGGCATATGAGTCTAATAGTTTATTTTGAGATTCCCGCCAGTACTGGCGTTTACGTTTTTGCACTGTTTTATCGAAAGCACGTCTACTTACAGTGAAGCTTTCCTTGAGTTCTCGTTTATTCCAACCATTTTTAGATTTTAACCAAATAGTTTCATTCACACACATTTTGTTCTACAAATCTGATAATTCGTTAGACCACCACGGCTGCATAGAACGACCATGTTTAATAGGTTTTCCGTTAATTGTTATTTTCTTTGGTTTATGACGTTTATTCATCTGTTCTACTGTTAAGAACCCGTTGTACGAATCGAATCGTCTATACAAGCGTGTTCATTTTGATTTTGTTCTAAGTATATTAACTTCTCGTCAATTAGTTTCAGTATATTTTGTTGGTGTAGTCCTATTGTTCCCACTTATATAAACTTAGGTGTGTGGGACGGATAGACATGCAGACAGATAGAATGTGTTTAAGATCAAATACAATCAAACGGACGGACAGACACGCAGACATAGCAACTATATATATACATACCATGAACCTGTAACCACCAACAACAAGACTTTGTACACCGCATTTGTGGCGGACAAACTCAATTTGAACTTGTGCATTCGCCATATCTTTAAGTTGTATGCATATGACATATATGTCTACTGGACAACAGCAAGTGGGAATAAAAGTATTAAACCATTTTGTTCACTCATATATTGACTCGGAATGTTTTCTCTGTTAGATCGTGTCTATGCCGCCGTATCCTCGGTTTCTACATGTCGATCATGTTCAAATGGCCCGAGGTTTACATGCCAGGATAGTAATGAATGCTCTGGAATGGAAACGTTCTGAAGTATGGACAGGTCCACAGCACTATTCAGTAGATATGTAGATCGAGACACTTTGAACGTGTGGTATTTATCCAGCTGCTCATATGGAACAAGGCAATGATCGACAACCGATGATCCACGTTGAGAGCTATATGTTATAGTATAGTCAGTTTTCAATGTATTTCTTCCGTTCAATATGCACAAAGTTGCACTGATTAGAAAGTCTATGAACGTTACACAGTATTTGCTAGTTTGATAATCTACAATATCTCTAGGTTTCACAGTCAAATCCGACTATTAAATCGTCATTGTGACCAACACGTCATTGTGACCAACACGAATGTTTTTTTTATTATTTAAGTTTATTTAACGTCGCTACCGGCTTTCCATTTGAGCGACGGGCAGTTTACCTAACAACACCTTTCCTGTGCAGGCTTCAGCGGTTAACCAGTATTTGGTGCACCAACCTCCGTAAGAGACTGCCAACTTTTTCATATAAATGAGACACGGTCTGAGCGGGGCTCGAACCCGTGACCACCAGTGCTGATAGGTTACAGTGGTATACAAGTCACACGAATGTTACAGTCGCCAGACACCATAACTATACCATTACCCTTTCCATTGTATGTTTGAAACGTATTATGGTGAAGTACCATACTTCTTGTTAGTAACATCAATAACAAATAAAGCGTACATTGTTCTTGGTAACATTATTAATGAATCAATGATGGTATTCATTAATGATGTAACTAACCACGGATATGTGTTACTGTGCTAAAAATAGGTTAAAACATACCATATTAAAACTTGAACACACAACATATGGCGTTATGTTGAATAAACAAAATAGCTATAGCTCCATATTACTGGTATTAAGATTGTTTTGTGTTTTACGTTTATTTATCGTCGCTACCGGTTGCCCATATGAGCGACGCCTCCTGAAGAGATTAGTCATTTTAGATTTTGGAGGAAAGTGCATGATACAGACAGAGACCCATTCCAGAATCTGCTCTGGTTCTTTTACGTGCACGGTGTAAAGCACCGACACGAGACCTCGGTTTAACGTCCCATCTGAAAGACTGTTGTTAATTTATTAGGGTCAGACGGGGGATCGAACCTGGTATTAAGATATATGCATGTTGATTTTTATATCGATCGCAACAGTTTCATTCATAAATATCAGTTAGCAGATGGGCATTTTACAATCGTGTAATGGATACACATATACACTCAATAACATTCCTAATCGGTCAACTAGCATTTTATATTTAGCATTTTATAATATTTGCCAATTATACAATATAAACATTTTCTTATTTGTAGTCTAATGCATTATATCCGAAATGAGTATACAGAAAATCATGCATAACGATCTGTAATAAAATAGAACCAATAAGATGATATGAATATTGATGTTAGTTGATTATTAATGTGCTCCAAATACTGTAAAACACTAGTGACCGATTAGCAATTGTGTTGAGTGTATATGATGGGCATATTGAGAGGTGGGGGTAATTTTACCTGGAACTTTACATTCAGGTAATCATCTTTCATAAGTGGATTACTTACCATTTAAGTTGACTGTTTACGAGTTCTTGTCTCGTTCTTGGTCAACACTGATCCAATGGAGAGAAAGATATGTGGTGTTATTTTACCACGTTCTGAAAATATGTGTATGTCAAAACAAGCGGTATGTTAAGAAATGACGATACAATGAATGTACATTTTGCTACCACTAGTCTGGATTCCAGTCTGTCGATTTTTCACCAATTTACTTCTGGCAAAATCAGAAACTCAATACGGCCCAATTGATGATCTCGGTTTTATAATATATTTATATGACTGACCAGGCAAAATATATCAACGGCTGTTCCCAGGCTAGGCTTACGGTTCACGTGGAGACAACTATTATCCCATGACCACAATTTGAGGACACTTAGTAGTGGTTCACTGGGTGATGCAACATGCAAATAATCAAAACTCTGGACAATGTAATGGAAGTCGTAATAGCGCAGTGGTAGCGCGTTCGCTTCAGGTGCGAAAAGCCCGGAGTTCGAGCCTCAGCTGGAGACGTTACGATTGTGCCCTTAGGCAAGGTATTTAAATTCCACAGTGCCTCTTCTCTCTCCCTCGTGACGATGGATTACATCAGGAATGAGGTCTCGAGAGTAATTAATATAAGTTGTAAGAACCTCTCCAGCTATTATATAAGTTGTAAGAATCTCTCCAGCTATTATATAAGTTATAAGAACCTCTCCAGCTATTCTATAAGTTGTAAGAACCTCTCCAGCTATTCTATAAGTTATAAGAACCTCTCCAGCTATTATATAAGTTGTAAGAACCTCTCCAGCTATTCTATAAGTTGTAAGAACCTCGCCAGCTATTCTATAAGTTGTAAGAACCTCTCCAGCTATTATATAAGTTATAAGAACCTCTCCAGCTATTATATAAGTTATAAGAACCTCTCCAGCTATTATACAAGTTGTAAGAACCTCTCCAGCTATTATATAAGTTGTAAGAACCTCTCCAGCTATTCTATAAGTCATAGGAACCTCTCCAGCTATTATATAAGTTATAAGAACCTCTCCAGCTATTATATATGTTATAAGAACCTCTCCAGCTATTATATAAGTTAAGTTGTAAGAACCTCTCCAGCTATTATATAAGTTGTAAGAACCTCTCCAGCTATTCTATAAGTTATAAGAACCTCTCCAGCTGTTATATAAGTTGTAAGAACCTCTCCAGCTATTCTATAAGTTGTAAGAACCTCTCCAGCTATTATTATATAAGTTATAAGAAACTCTCCAGCTATTATATAAGTTATAAGAACCTCTCCAGCTATTATATAAGTTATAAGAACCTCTCTTAGCTATTATATAAGTTGTAAGAACCTCTCCAGCTATTATATAAGTTGTAAGAACCTCTCCAGCTATTATATAAGTTATAAGAACCTCTCTAGCTATTCTATAAGTTGTAAGAACCTCTCCAGCTATTATATAAGTTATAAGAACCTCTCCAGCTATTCTATAAGTTGTAAGAACCTCTCCAGCTATTCTATAAGTTGTAAGAACCTCTCCAGCTATTATATAAGTTATAAGAACCTCTCCAGCTATTATATAAGTTATAAGAACCTCTATTAGCTATTATATAAGTTGCAAGAACCTCTCCAGCTATTATATAAGTTATAAGAACCTCTCCAGCTATTATATAAGTTGTAAGAACCTCTCCAGCTATTATATAAGTTGTAAGAACCTCTCCAGCTATTATATAAGTTTTAAGAACCTCTCCAGCTATTATATAAGTTATAGGAACCTCTCCAGCTATTATATAAGTTATAAGAACCTCTCCAGCTATTATATAAGTTGTAAGAACCTCCCCAGCTATTATATAAGTTGTAAGAACCTCTCCAGCTATTCTATAAGTTATAAGAACCTCTCCAGCTATTCTATAAGTTATAAGAACCTCTCCAGCTATTCTATAAGTTGTAAGAACCTCTCCAGCTATTATTATATAAGTTATAAGAACCTCTCCAGCTATTATATAAGTTAAAAGAACCTCTCCAGCTATTATATAAGTTATAAGAACCTCTCTTAGCTATTATATAAGTTGTAAGAACCTCTCCAGCTATTATATAAGTTATAAGAACCTCTCCAGCTATTATATAAGTTGTAAGAACCTCTCCAGCTATTCTATAAGTTATAGGAACCTCTCCAGCTATTCTATAAGTTATAGGAACCTCTCCATCTATTATATAAGTTATAAGAACCTCTCCAGCTATTATATAAGTTGTAAGAACCTCTCCAGCTATTATATAAGTTGTAAGAACCTCTCCAGCTATTCTATAAGTTATAAGAACCTCTCCAGCTATTATATAAGTTATAAGAACCTCTCCAGCTATTATATAAGTTGTAAGAACTTCTCCAGCTATTCTATAAGTTGTAAGAACCACTCCAGCTATTATTATATAAGTTATAAGAACCTCTCCAGCTATTATTATATAAGTTATAAGAACCTCTCCAGCTATTATTATATAAGTTATAAGATCCTCTCCAGCTATTATTATATAAGTTATAAGAACCTCTCCAGCTATTATATAAGTTGTAAGAACCTCTCCAGCTATTATATAAGTTGTAAGAACCTCTCCAGCTATTCGATAAGTTGCAAGAACCTCTCCAGCTATTATATAAGTTATAAGAACCTCTCCAGCTATTATATAAGTTGTAAGAACCTCTCCAGCTATTATATAAGTTGTAAGAACCTCTCCAGCTATTATATAAGTTATAGGAACCTCTCCAGCTATTATATAAGTTATAAGAACCTCTCCAGCTATTATATAAGTTGTAAGAACCTCTCCAGCTATTATATAAGTTATAAGAACCTCTCCAGCTATTATATAAGTTATAAGAACCTCTCCAGCTATTATATAAGTTGTAAGAACCTCTCCAGCTATTATTATATAAGTTGTAAGAACCTCTCCAGCTATTATATAAGTTGTAAGAACCTCTCCAGCTATTATATAAGTTATAAGAACCTCTCCAGCTATTATATAAGTTGTAAGAACTTCTCCAGCTATTATACAAGTTGTAAGAACCTCTCCAGCTATTATACAAGTTGTAAGAACCTCTCCAGCTATTCTATAAGTTATAAGAACCTCTCCAGCTATTATATAAGTTGTAAGAACCTCTCCAGCTATTATATAAGTTGTAAGAACCTCTCCAGCTATTCTATAAGTTGTAAGAACCTCTCCAGCTGTTATATAAGTTGTAAGAACTTCTCCAGCTATTATATAAGTTGTAAGAACCTCTCCAGCTATTATATAAGTTGTAAGAACTTCTCCAGCTATTCTATAAGTTATAAGAACCTCTCCAGCTATTATATAAGTTGTAAGAACTTCTCCAGCTATTCTATAAGTTATAAGAACCTCTCCAGCTATTCTTTGATGAGGAATAACCCGGGTGTCCTTCCGATCAGTATTACAAGTACCAAGGTAGAACCACCTACCTACCGCAAATCCACACATGAAATAATTAGACACCGCTACGAGGCTTCGAACTATAATAATTTAATCACAATTGTACTATCAATAACATATAATATAACAACATTTTTTTTAGAAATTGACAGTCATTTAACTTTAAGGTCAAAAGTTTACCAAATCCAGTAAACAACATAATTATATTTTATATATCATACAATTAATCTTACTAAAGTGTTCCGTGTCTAATGGGAATCGTGTATGCTCATTGCTAAATAAAAGAGTGGGATTTCAGATATGATTGTTAAATGGTTTATTTGCTGGGTGATGATGATCGAGATCGTTTTGGTGGCAAAACAAATTTTGTAAGAACCACTTACAATGCTGATATGGCAAATCACAGGAGTTTGGATTTGTATCAAGCATATTATCGTCAACATCCTTGATATCGACCAGCGCCTATTTTCGGCAGTTGTTTATTCACGTGATTTTTGTTTACATCCGGAACGCGAATCGCGTTATTTATATTTAAAACAGGTACTATTCGTCAAATTTACGCTGGCGGTTCGTGAGAAATTTTTTTGAGAACTTATGCTATGTTAGACAGCGGCCATCTTGGATTACATAATGACGTGATTTTAACAATTATGTAACCGCCCACCTAGCCAAGTATCATAGCCATAAATGGTGGATGTAGTGGACATAGACCCAATGGTTACTGAGTATAAGATGGTTTGAAAATGTTCGACAGACAGACAAGCACATTGCGGTAACAATACCACACAGGAGTATTGCTTAGGCGAAATAAAAATGTCTTTTATCCATTCCAACAATTTGCCAAAGTTCAAGGTCAGTGGTATAGTGTGGGAGACTTACTGTTGGTGTTGAGAATTAGTCCTCGAATGTGTTTGGAAGTTTCAAAGCAATAGCTTTGGCGATTCTTGAGAAATGATGTTTGAGTTTTCTTTGACACCTTAAATAATTTCTGAAATCGGATTGTTTTCGGCCAAATTTTTAAAAAAGTTCAATGTCACTTGAATTGTTGGAACGACTGTTGGTGTACATGATCAATTGCTCGGATGTGTATGCACAGCTTCAAAGCAATAACTGTTAACGGTTTTTGAGAAATGATAATGTCCGAGTTATTTTCGGATTAAATATCAATGCCACTCTTGTTGTTGGGACTTATATTAGTACTGTGGGTGTAGATAATTAGTCAATGGACGTGTATGCGAACTTTCAGAGCAATACCTTTGATGGTTTTTGACAAATGACAATGTTTTAGTTTTTTTAAAGCATTAATAATTTCTGAAATCCGACTATTTTTGGCCATAATTCTGGTTATGGTTCAAGGTCACTCTTATTGGTGGTGCTTGTTATGTAGAATAGAGAATAACCCATATAAACAGTATATTTATCAAAACATGATATTTTACATATTTTAATTATGTTCATATATAGTCTACATCCGTATGTCGAATGCCATCAGAACGAACAAAATACTTCTACATAACCGAAGTTTAACTTAACGAAATTCGATAAAAACGGAGCAAGTTATATATAAATGATAGTGTCTGAAACGGGACTTTGATCCGACTTCGAGATAACTGGAGAATTCGACATAACCGACATTGACATAGCGGATGTAGACTGTATGTAATTGATGCCCTCGCTGGAAAAGCGACTGCTTAGTCTCAATTTCCATTTAGTTTAAACAATATTTATTTCTTTGAATAAACATAGTCAAGTATAAATATGTACATGTAGGATTCCGCTTAAAGTGAAAGGAACAGTATAATTATATACTATTTATGATTGCTTTCCTCATGCTACATGATAATCTCACGTGTAACTGTTTTAACTGGCTATACTAGTTGCAGTGTATATCTTGAGGCCCTGACAGATTAATTTTATAACATAACTGTATGGGGGGTTATATATACCATATGCTATCTCTGTCAAATTGTTTACTAGTATTGACAGGTAATATAGCAGTAAAACCCATGACTTACTGTAAGTTCACATGTCATACTTGTCCGTAATCTAGGTCGTCCAATGTACTTAAGTGGGCGAGAGAAAAACGTGTTCAATATTATATATGTGGCTAAAAGTACGTCAGTGTTTAGTAAACATGACATTAAATATTTGTGCTGATAAACATTTTAAACACTAATTTTTTTTTTTTTTAAAAGTCATACGACTTTTAAAGTCGAGATGTCTATCTCGATTATTTGAGGTAATAATGTTCACTGTATTTTATGGGTAGATGAACATTAATATGCAAAATTAACATTAAAATCTTTTGACATGACATTATTTATCTAGGTTCCTGCTAGCATAACTCAATACGAATCTCGATCAATTAGCCCACTCATTATTCGACCAGCTCAGGGTTGTACAGACTATAGATAACATGTACGAGGCATGTGTAGATACCATGTCCGTGACAAACCAATATTTGCATCGCTATTGCAGTTCCTTCGTATATGCGTGTGCGTTTTACGTTTATTTATCGTCGCTACCGGTTGCCCATATGAGCGCCGCCTCCTGAAGTGGTTAGTCATTTTAGATTTGAGGATAGTGCAATGATATAGACAGAGACCCATTCCAGAATCGTTTACGTGCACGATGTAAAGCACCGACACGAGACCTCGGTTTAAAGTCCCATCTGAAAGACTATTAATTTTATTAGGGTCAGACGGGGGATCGAACCTGCGATCCCTGGATTACCAGTCCAGCGTGTTACCACTGGACTACAGATCTGTCTGTGTCTATGCCCTGTTTGTATGAATGTCCCCACTAATGATATGCAGCTGACGTGCACACTCGAAGTTACGGACATGCGCAGTGATGGGTAGCATTTCTCGCAAGAAAAGGTGTCTTGCAGATTACGCTGTTCCAAGGATGATCTAATTACCAGGTTCGGCACACGGCAAGTCGCAAATCAGGACTAAATACATTTAAATGCAGAGTGTGATTTGTTTTTTTCGTGCCATTGAAAAATGAATGTAAATATAAGTATTGAATCGCGAGTTAATAGTTTCCATCGGGGTATGAACTATACATGGGCATATTTAAAGTTACCGTGCCGGCATTCGGCCTCCACAACACACTTTAAACACGCCAAATGTAGTTCATACTCTGATAGAAACTATTAACCGTTGATTCATTCTTTAATATAAGTTACACGATGTCACCGGTGGTGCTCCATTATAAACACGTTTCATGATTTTAGCAACTATTTTATATTATTGTATATAAGGAAAGCATAATTCATCATTGTATGCATTGAAATATAAAAATCTATCTGTGAAATAAAGTGAAAGCAGTGGTATAACACATTTTATTTCTCACTGCTTTGCACGTGTGGTACCTGTGTGTTTTACGTTTATCTATCGTCGCTACCCGTTGCCCATATGAGCGACGCCTCCTGAAGAGATTAGTCATTTTAGATTTTTGGAGGATAGTACAATGATACAGACAGAGACCCATTCCATAGACTCGTCTGGTTCTTTTATGTGCACGGTGTAAAGCACCGACACGAGACCTCTGTTTAATGTCCCATATGAAAGAGTGTTATTATTATTAGGGTCAGACGGGGGATCGAACCTGTGCTCACTGGATTACCAGTCCAGCGTGTTACCACTGGACTATAGATCCGTCTGTGTGTGGTACCTAGCCGCTACATGATGGACTTTTGTCACTGAAAGCGTGTCCCGACTCGAGCTGTCAAGTGAATTTTTGACATCAATTATGTCGCCATTTTAAGTCATCTGAACACGACATTCTACTACTGTTTACTACAAATAAGTTATATGGATAGTTGAATGACGCAAAGGACTTGGATTTCTGGTGCGAGCCGTTGTCTAATGTTGTTAAAACTTGTGGCCCAAACCATTTGTATTTTCATGCTATGTATTGTATATGTATGTGCACGTCATATGTACTATTGATTTGCAATAAAATATGGTTAAATAAATAAGGACTTGGATAGCTTCGGCGTGTACTTATATGGATAACAGAACTGTTGAGAGTGAGCATGGTCTATATTTTATGATAGTATTGAAAGGCAGGCAATATTCGAAAAACTACCCTGGCTATCAAATAGAAGTTTCTCAACACGAGCAGCTCTGAAAAAGGCAGAAGAACTATGTATGAGGAATGACAAGCAGGGTAAGAAGGAACAAGCACAAAATGAGATAGAAGAGAAAATACGAACAGTCAGATCTACCGTCATGAAGTTAGATGTTACAATTGAACTAGTAAAGCACCAACAAGACACTTAGGAAGCGGACCTCGTGCATAGGAACAGTGATCGATCTCAAATAATGTCCAGTAGCACCCACTAGGGAGAGAACAGATCTATGTCAACACTTTGCAGTTTTATTAATGATATAGAAAGTTATTCTGCTAACTCGATTTAGCAAATTCAACGACGCATGTAAGTCCGAAACTTCGATATGTGAAGAGAACATACAAAGCATAACTCAAGAGCTAAATGTTACGCATTTGGTTTAAACACATTTATTCGATAATAATGTACATTACATATACATTGTATACAAAACGAAAATGGATTAAATCGGAAGCTTAAAGCTTATTGAGATTTTCTCCATGCAAATGTTACGCATTTGAGGACTTGGATCTGAAGACGGATTGGTTGGGACCCTTGTCATCTTTTCAGCTATTGCAATCCGCTCCAGCAAACACGTCGTATACAGACATGGCCTTACAACGCGCATTGGACCGGTTGGAAGATAGATTTGGATCACCAGAACTAGTGGAGCAGGCAATATTCCTACACTTAGCTAAAGACAACAAACAACTTGATGAATTGTTAGATATTGTATCCGAAATAGAGTGCCTTTAGGAAGACGCATATTACACTAGTATATGCTATAGTTATGTTGTGCAATTATACTCGACAGCATTAAAATGCAATATTTTAGAATTTTATTTTCTATGCACACTCTATATTGCAAATATTTTTCTAGAGATACACTTTTAACTGCGAATTATTACATGAAACTGTGAGAAATGGATTATTTTTAGGCGATTGTCTAGTGCATAGACTAGGTTAATGAAATTAATAATTATATGCGTTGAAATTCAATGTTGATTATTAAATATTCTTTATGTATATGGTTGCATTTCTATTGCGTGTATTTCAAACAGTGACGTAGTAACATCTTCGCTTAGTCTTAGAACGTGGCAATCCCATATGTATTTTCAAGAGTGCAGTATAGTTTTAGTTATTTCCCTTGGATCAATAGTTAAATTAGTTGACACGTTATTGTGACCTGACATATGGCCGTTGATGATTGAGACTAAGGTGATTACGTTGTATGCATTAGTAATACGATTTAAATGCTCAGCACGGTTATAGATTAGGTTACAAGCACCAACATAGGGTCAGTACAGGAGTCGCTCTATACTCTCCCATATCTCATATTCGTTGATGCGTGAATATGTTTAATATTATTTGTGTGCTCAGTCCGCCCGGACATAGATTAGGCTACACATACCAACATACATAGTCAGCACAGGAGTCACTCTGTACTGTCCCACATCTCATATTCGTTGATGTGTGAATATGTTTAATGTATACTATTATTTGTATGCTCAGTCCGCCCATAGATTAGGCTACACTCACCAACATATATAGTCAGTACATCAGTCACACTGTCGGATAGGTAGTCCAATGGTAACACGCTGGACTGGTAATCCAGGTTCGATCCCCCGTTTGACCCTAATAAAATTAAGTCTTTCAGATGGGACGTCAAACTGAGGTCTCGTGTCGGTGCTTTACACTGTGTACTCCAGAATGTGTCTGTCTGTATCATTGCACTATCCTCCAAAAATCGAAAATAACTAATCTCTTCAGGCGGCGTCGCTCATATGGGCAACCGGTAGCAACGATAAATAAACGTAACACACACAATAAGTCTCTTCCAACATTGTCCAATCACAATGACTGTATCCAACTGTAGATAGTGTTACCGTCATAGAAAGAAGTAGAGTTGATTGTATCCAACTGTAGATAGTGTTACCGTCATAGAAAGAAGTAGAGTTGATTGTATCCAACTGTAGAGTGTTACCCTGTCATAGAAAGAAGTAGAGTTGATTGTATCCAACTGTAGAGTGTTACCCTGTCATAGAAAGAAGTAGAGTTGATTGTATCCAACTGTAGAGTGTTACCCTGTCATAGAAAGAAGTAGAGGTGATTGTATCCAACTGTAGAGTGTTACCCTGTCATAGAAAGAAGTAGTGTTGATTGTATCCAACTGTAGAGAGTGTTACCCTGTCATATAAAGAAGTAGAGTTGATTGTATCCAACTGTAGATAGTGTTACCCTGTCATATAAAGAAGTAGAGTTGATTGTATCCAACTGTAGTGTTACCCTGTCATAGAAAGAAGTAGAGTTGATTGTATCCAACTGTAGAGTGTTACCCTGTCATATAAAGAAGTAGAGTTGATTGTATCCAACTGTAGAGTGTTACCCTGTCATAGAAAGAAGTAGAGTTGATTGTATCCAACTGTAGAGTGTTACCCTGTCATATAAAGAAGTAGAGTTGATGAGGAGTTGTCGCTATCAGAGATGTGAACACTTTCAAAAAGATCAATATGACAATTGGTCAATATCATTACCTTTTCGTGCCAATCCATGAATCTTGCCAAAACAACTATGAATGTGCAATCGAATCTTGCCAAAACAATTATGAACGTGCAATCGAATCTACAGAGGAATCCCATCAAACATACACAGCATTCTTGGAAAGCTGTTGCAGACTTGCTCCAGAAATACAAGAGGTAAAGGAACCTTGGAACATACCGCTGTTTGGTGCTTACCACCTGCATAAACATGGGACAAATAAGGCGTTTTAGAATCCTCGACAAAATTCCAATTCTTCTCTTTGAACAGTGTGCAGTTACAGGGAACAGACCTCCGGAAGGACAAAGTTTTCATAGTTGCAAACATTCAGTAGATGTATGTCTAATAGCTTCATTGCTACGATTCCGGAAGGAAAACGTTTTCATAGTTGTAGATGTCTAATAGCTTCATTGCTACGATTCCGGAAGGACAAAGTTTTCATAGTTGCAAACATTCAGCAATAGCTTCATTACTCATGAGAATATAAATTTCCGAGATTCATTTCACGTGCTGGAAATGACCCGGAGAACCCCTTTGTTTAATACCGTATGAAAGTTCACTTCTTTGGTAATACATGTATACCGTTTCCAGCTCTTGTCAATTGTGGTTCCAAGAAATAGCAGCCTGACTTCCTCTCCAGTGTGGAATCCACAACAGGAAAGTCAGCTTGTTTTGGGGTTTAGAGTCACACCAACAGCTTAGGTCATACGGCAACTCGCATGTTATTATGTGTGGAGAAAGACCCCTAGGTGCCCCTAGGAGCAGTATTGCAGGCACAGACGGACACCCAGGTAGAATCACTGACCTACTGCAAGCCAGCTGGATAGTTTCCTCTCATGAAATCATTCAAAACCCGTGGGATTCGAACCTACAGTGGTGGGATTAAAGTGATTTGAAGTCAAGAACCGTGACCACCCGGACACAGAGGCCCCAACTATATAAATATATCAATAATCACATATGCCACAACGTTCTGTATTGTAAATTGTCGTTTACTGTGAAATTTCAACGTTAGTTGCAGAAGTACAAGCTTATAATTCGGAAAATATGTAAGATAAAAATGCAAAAACTCAAATTTGGTACCGTGATTTTGTATACAGAAATGTATATCATGATACCGGTATGTGTTTCTTTTTGCAGGGTTCATTCTAGGTCAGAATTTTTGGGAGAAGTGAGAAAGCGTGTGATTGCTTCCCTAAATGGTGTTCTTTAATATACTTCCTGCAAAATAGGGTTAAAATGCACAGTACAACCATTAAATACAACATTTGAATAGAAGGAGTGCTTTATAATGGGCCAGTGTATCTTACTAGACAAAATTGTGTTTGAAAATCATAAAAACCAAAAAAAAAAAAAAATTATTAGGGAGAAATGCCCCCCCCCAGAGGGCGAAGTCAGGGTCCCTAGGGCGACAATTTCGCCCACTAGAATGATCCCTGTTTTTGATGTTAGTTTATTTATTATATGTGTAAAAGTGGAAAACACCAGGAGAGGAGTTGCTGGAACAGTCATTTGTCAGTAGCTCCTGAAGACAAATTGTCATTTGCTGGTACATGCACTTCTTTTTGCTGGACTTAAACAGTGGTGTTCAACGGATATGACAAGAGGGAGGAAAATACCTTGTTTGTGCGGTATGACATGCAACTACAAAAAACGACCTAATAACTTTTATTGAAAGCCCATTAGTAAACATTAATACATGATTGTGAAAGATTCATTCAAAAATCTTGCCATTTAGAATGAATAATAATGAAATAATTATAAGTCGGTTATTTTGTTCCATTGGCCGAGCGTAGAACCAGATCAATTTGGAGGAAATGAGTTGCATATTTTATATTTCCATAACATTACTATTTGTTTTTATAATCTTAAAGCAGCATTACATCGTAATAAAGGATGTTTTGGGTAAAATATGTTTTATCACATAAAAACACTGTTTACCCAAGTATAATGTTAGAATGTGTAGCAGCATTGCTACCCATACGTAAAAATTGAATTTTTCAAATATCTTTTATTTCATACGATGTAATAATGCTGCTTTAATTTAAAACCATATTAAACAAAATTAATTTTCTATGATTATTTTATAAATGGAACATCCTGGTTTCGCTTATCATCTGCCTCACTGCACGGAGAACCGTTTCATTAAGCAACATTTTTTGACAAAAATCTATCACACTACTAATTATTAACAACACTTAAAATAATTTAATTTTCAATTCTGAATAGACATAGTGGCGTAGTGTAAAACAGATCAAGGAATGTTAAAATAAATAAACAATTATAGGTTGTTTCCGTAGTTACATGTCGTTTCCATGTGAAAACGAGGTCGTCTCCGCAATCTAGATATGTCGGTTTCCAACCTGTTCAATTAGCCAAATGTGCGGCATTCCGCATAGAATTGCTTGAATATCAATACATATCTCAATCTGAAGGCCTCATGGTAGAATGATGTAATTGTTCAAATGAGTTCTCTCGTTATAATAAAGTCTTTGTTATTATTATTATTATACCGTCTCCGTGGCCCAGTGGCTAAGGCGTCCGCCTACGGAACGGAAGGTTCGAATCTCGTCAGGGGTTCGTTCTGATATGACCAGTTGGTGAGCTGCCAGCTAGTTAAATAATGGTTACCGATTGCCTACCAGCCTGGCATACAAGTATAGGAATCGGGAAGTACTGATGTTAATAAAAAAAAGGTGTCTCATAAGTCAGAAATGGCTGGCCCTTTAAATAGGGGTGACACTATAAGAAAACAAACACTTAACTTTACTTTTATAATCTACTAGCTCACTAATATTCACTATCATACACCTCTGTCCAAGATAAATTTGTACAAACAGGAACTCTATAAAGCATGTTTAAGTTTTGCCCTTTCACCTATCACTTTCACTTCTGGAATTTTTTTCAGTTTTTTCTCGAATCTTGCCCAAAGCCTTTCTTCCGATTTTTCTGTGCAACCTTGAGACAAATATTCACCCAGAACCTGCAAGAAACACAAACAAAGCCGTTTTAATGTTTGTACAAAACAAACTTTGGAAACGACTCATGAAGAAATTAGTCATTTTAGATTTTGGAGGAAAGTGCATGATACAGAGAGAGACCCATTCCAGAGTCTCCTCTGGTTCTTTTACGTGCACAGTGTACAGCACCGACACGAGACCTCGGTTTAATGTCCCATCTGAAAGACTGTTTTTTATTAGGGTCAGACGGGGGATCGAACCTGCGATCCATGGATTACCAGTCCAGCATGTTACCGCTTTATCACCTGTCCAACTGGTTACGGAGGAAATGCCATTTGGCGTAATTCTTAATGTTTGCTTTCAGGGTCTTAAAAGTTGCAACGACAAGTAAAAAAAAAGCAACTTTGGACTTATAGTTTATACAAATTTATTTTAGCTTGATTGCGAAACAAGTTCTTACAACTTATATTAATCACTCTTGAGACCTCATTCCTGATGGAATCCATCGCCACGAGGGAGAGAGAAGAGGCAACATGGAATTTAAATGCACTTGCCTAAGGGCACAATCGTAACGGCTCCAGCAGGGCTCAAACTCTGGACTGTTCGCACCTTATTGGACTAATAACAACACACATGTTCGATTCTATTATTCATCGTTTGTTGACATGTTTTCGATGCTTTCCTTCTCGCGCATTTAAATTGGACCGGAAGTACAATGCATTGTTTATGTAAGGTATTTGCACACTGAACCATTCACTCAACCGAGGTAATTTTCCAATATGCGTCGCAAAATAAGTGAATAATCCTTGTTTTTATAACTAGGTAGTATAACAAATGAACAGGGTTTGCTATTACTCTTTATCAGTTGCATGCAGTTTAGACAAAAGTGCATGAAGAATCTTTTTCTAACATAATTAATTTGAAGTTATGGTAAGTTTTGGATTACTTTCCATGCTTTCTTCCTTTAACCCTTTCAACACCACAGGCCTCTAAATAGGCTTATTAAAAAAGTATAGATCCAGGATCTGCACTTTTTGCAAGTAATATTACTACTTTTAGAAAATTGATTACCCATTTTGATAAATGAACTGATCCAAATGTAATATTCTTATTAATGTATTGGTCTAAAAATATCATGGACCAGTCCATGTCAGTTACTTGGTGTTGAATGGGTTAATGAACAGAGCAATAAAAATGGTATCAAAAATCGGTCAATCAATGAAATCTTTATTTTTAATTTTTGTTAAAGTATTTTAAAGTGCCGATCCATAATAATCATGCACAAACAGTAGTTATTTACCTTCTTCCTTTAAAGTGCCGATCCATAATAATCATGCACAAACAGTAGTTATTTACCTTCTTCCTTAATTTCTTAATTTTCAACTCTGGTCCCTTTGTCTGAAGAACTTCTATGATAATCTCATTCCAGTCGAACTTGGTCTTGAATTTCTTTCTCACCGGCTCACTACTCTCATCATCGTCACTTATTGGCTGGTCCTTAAGCTGGTCCTCAACCTCAAGCTGGTCCTCAACCTCTTCTTCTGAAAATAGATGACAGATAAAACAATAGGCCCTGGATCGCTTAACCATTTCAACACTACGTTCCGTGGCGGCTGATCTGGCTCTATGTTCTTTGCAAATACTGTTTGAACGGTATCCAGAATCAAATGGGTTAACAGAGAGAAACAAAATTTCATTCTCAAAAGAATCAAATGTGCCACTTATAATACTCAGGTCTACAAAATGGAATTCTGCATCCAAACTAATTACATAATGGTACTAAAACATACCATCTTCCTTCTCTGCTCTTTTCCTCTTCTTTGTAGTCTTCATATCTTCTATTCCCTTCTTTTTAGACTTTTTCTTAGTCACCTTGTCACTGACACCATTTTCCTGAACATTCTCATCCATTTCTAATGAAACATCCTTATCTTTCTTTTCTGTTTTATGTAATTTTTTCCGCCTCTCCTCTTTTTTCTCCCTCTTACTGAGTTTTTTAGGCTCAGCTTCTGTATTGTCAGTTGCATTCTTATTTTCCAAACTGTTATTTGCACTATCATTTGTTTGTTTCACTTCTGTACTGTCATTCTGTACACCGCTAGTTTGTAGCTGGTTGTTTTCCTAAAACAGACATTACCAATACAAATTTATAATCCTTGTTTTGTGGAGACAACATGCTTGTTCATCAGTCAGTTTTTCACATGATCCTCAGCAAAAGATTATTATTAGTTTACGACCACATATTATGTACAATGGATACTTTGCAAAGCAACGAATAATGATGTTGGAGACTCCGTGGTTGTTTGTTGTCGTAGGACTAGGATTAGCTAATTGATTATTAATCAGACAATTGATATATTTACAAATCAAAATCAATCCATCTCAGATTTCTCTAATTTGTGAGTTTAAAAATCTATTTAGTACTAACATATTACTACGTCTAACTTTACAAGTTTAACTTAATACATTTAAGTACTAGCATTTATGTTAGTAGACTGCAACATGTTATAAAATTAGTTTTTAAAGCGACATTACATCGCAAAAAGTAAATACAATGCATTTGTTCACGTATTGCTACAACAAATTCTTCCGAATACATTCGAACACTAACATTGAATCAATAAAGTGTGTTTGCGGTCTATAAACTTTCAAAATTGAAAATAGGATTTCAAATAACGGTCATCCATGCTCCTGAATTGCCGTTTGTTTGTCATCGGAGTGAGATAATGTCGTTTAGAGATAATTTAACTAAGATTAGTCTACAAATAAATATGCATATGCACAAATGTGAGATATAACGGTAAATCTGTACAACAAATCGTGTTATTCAGGATACACGAGTTGTTACAACTTGTATTACGCATGGATGGTTACCCTATTTACAGTATTACTTTGTTGTCAACAAACCGCGTATACGACGTTTGTTTTATAGTTGAAATGCTCATATTTTTTGAGGCAAATATTTGGGGAAAAATTGTACCATATAATAGGAAAATACATTCGGTAGAAATTTGCATTTTCACTAATGTAGTGTCGCTTTAAGTTAATAGAGGACAGAACGCTTAGTGAAGTACTAATGAAAGTCTAGTATTTTTTATATACAAATTTATTTTAGCTCGATTGCGAAACAAGTTCTTTCAACTTATATTAATCACTCTCGAGACCTCATTCCTGATGGAATCCATCGCCATGAAGGAGAGAGGAGGCAATGTGGAATTTAAATGCCTTGCCTAAGGGCACAATCGTAACGGCTCCAGCGGGGCTCGAACTCCGGACCTTTAGCACCTGAAGCGAACGCTCATCCACTGCACTATCACGACTTCCACTACTAGATGTTAGTTAGAATTTTTGCAGCTACAGTACAATGCTAATAAAATATAGCCAGTAGTAAATTGTTTTTTTTATTTATTTCAACTATAAACAAACATCAAAATAAGACGAGATATGGATTATAATCAATTCCACATTTTCACGATCGATTATCGCAGTTGTCCACGCCGGTTAACGATCGTCAGTGACTTCACGATAATCGGTTGATCACTAGTTTGATTATATATAGAAATAAGAACTTATAACAAGCAGCTGCTATAGATATCTACCTGCTTGTTGTTTTCCGTATTGGCCATAAGAACATCCCAGACCTGAGATGCTAAGTTTGGATCCTTCACGTAAAATCCATTGGCTAGAAAATTCTGCAAGAAAAATTGGAATACAAGTAACATCAATAACACATTAGTTAACCCTTTCAACACTAGAGACCTCTAAATAGACTTACAAAAAGTGTAGATCCAGATGAGACGGCTCGTCTGCACTTTTTGCCAGTAATAATTATTACTATTTTTAGATAAAAATTACACATTTTGATAAATGAACTGGTCCAAAGATAATTTTCTTATTAATTTATTGGTCTAATAATATCATGCACCAGTCCATGTCAGTTACTTGGGGTTGAATGGGTTAATATCATGCACCAGTCCATGTCAGTTACTTGGGGTTGAATGGGTTAATATCATGCACCAGTCCATGTCAGTTACTTGGGGTTGAATGGGTTAATATCATGCACCAGTCCATGTCAGTTACTTGGGGTTGAATGGGTTAATATCATGCACCAGTCCATGTCAGTTACTTGGGGTTGAATGGGTTAATATCATGCACCAGTCCATGTCAGTTACTTGGGTTGAATGGGTTAATATCATGCACCAGTCCATGTCAGTTACTTGGGGTTGAATGGGTTAATATCATGCACCAGTCCATGTCAGTTACTTGGGGTTGAATGGGTTAATATCATGCACCAGTCCATGTCAGTTACTTGGGGTTGAATGGGTTAAATATCATGCACCAGTCCATGTCAGTTACTTGGGGTTAAATAATTAAGAGTAGATCACTTGCAGCAGTATAACATGGTGGAGGAAGAACAGAGGGCCATCCCTCATTTATGATTCTTTCTGACACAGGCCTGTATCCGGGGCAACAAATAGGCATTCTCCGGGGCAACAAATAGGCATTCTCCGGGGCAAAAAACAGACATTCTCCGGGGCAACAAATAGGCATTCTCCGGGGCAACAAACAGACATTCTCCGGGGCAACAAATAGGCATTCTCCGGGGCAACAAATAGGTATTCTCCGGGGCAACAAATAGGCATTCTCCGGGGCAACAAATAGGCATTCTCAGGGGCAACAAATAGGCATTCTCAGGGGCAACAAATAGGCATTCTCAGGGGCAACAAATAGGCATTCTCCGGGGCAACAAATAGACATTCTCTGGGGCAACAAACAGACATTCTCCGGGGCAACAAATAGGCATTCTCCGGGGCAACAAATAGGCATTCTCCGGGGCAACAAACAGACATTCTCCGGGGCAACAAATAGGCATTCTCCGGGGCAACAAATAGGTATTCTCCGGGGCAACAAATAGGCATTCTCCGGGGCAACAAATAGGCATTCTCAGGGGCAACAAATAGGCATTCTCAGGGGCAACAAATAGGCATTCTCAGGGGCAACAAATAGGCATTCTCCGGGGCAACAAATAGACATTCTCTGGGGCAACAAACAGACATTCTCCGGGGCAACAAACAGACATTCTCCGGGGCAACAAACAGACATTCTGCTAACTAGCTGGGCAACTTCCTCGCCCAAAATATTTGAAACTAGTGAAACTCACATCAGTGTTGGGCAAGAGATCTGATAGGACAGTCGACCACTCGGACACGGACAGACAGAGTAAACTTAAACTCCCATCTAATAATTCATTAAAGTTTAACCGTTATTTATTTCACAACGATTGCGAAGCAAGTTTTAACAACTTATATTAATCACTCTCGTTGGCGCGGATGAAAGCGTAAATGTGGTCATTCGTGTTGGTCTATTGTAAATTGTAACCCCTAGATTACAAAATAATTCCGTACCCAGATCATTATTATGTCTTCAATCCACAAGAATTTACATATGGCTACAATTCAATTAGCTGTTATTATTAGAACTCCCTATTTGGTATAGTTCAGGTGTCATATACATTTGTAGACCTTTGATCAGATATTTTATGAACACTACCACCATGTAAAGCTTTGTTGATCTAGCAATATTCTTAAGAATTCCTGTCTTGTATATTGGAGGTCATTTATACAATAACGAGTGGGGTGTAGTCTAATTATCCTCCTGTCTAGTATGTTGGGGGGTTGCTTGCAGTTGGGGGGTTGCTTGCAGGTTGGGGGGTTGCTTGCAGGTTGGGGGTTTCTTGCAGGTTGGGGGGTTGCTTGCAGGTTGGGGGGTTGCTTGCAGGTTGGGGGGTTGCTTGCAGTTGGGGGTTGCTTGCAGGTTGGGGGTTGCTTGCAGGTTGGGGGGTTTGCTTGCAGGTTGGGGGGTTGCTTGCAGGTTGGGGGGGTTGCTTGCAGGTTGGGGGGTTGCTTGCAGGTTGGGGTTGCTTGCAGGTTGGGGGGTTGCTTGCAGGTTGGGGGGTTGCTTGCAGGTTGGGGGGTTGCTTGCAGGTTGGGGGGTTGCTTGCAGGTTGGGGGGTTGCTTGCAGTTGGGGGTTGCTTGCAGGTTGGAGGGTTGCTTGCAGGTTGGGGGTTGCTTGCAGGTTGGGGGTTGCTTGCATGTTGGGGGGTTACTTGAAGGTTGGGGGTTGCTTGCAGGTTGGGGGTTGCTTGCAGGTTGGGGGGTTGCTTGCAGGTTGGGGGGTTGCTTGCAGGTATGAAACAGAACTTAACTTGGGAGACAGCTATGGTTGGAAATTGGATATAAGTATAATAACTGAGATTGACAACTGACAAAAAAAGAGAAGAGTTTTCCCGCCAAATCATTTCCCACCCGCTAATTCCCTATTTTCCCTGCAAAATGCGGAAATGGCGACTGCCAACGAGAACCCTGGTATGCTTTACAATTTTGAACACATCCAGACTTACCAAAAATTTATTTTTCTTCCTCGGTACATTCGGTTGGTCCTTCAATCTGATAAGAATAGCCTTCAATCTTGGGTTTGTCCGGCACTTGTCCACCGCCTCTTGTACTTGCTATGGTAAAATACAACACATGCAATATATAGGAGCAACACATGTAATATATAGGAGCAACACATGCAATATATAGGAGCAACACATGCAATATATAGGAGCAACACATGCAATATATAGGAGCAAAACATGCAATATATAGGAGCAACACATGCAATATATAGGAGCAACACATGCAATATATAGGAGCAACACATGCAATATATAGGAGCAACACATGTAATATATAGGAGCAACACATGCAATATATAGGAGCAACACATGCAATATATAGGAGCAACACATGCAATATATAGGAGCAACACATGCAATATATAGGAGCAACACATGCAATATATAGGAGCAACACATGCAATATATAGGAGCAACACATGCAATAAATTTTTTGTTTTTTTTGTTTATACAAATTTATTTTAGCTCGATTGCGAAACAAGTTCTTATAAATAAATAAATTTTATTTGTCATGATAATAATTTTCAATATACCGGTATATGAAACACACAATAAAGACGTGTGAATCAAAAGCATTGAAGCACTCGAAATACATGTACATCATGATTTTCGGTTTTTTAATAGTATAAATATTTCACTGTAAAGACGATAGTTAATTTAGACAAATTTATTTGAGCTCGATTGCGAAACAAGTTCTTACAACTTATATTAATCACTCGCGACACCTCATTCCTGATGGAATCCATTGCCATGACGAAGATTGAAGAGGCAACGTCAATTTAAGTGCCTTGCCTGAGGACACAATCGTAACTGCTACAGCTGGGCTCGAACTCAGGACCTTTTGCACCTGAAGCGAATCCACTACCACTGTATTGATCTTCAGAGGGTGAATAAGCATTACTAAGTATTTTCTATGCCCTTTGTTTGCTACAATACAAGTCGTGTTTAGTACTTTGTTTAGGTGTTGTGTGTTTTATGTATTTATCGTCGGTACCGGTTACCCATATGAGCGACACCTCCTGAAGAGATTAGTCATTTTAGAGGATAATGCATTGATACAGACAGACACATTCTGGAGTCTCTTCTGGTTCTTTTGCATCCATTGTGCAAAGCACCGACAAGAGACCTTTGGTTTAAAGTCTCAACCGAAAGTCTCAACCCCATAGCAGGGGATCGAACCTGGATTACAAGTCAAGTGTATATCATTGATCCGCTATATTTAGCTTAGGTGATGATGATTGAGCTTATTTACCCTCGCCTCCGGCAAACCATGTGGGCGAGCTTAGGTCAAAAATAGTATTGACTATATACATGTAAAACTCAGTCAGACAACTTTCCCAGACTATTTTTATTTTGCCAAATTTCAGTTCGTGCAACAAATAATGCTGCCATGGTTCTACCGAAACATTGACTGCAACATATCTTTTCTAAAATATTTAATATTTTAAATACAGTATTAATGTGGCAAAATGTATAACAAGATGTAAGATGATAAGACGTAAGCAGGCAGCTGCTAAAAGCCTGGTATATCGTTATTATGTTATATTTCGGGTTTTACGCCTGCATCAGCACCATTTTGGGCTATATTGCCGGCGGGCAGTTTACCTAACAACCTTTCCTGGGCAGGTTCCAACGGTTAACCAGTATTTGGTTGCACCAACCTCCGTAAGAAACTGCCAACTTTTTCATATAAATGAGACACGGCCTGAGCGGGGCTCGAACCCGTGACCCCTGGTATATCATCTTGAGCATTGAACCAACAACAGTACATAGTACTTTAAAAATTACTTAAAGAGTAGAATAAACATAGAACAACATATCGCCTTTACAGGAGATAAAATAGAAAAACATAATAAAAAATGGAAAAATATACCCCTAACATAACTGACAAATACCAAAAATGATAACACACAAACAGTGAGTGAAAAAAAGATGCCTCCTGTCCAACATGCATATTTATTCCTTAAAAAATATATACAGCTACGTCCTATATTTCTGTACTTGCTGGGTTTGAATGCGTGCGTGGGTGTTGGTTGTGTGAGTGAATGGGGGATGTAAGTGTGAATACGAGGCTATGTATGTGAGGGAGAAAGAGAGAATGATAGATTTAAATAATTTTGTAACTTGACCACATTTGATAAATATGTACACATTTGCAAATAATTTCTGTTATTATCAAATTGTTAAATGTATAATTTTGTGAAATGTGTTTAAATAACAAAATAAATATATTCAATAATAAAATTTAAAAAAAAACAAAACAAAAAACAACAGTACATAGAGCTAGTCAATCCCCTAGGAGATTATCGGTTGGACAAAATAACACACAATTTATAGGCATATACCACTAAAGTTTGTTTGATTGGACAAAATAACACACAATTTATAGGCATATACCACTAAAGTTTGTTTGATTGGACAAAATAACACACAATTTATAGGCATATACCACTAAAGTTTGTTTGATTGGACAACATAACACACAATTTATAGGCATATACCACTAAAGTTTGTTTGATTGGATTTTACGAATGCATCAGCACAATTCTGGGCTATATCGCAGGCATATACCACTAAAGTTTGTTTGATTGGACAAAATAACACACAATTTATAGGCATATACCACTAAAGTTTGTTTGATTGGACAAAATAACACACAATTTATAGGCATATACCACTAAAGTTTGTTTGATTGGATTTTACGAATGCATCAGCACAATTCTGGGCTATATCGCAGGCATATACCACTAAAGTTTGTTTGATTGGAATTTACGAATGCATCAGCACAATTTTGGGCTATATCGCAGGCATATACCACTAAAGTTTGTTGGATTGGATTTTACGAATGCATCGGCACAATTTTGGGCTATATCGCAGACGGGCAGTTCACCTAACAACACATTTCCTGGTGGTTAACCAGTACTTGATGTACCAATCTCCGTAAGAAACTGCCAACTTTTTTATATAAATGAGACACAGCCTGAGCGGGGCTCGCACCAGTGACCATCATGATATATAAGTCAGCATAGAACTAATGTTAAATATGTCTTGGCGCATATACAATGTACACATGTACAATAATGGACAAACGTTGGCAATAGGGTAACGGTACAAATTTGGTGCTAAAAATATGCAGTCAGAGCCCAGGTTTCTCACTTACACAGAAGATGCCCTTCAAGATGACTATAACAACAATTGTACGTCTCAGTTTTGTTGACTACAAAATGCACAAAATAGACTCGGACTTACATTAAGCCATTGCTGTTGTTTGATCTCGTTTTTATTAGATCCTGGTTTAGCCACAAAGTTCTTGCCAGAATACTTCTCCTCCTCACTGATACATTTTGTATGCTGCTCATACTCGTTGCCCCTGCAATAACAGATAACCCTTACTGTGCTGCAAACGAGTATACTCATGGTTGTTTAAAAAATTTTCATCTCTTGTTGGCTGTGGCTTTGGATGAAAGCGTATGTGTGGTCATTTGTGTGGGAGGAAACCGGACTACCCGGAGACAACCCACCTGTCCGATCTGGCGACCATCTCACATACCCGGTTCGAGGATCGAACTTGGGTCGCATTCGTGAGAAGCGAGCACGCTAACCACTGCGCTAATCGGACAGCCACTAGTATATACTCGTTTTTGCAAACAGAGAATGTACCGTCTGATCAGGCTCTATGCTGTTTGCTATTCAGATAGTGGAGCTAAAAAAACAATTGGCTGAATAGCAAACCACATAGATTCTGATCAGACGCTGTGTTTTACGCCGCAGCCGATATGGAACTATGTTGTTTGCACATTCCATTTTATTCAGCATGTTCAACAGCGTAGATAGTTTGGATACTGCGAGAGTATCGCAACCAACCAACGTATACTGCAGAATCAACAGCGTTGCTACCATGTTGTCGCCGTACATAACTGTACAGAACTGCCGACAAAATGGCTAGTGATTTGTAGGTGGTCACAACAAGGTGAAGAGCAGTAGCGGTCCTTGTGCGGCGTTTACACAGTTTATGGCATGATCACACGGTTATTACACGGTGCTCATGAAGTGATGTTACACTTTAAGTACGGTTGAGAAAATGTACGACAGTAATATGCGGTGGTTACATAGGACATTAATCATAAGGTGATTACACTGTTAGTATACAGTGATGACCCAGTAGACACTGTGGACAACCAACTCAACACCGTGTTATCACATAAGTGTTTGATGTGTGGTCGGGAGCGGTTCAGAGTGGTTTAAGGGGAAAGATTTACACAGTTTAAGAATAATGGAGTGGCACCATCTTTGATGCATGAACGTTTTCATAGCCAATGTCTTGTTTCACATGTACATTCTACAACCGTTATTTCAAAGTCGGTTATGTCCAAATCTCCGGTTATCTCGAAGTCGGATCAAAGTCCTGTTTCAGACACTATCATTGTACATATAACTGGCTCCGTTTACATCGAATTCCGTTAAGTCAAACTTCGGTATTTTGTTCGGTCCGACGGAATTCGACTGTACTATGATGCAGCATTCTTAGGATTTAAAAAGGACCACAGCCGTGCAACTCACCAGAAATCCTTACCACAGTCTAAGCATGAGAGAACGTTACAGTTGCGACACTTGCGAAGGTAGTGGTTCTCCACTTGATTCTTCTTCAGGCTCTCCCCGCAAGCACTGCAAGCAACTATTTAAAAAGGACCACAGCCGTGCAACTCACCAGAAATCCTTACCACAGTCTAAGCATGAGAGAACATTACAGTTGCGACACTTGCGAAGGTAGTGGTTCTCCACTTGATTCTTCTTCAGGCTCTCCCCGCAAGCACTGCAAGCAAATACTACCATACTCGATACACATGTGCTGTTAACTGCAACAACAAGTGAAAAACAGGTTTATTTCCCTTCATATACCTACATGTATTTGAGCATGTGACAGATGTTGATGGAAATGGCATATTGAGTAAACATCAAGTTTAAACATTATTTATTTATCAACCGAAGCAAGTTTTAACAACTTATATTGATTACTCTCGTTGGTGCGGATGAAAGCGTAAATGTGGTCATTCGTGTGGGAGGAAACCGGAGTAAACCCACCTGTCCGATCTGGCGACTACTATACCATCTCACATACTTCCCCGTTCTGAGGATCGAACCCGGGTTGCATTGGACAGCTGAGACAATTAAGAACAATCTTTATGTGAGATAAAGCAAAAAGTGGTTAGTGCTTTTGTCACCGGTTAGTCCAAATATTTACACTTGAAAAATGTGACATTTTACTATCCAGGCATTTTTCAAAGTCTAAACGCTAAACCTCAATTACGCGTAGCATATTTTATATTCTAAAAAGTTGTTTTTATAAATTAAAATTGTTAACAAGATCAACACACATACCATTGTTTTAATTCTGCAGTCTACAGCGTCTCTTGACACAATATTATACAGTATGAAATCAACATTTAAATGTCATATGGCAGTTTCGCCATTCCAAATCGTTCATTTTGAATAGTTGATTATTGCTAAAAACAAAAATAGAAATCATTAGACGAAAATGTTTACAAGATTTATCTCCATGCCATTACGGTGAACCAAATAAGATTTCGTTTAATATCCAATTGTTCATACGCATGAAATGTACTACAAATAATTCATTTGGATTTCTTTTGTGAAGACTGCGTAGAAACAATGGGAGAATCTCACCTGTCGATTTCAAACAGCTAAATAATATGCACAACGGTTAGACAATATAATGAATATATATTAAACATTCTTAATATCTATATTTAGAATTATTCTTAACACCAATGCACACATTTATCCTGGGTATACCGGTAACATAAGCAATAGCCTGTGTATTTTTGTTCCAAAACGAGGCTGTGCAAATAATGTTCACTCACAATTAAGCATAATCTTATTTATTTTATTGTATGCAATATTAGTTAGTAAGAAATAAATCATAATTAAATCAAAAACAAAGTAAAAGCAACAGCACATGCCTCCATCTTTTATTTACGCGGTGATACCAATAACCGGTGACATGTAAATTTCACATCACAAGTTCCTACCAATAGCAATAAATGCCATATAAGGCAATCATGTGACGTCACATGAGTAGCGGGCACCTTACAAATGTCAAATGCAGCCGATAGATAACAGTCACTGCAATTCACCTAATTATTGACAACATGAATAAAAATTTACGAGTGTAAGAGGAAAAAACAAGTTTTGAATAAATTAAGGTAAATTTACCCGTAGAATTGACATTTCAGCTAGTTTTTGCTATGGACAGTTGCAGAAATCCAACAGAAATTGTCAATAGTAAGCACAAAATGAACATGTGCGGTTCATTTGGATATATTCTGATATCACCGCTTATTAGTATTCACCGATATTAGGGTCATTGTGGATATAACTGTTCATGTCCAAAAAGCTTCAAAATATTGGTCAGAAATCCCGCCATCGGATCAGAGCGGAAAGTGCTATGCGAAAGAGTTTAATGATAAGACCTCGAAATAACAGAAACAAATAATTTATGTAGAGTCCTTATTGCGAGACAAATGACAAGTGTTAGTCAGAGGGAAAGTGGCATCAATTTTGTGAGAGTGAAATTATCATAAGTTATCATAAGTCGACTTCTGGAAGAAGGCTGTCCTCAGCCTCTGACTCCAGCTCTTCGTTATTTGTACTGTCGCGTCCGGTTGCGATTTGCTCATTATAATTATACAATATGTCTTGATTTTTCCAAAATTTGTCTAGACGTCTCTCAAAAGAAGGTACTGACTTTGCACTTATAACACTGTCTGGTAGGGAATTCCAGGTGTCTATCTGTGACACTCTTATTGTCTGGAACCTTAATTATTGTCCCGGCACCTAATCTTCATAAGTGAAGGAGTGCTGTATACACGAAGAAGACAGTTTAATATAATAGACAATAGGTCAGGTCAGTGTATTTTTGTTCTGTTGTTAAAGTTGTTGTCTGGCCAGTTTCAAAATATGTCGCGGAAACACAAGACAATGTAATAGTTCGGCTTATGCCTCACTATTTTCTTATTTATTGATAACAAAAACATTTATCAAACATACAGGCATAAACATAATGACATTCACAAAGTTACAATGAAACAGCAAAGTTGTCATTTAAGTAAATTACTTTATTTTTTTATTACACGTTGGATGTGCTTGATTTTCTGCTGTGCTGTAGACATGTCTGATTATCTTTTTGAGATAAACTAAGCGAATAAATTCTAGGCTTTAATCAACTATCATGTAAAAGCACTGTTGGTCAATATATGTGTGATAGGATGCACAACAACTAAAGACTAAGTTATTGACGCTACTCGTACAGGGGCGTAGTAGCCCCTGTAAGGAACTGAAGTCCGAGCCTGTTGATTGTCGCAGAAAATGAAAAATTCAAAGAGACCAAAAATGCAATAAAAAGTTAGTGGGTATTGGCATGTCTGTATGGTATGGAATCTATATCCCAGTGTTACTGGTTTCCGACGATGTAGTACATAACGGACTCCTATAGGTTTAGAATTGTCATACACTGCAAACAATTTATGTCACCAAATAAACAATATTTTACCATTCATTCACAAAAATCTCGAAGAAAATCGAATGTTAACTTTTTGAGAAAAGTTGACAAAATAGCGGTATAGTCGTTTCTTAACATACCGCTGGTCGTAACATACCGAGGCATCCACACTTTTTCAGAACGAGGTAAAATAACGCCACCTATCATTCTTTCCATTGGATCAGTGGTGACCCAGAAAGGTAAACATGTTTTGATAAACAAGAAATCATAAACTGTCAACGTAAGTGGTTCGAAAATTACTGATGCAAGATGCTTACCTGAATATCAAGATCTATGCAAAATTACCCCACCCCGTTATCTGATAAAATGCTCCAAATGTCCATAATATATATTTATGTTCATTCCAACTTTGTAAAATGGCGGTCTGCTACCTGGTATTTATGAATGAAGCAGTTGTTATCACGTTACGTTAGTTTTTATCAGGTTACTACGTAATTCCCGTATTACCAAATATGGGCATAATTTTAAGGTCCGAGACGCGCTTTTTCCATTGAATGATTATTTTTCAAAACAGTCCCCCTCCCCAAATTTAGTATTTTTTATTAAAAACAAGTTGATGTTCATATCTATGGAACTTTCTTCCGTGATGTACATCTATTGACATGTGGTGATATAGCCAGATTCCCGCATTTTATTATTCATAAAAAGTAGGCCCATCGTGGGCCTAAGGCTGTTTGTTGTTTTCTGGTGGGTGATTAAAAAGATATTCATGTTTTATGTTAAAATGACAAATGTACTGCTATATTTACATATTATACAGATTAAGGTCTCTATCAAATACTCACATAATTTTATTATGACTACCTTTGTATAAACACCCAAATCAGGGCCTCGGCCATTTGCCACGGTATACTCGGAACTACTGACTACGTAACTGCTGACACGATGGCATCAAACACATGATAAACACAAGTGATTCCTAATAGTATTTCTTCTTTGTGTATGTGTAATGTTGAAGTGGAGAAGTCATAAGATGATGCAAAATGAGTTTTAAATTCAGGTACATAATAGTATATCTGTAGTTTGGTTTTTAATAGCTAGTACCGCGATATACCCATAATGCATCCTACCTCATTCTCAGTGATCCGGAATGACGTCACATGTTTTCGCCTAACTGTGGAAATTGCCTACAGCGTGATACCAGGTGTCACATATCTCACGTCACGATCATATATGTGTGTAGTGATTGCGACATTTCATCTCCATGTATAGCAATTTTAGACGCAATTTCATAAGTATTCATAAGTCGACTTCTGGAAGAGGGGCTGTCCTCAGCCTCTGACTCCAGCTCTTCGTTATTTGTACTGTCGCGTCCGGTTGCGATTTGCTCATTATAATTATACAATATGTCTTGATTTTTCCAAAATTTGTCTAGACGTCTCTCAAAAGAAGGTACTGACTTTGCACTTATAACACTGTCTGGTAGGGAATTCCAGGTGTCTATCACTCTGTGAGTAAACGAGTATTTTCTGATGTTCAGTCGTGCCCTTGGTTTATATATTTTCTGGGTGTTTCCTCTTGTTGAATTGTTGTCTCTTAAGTTGAACAGTTTCTCGGGCGGAAGGTCATATTTTTCATTCAGGATTTTGAAAACTTCGATCATGTCTCCTCTCGTTCGTCTATGTGCAAGTGTCGGTAATTTGAGTTTTTTCAGTCTCTCAGTATATGACAACTCTGACAATCCGGGAACTAGCTTTGTCGCTCTTCTTTGCACATTTTCAATAGTTGTAATATCTTTCTTTTTATATGGGTTCCAGACTGGGTTGGCGTATTCCAAATGTGGTCTAACTAATGCGGTATACAAGAGTCTGAATGTAATGCAATCTAAATATTCAAACGATCTTCTTATAACACCTGCAATCGAGTTTGCTTTGTTCACCTTCTCAGCTATGTGCTTCTCAAATGTCAATTTATCATCAATGACTACTCTGACATGTATCCTTTTCTGACCGACTTTTATTCATTGGCGGGTATTCAGCCTTTAAACTATATTGGCGTTCTTCCAGTCTATTTCTGCCAATTGACATGGTATGGCACTTATCGGGATGAAACTTTAGGAGCCATGTTTCTGACCATGCGTGCATGCAATGTATATCCTCCTGTAGTAAGTCTCTATCACTGTTAGTTCGTCTGTCCCTGAATATTTTAGTGTCATCAGCATATAGGAATACTTTACTTCCATTTGGTAATGCATATGGCAGGTCATTGCTGAAGAGGACAAACAGCATCGGACCAAGTACAGACCCCTGGGGAATTCCGCTGGTTACTGGTTTCCATTCAGATGGTTGGCCATTAACGACGACTCTCTGTTGACGGGCTTGTAAGAAGCATTCAATCCATTGAATATACTTTGGTCCAAACTGATATATCTGAAGTTTGTGTAATAGCCTTCTATGTGAGACTTTGTCAAACGCTTTCATGAAGTCGCAGTAAGCTACGTCAATACTTCCACCCGAATCCAATATCTCTGTCCACTGATCAAGCACTGTTAATAGCTGTAACACTGTTGATCTACCAGATATGAATCCAAACTGTTTGTCACTAAATAAATTGTAGGGTTTCATATGTTCCACCATGCTTTCACGAACTATACTTTCTAGAACTGTACAGAGAATACATATCAAGCTTACAGGTCTGTAGTTGCCTTCATACGTTTTGTCCCCTTGTTTGTATAGTGCTGTGATGTTAGCCGTCTTCCATTATTGTGGTATTTCAAAAGTTTGTATGTAAACTATTACTGAATATAATGTATATCGGTAATGCAAGAACATCACTCAACTCCTTCAATATTCTAGGACTTATGTTGTCAGGGCCGGGCGATTTATCTATTTTTAAGTTTCGTAATTTTTTATTCACTATTTCTACATTAATATTAATATTGTCAGTCATTGGTATTTCCTTTGGCACAATCTCTGGTAGTTCATCACATGGGTCTTCTGTAAACACCGAGGAGAAGAATTCTCCTAGGGAATCCGCCTTCTCTTTATCAGATGTAGTAAGTGTGTCCCTCGCTTCATTCTTATATAAGTCTGGTATTGAGGATTTAGTCTTAGACTTTGATTTTACGTATGTCCAGAACTTTTTCGGGTTTGATTTAATATTCTGTGCAATATGTTCCTCATGATGTTTCATGGCTTTTCGTGAGTCACGTTTGACTTGATTCCTCACTCTGTTATACTCCTTCTCTATTTTACTGTCCCCACCACTCTGTATATACCTCTTCCATAGTCTTTCTTTCATTTTAATCTTTGTTTTTAATTGTATGCTTACATTAAATTTGCTCTTCCTGTTATATCTAACTGTCCGTTTCGGTACACATGATCCTACTGCTGCGTTAATTTTTTCATGAATATTTTCCACTGGTTGTTAACATCGTTTCCTGTCATAATAGCATTCAAATTAATGTCTAACATAGCTTTCATTTTGCTAAAGTCTGCTTTATTGTAATTAAACCTAGTTTTGCATGTATCCTTTTCTGTGTATCCATGAAACTGAAATTTAATCAGTGAATGGTCACTTTTGCCTATTGGGTCTTCAATCGTAACATCACTAATCATCTCCTCTTCATTGCTGAATATGAGATCTAGTAGAGATGGATTGTTGTTTCCCCTGCCTCTAGTTGCTTCATGTATGTGCTGATACCAATAACAGTCTCTGATGCTTTCAATACATTTAAAATGCACATCACCTGATCCACTGTGTGTGGTACAATTCTCCCAGTTAATACATGGAAGGTTAAAATCACCTACAACTATATAATGAGAATATCTCAACTCATTCAATGTTTTTAACAAATCACACAATTCGTTGTTATTGCTGTCCTCTGAGCTTGGACTCCTGTATATGGATGTGAATAGCAATTTGTCTTTATTCGCAAGATTAATCTCCACAGACATAAACTCGTTAAAGTTACTTTCAACAGATACTGGTGTATATTTCACTGTAGATTTTATATAAATAAGCAACCCTCTTCCTGGATCCGCTTTGCCTAAGTTGCAATGTACAAATTCATATCCATCCAAGTTGTATTCTGCAGCATTTCTTTCAAATCTAAAGTTTTTCGGCTTCACTTCCTGAATAGCTATAATAGTCGGCTCAGTGGTCATAGTTTCTAATCTGAATTTCAGCTCGCACAACTTCTCATTAGTAAACGTATCAACATCACTGAACATTAAATTCAACGCATTTACATTATTTACATTAGCACTATTCCGGTCACCGCTATTTACTTTTCTGGCACAGGAAGCCGCGCTCCCCCGCCTGATTTCTTTATCTTTATTATTTTCCTTTCCCAACTTGGGCCTCTGACCAGGAACACAAAATGTTCATCATCAGCCTCCTCTTGCATTTGCCTTGCCTCTCTCCGCAGCCTAGAGTCCTCCTTTCGTTCCTCTTGACTCATATCATGTTATAACCAACTGTTTTATAATATTCAGATTCTGAGTACTATGTGCTTTCTTCATCACAATTGCTTTCACAGTCTCTGTGAATGTAACAATTAGCAGTCTAGGTACTTCTGTGTCCTTTCCAAAAACTTTTCTAATCTGACCCTTTTTGCAACTCGTTTCAGTGAGAGAATATCATCATCCTTCAAGTCTGCACCTATCTCCTTTCCTATAGCCAGCACCTGCGCTACATCTTGCGTTCGAATGTCATCCTTGAAATTTCCGGAGGGCTCCTTGACATTGAACATAACTATATTGTTTTTGCGTTCCATTCTCGCTTGCATTTCGTTTGTCGCCTGTTTTACTATTGTATCTGTGTCTGGCTTACTGACAGATTCCTCAGCAGAAATTTGCTCCGTGTTTGCAGTTACAACTTCTTTCACTTCCTTTACAATCTCATCTTTCATTGTTTCCATGCTTACTTTCATGGTAGTTACGTCTTCCTCAATTCTACACATCCGCCCATCAACTTTTTTTTGAAACTCAGAAATGAAGTCTGAACATCTGTCCTCAATGGATTTTGTTTGCTTTATTGATTCAAGTGATTTAACAACACAATCACCACAATCTGGCCTTCCCCTTATAGCTTTATACATGCCTAGACAAGTTATGCATCTGTGATTAGCACAGTACTCGCATGTCAAAAGTTTATCATTGTTGTCAGTGAAATTTTCTTTGCATAAGTCACACTCCCAACTATCACTTTGTGATGGGGAATTCTTCCTTAGTGTATTTGTTGTGTCCCTAGATTCTGATCTCCCTCTTGTAACACTGTTTGTTTGTCTTCTTCTTGTTGTTGTTCCATCATGGGCGCGGCCATTTTGTTTTTCTTGCTGTGAAAATATTTCATCAACTTTATCAGCCATTGTTCTCTGTTTTACCTGTGTACACTAAATGCAACACCTCAGTTTATGGTTTATGAACCAACTTTACAATTTTTCACCAGTAGGTAACAAATTAATAACTGTGAAATCTCTATTGTTTGCAGAGCAATACTGTTTTGCAACCGGACGCCATTGTTATTGTTGTTGGTATCACTTTGAAAAAATACATCGAAATTTGAACGTCAAAACGTAGCCTACATTAAAATAAGCCAGAGTTCACCATCCACTTTCTATGACTCATTTACCGGGGGCAATGCCCCCATACCGCTCCAGCACCACCGTACCATCGGTGCTCAATTTATTAGTCGGGCCTATACAATTCTAAATGCCTAACTACGCCCATGTCGTATATTACTTTTTGCAGATGACACCATTATGATATCACAGACGGATCTGTAGCCCAGTGGTAACACGCTGGACTGCCTGATAATACAGTGATCGAAGGTTCGACGCCCCGTCTAATACAATTAACAGTCTTTCAGATGGGACGTTAAACCGAGGTCTCGTGTCGGTGCTTTACATCATGCACGTAAAAGAACCAGAGGAGACTCTGTAATGGGTCTCTGTATCATTGCACTATTCTCCAAAATCTAAAATGACTAATTTCTTCAGGAGGCGTCGATCGCTCATAAGGGTAACCGGTAGCGACGATAAATAAACGTAAAACACACACACCATTATGATAGTGTATATTACCGTAATATCCTCTTCCGATGCACAAAGCATACAAAGTGACCGGAATGCTCTAGAACAATGAGAACGGGACTGGTCCATGGAATTAAATCCCGACACATATGAGGTGCTGTGGATTACTCGCAAATATGTGTACGTTCAAAGGTTCTACGTGATATGGCGCTCCCAAGCTGCATATTTCGAGCGGAACTTTTATCAGACCATTCCCGCATCGATCTTGAGGTGATATCTAATCAGTGTTCCGTTGGCTAATCAGCGGAGAAGTTTACACACAGCCGATGCACACACTTTACGAGTTCAGGAATGCGTGTGTGTGTTTTACGTTTATTTATCGTCGCTACCGGTTGCCAATATGAGCGACGCCTCCTGAAGAGATTACATGTAGTTATTTTAGATTTTTGGAGGATAGTGCAATGATACAGAGAGATACCCATTCTCCTCTGGTTCTAAAATACGTGCACGGTGTAAAGCACCGACACGAGACCTCGGTTTAACGGAGTACGGACATAACGGACCATGGACATAACGGACCAGACAGAATGGACCATTTCATGGGACAGAACGGACTATGTATTTAAATGTCTATTTACCGAAGAAAGCATGTTGTTTTACATATTATTTATAAATATTATCATCATTACTTTTGTTAACTATGTACAATGTAGCAATTATAACGTAAATCATTGAAACCTGTTTAAAGATCATTTGAGGGCTAAAACCTACGCCATATGCTTGTAATAATAGCATGTGATTTCATTTATTAACGATACATTACATTAATTCTGTCGTGTCATTGAACGTTTACGGATAAAGCAGTTCTAAAAAGAGAAACAATGGAATTACCTGAATAGAAAATTACCGAAAATATGTAAAACGGCATCATTTCTTATGTCATTTGAAATTTAATACATGGTCCGTTCTTTCCCTCTTGTAACTAGAAATAAAACAAGCCATTACGTACCACGTTCATTTTACAAATATATTGTAATAGTCCGACAGAACCTGGGTTGGACCTGGATTTGTTGTCTTAAGTTTTTTTTTGGACTGATTTAGGTGGACTAATACATATAGTTCCAAAATCTGTCGCATGACCCCCCGTCACCCTTGAGCATTTTCCGCCATCTTGAATTCAAAATGGCCGCCATGCACATTTTATGAAAAATGCAGTTACTGATCAATACAGTTTACTTTCTGAGAACAGAGTGCCATTTTAGCAACATTTTAATGAGGGCAAGCTCCAAAATGTTCAAGATACTATTAATAATGCATTTTCTGTACATAACAATGTTGGTACAATGAAATCAATATGGTCGCCATCATCAAATAATATTGATATTTAATGGAAATGTATACATGATCCTTCAATTACCTTCACCTCTATATTAATTTGTGACTTGTTAATATATTTTACAAATATAATGCATGAATAATGCATCTATAGCTTTATTTTTAAGAATATGTCAATAATAAATGTAATATATATAAACAAGCACGTGTTGTGCAAATATTTCCAATCAATTATGTATAGATTATTTCCCCAAAAAAGTCCTAAAGTTAGAACTGCAATTTGTTTCTTTGTAACTTTAAAACCCTATAAACTAAACCTAATATACTTTTGTTTTTGTGCCTGCATGTAATCAGAGTAACCATGGAAGATGTAGTATAGTATTAGTAGTAGTAGCAATACCTTCCATTCCATAAAGGGCAGCAGATTACAGGACAGCTAACAACTGGTAAAAAAACAGTCATGGCAAGTAAAGACGTCTGTTTCTTCCAGTGGATGTTTAACGGCGAAAATAAGGAAGAGCAGTTCATTGAATGTGGAGTTGCCCGCATAATAAACATCATTAAGTGTAGTAAAATTTACAATGATGGTATTCATGAACAACTTGAAGAAGATCTACAACAAAACAGTGAATTTAAAATAAAGTGCCATAAAAACTGTCCATCAACTTATACCTCACCAACACAAACAAAAAGGTATATCAAGAGACAAGCATCAGAAACACATGGTTCACATGCTCCTGCAAAAAAGAATGGGCAGTCTAGTAGTGTAAGCTGTGACTTTAAACTGCAGTGTCTATTCTGTGCAAAAGAATGCCTTCTAAAGAAAGACCCTACAAATCCAACTCGTTGGCGAGAAGCATACTTGTTCCGTCAGATTCTGAATAAAGGTGACACAAAACAATTAAACAGTCTATTTTGGATATTTGTGGCAAAAGAAATTATGAGTGGGCTATGGAGGTCAGAACACGTCTTGAAGGAGCAATCAGTGATCTGCATGCAGCTGAATCAAGGGATCATGTAGACCAAATTTTTATGTCAGAACAGTCAGTAGTATCAGCTGTGAATTTGCAAACAATCCCAAATGAAGTGGATAGTGCTCTTCAGTCTTTGATTAAAAACATTGGTGAAGACTTTTGGTGATGATCTGTTAGTGCTGTCCTCACCTGGTATAGCTAGCATAATTGTGTTCCGAAGCAAAGCCTCCAATGTTCTAAGGTTAGTTGATGAGGAGGAGGATGATATGGATGCTGCCATAACTAAAGTTTGTAAACAAATCAAAAGTGATGTGAAGGGTATACCAGTAGACAAAGAAAAAGTATGATGCCCATATCAACTGTGAAATGGGATTGGACTCCATGAGTTATACACTTATTGAACTGCTAGCAAGTTTATCTCCAAAGCTAGACAGGACACTTCCAGCTATATTGATTGGTTCAGTAATTAGTAGCTCTCTACATAACCATCCTACATCCTTACAGTTTTCCCTTGGAGTTTTAATTCGAAGTTCAAAAGAGCTTGTGAACAAAATGCATGATTATGCAATAACCTGTTCTTATGATGAAGTTCTCCGTTTCAAGAAGTCGACAGCATTCGCAGCAGTGGAGAAAATGGTCGCAGATAACTTTGATACTGAGATATCATCTCAAAATGGGAAATTGTCAACTCACTCATTAGCAGTACTGTTAACACAGGCAGAGCAGACTGTAGACATGATCGACAAGCAACAGAAAATCAAACGCATTAAGAAGAGGGTAATGTCTGATCCCATTAACTTTGAAACAACTGTTCACAGATATAATGGACCAAAGAAGCCTGATGTGCACAACACTACACAATTGTGGGTTGGTGTTGTAATCAAACCAGTGTTTATTATGATGATGTTTATCAGAGCAGAAAGAGAAGGAGATTGGTTGCTCCACCTAGATGTTTACAGACTTATGGTGCCATACTTCTTCGCAGCTGGGCATGTGTACTATGCACGGTATGGACTATACTACCTCAGGTCCATGGAACATCTACCTGATAATGTGCTGAAACCATTCCTGAAAGGACAGCATGTTATGAGACATGTTCCTGGTCTCTGGAGTGACATGTTCATAGAAACTACTTTTATGAGGTATGGGCATGGACAGTCAGGAATTATTGGTATCACACTTAAGCCAGAAACACTTAAAACCTGGGCATTAAGTCTCCACATATGCAGTCAACTGGAGGTAGACCTGTCTGACATGATTGATGGAGGAAAAGTTAATGTTCAAAGTTGTCACAAGGAGGAAAACAAAGGAAGGATTGCAAGTGATACAAAAGCCAGGGAAGGGATAAGGAAGAAACTTCAGCTCTGCATTGACCCCCCTTGATCCAACAAAGCATCCAGATGAGATAGTGAACATCATTAGTGGCAGACTAGGCTCATCATCAGTTAATGTGCATGATGCTGTTGAAATAGGGACAACTCAGATGAAAGAGTATGAAAAGACATGCCCAAAAGGTTTTTATAAAACAATTCATAAGAAAGTAACAACCATGACAGCATCAAAGAAACATGTATGAGTGGATGATGAGAAAGTCTTTGATACAAGCCTTATCTACTCAAGAGTGATAGGGCTTCAGGCCAGTTCCCGCAAAACAGACATCAATGGTGGGTCAATTGAATGTACCTTTATCTGCAGTAATAAAACAGGCTACACAATTTATGGCTACATGTTATGGACAGTCAGAATGTGATACCATGTCAACTGCACGCATCAATGTTTGGGCTGCTAAGACTGGCAAAGGGTACACCTCAACACCCAATCTCTGCTCCCTTCCTCCTACAACGCAGGCATTTGAGGAGAATTTCAAACGGGCACATCACCAAGCTTGCACATGGAGATCTCTGGAAAATTTGGAGTCACCTAGACTTGACACAGAGAAATACGGATGGAAGAAAGATGAAACAAACAAAACGTTATTGCCAGTAACTGTTCCGGAGAACGTACCCCTTGCACCTGCTAACATATTGCGCTTTATTAAGTGTGGGTGTGAAAGTCAGGCTCCTTGTAGTTCTTCCAGGTGTGGCTGCATCAATGCAAAGCTTGCATGTACTGTATTCTGTGCCTGCCATGGAGTGAGTTGCTTCAATCCACAGACCATTGACAATGTTTGATTATACTAAATGATACAGTTGTTTCTTAATGTTCATGTGTATGTACCCACACTAAACTTGCGGTCGCAGAACAATGCCACTACACTCGTGGTGCCAAGAGGCCGCAAGTCATGTACGGTGACAGAAGCTTTGCTACTGCTGCACCAAGACTATGGAATGCTCTCCCGGCAGGAATCAGAGAGTCTAGATCAGTATCTAGTTTTAAGACATCACTTAAAACACACTTTTTCTTACAAATACACGGACACTAAACTGGTGTGCATATAGAAGTGTTTTGACAACTTCAACATTAAGAATGTTTGAAGTAGTTTTATCTTGTGTTTATTTATATTGTTTTAACAAACAATCCTTAAATCGTTTAACATATATATCTGGTATACATATTCTTTAACTGCATATCTTAGTCTTATGGCGTATGCCTGCTTTGAAGTCCACCCACGCTTTCCCTCTTCTGCCATGGGGACAGGGGCCTCTGGCAGGCGAGGGTGGGCCTGGTATGCGACCCTTACATTATTTTTTTAAACCTCATTGACTAAATTAGTTAGGATACATTTTTACATTACTTTAAGTTATACTATTGTTTTATTACATATTTTACTGTTTTTACCTGCATACTCTTATTGTAAAGCACCTTTGAACGTATCTGATATGAAAAGGGTGCTATATAAATGTGGTATAATAATAATAATAAAAATGTTCATGAATTTCATGTGTGTTATACATCTGCATTTCATTTTGATGGCGGCCATTTTGAAATCAAGATGGCCGACAATGCTCAAGCATGACATGATGTCATGCGACAGTTTATGAAACTACATACCCTACTCTAACATAATAAGCAATAAAAAACTTAAGACAACAAAACCAGGTCCAGCTTATATCTTGGGTTTGGCTGCCGGACTATAAGATTTTAAGGAGCTAGTGAAATTCGTCAATGAAATGTTACGGAATAATGCAAATAATACTTACATGAAAATGTACAATGCTACACACTTATATCTCACCATATTTATTATTTAAATTCACACACGTCACAGCATACAGCGCGGTGGTTAGAACATACCCCTTTACTACAGTTGATACACGGATATGAAGGCATGGTTAACTTTACAGTTTTTAGGCTGAAGAGGTTGTGAGACATACACGAACGAACGATGTAATTTTGTTTATAGTCGCCACCGCATAAATGCATTTGGGCGACTGTATTTTCTAAGATGGTTATGTCATAAGGCGATTCTTCTAGTCTACGGTGATTCTTCTTGTCCTAAGGTGATTCTTCTGTGGTGGTTATTCGATGATGATTATACGTGTTCTGTGATGATTATTCCTATGCTTCTATGATGATTATTCCTGTTCTTCTACGTTGATTAGTTCGGTATTCTCTGACGGTTCTGTATTCTGTGTGGCTTATGAAGACGTCATCAGGTGGTTACTTCTTTCTGTGCCGGCCAGGTTGACAATGCCTGGTCTGTACGTGGTCCTTTGTAGGGCCACACTCCTCACTGTTGGTCACCCCGCAGCAGCATTAATACGGATCTGACAGTTAGACATCTGGTCGTCGATTGTCGCAAGCAAGTCCAGATACAGTATAGATCGGGGGAGCGTGGATCCACGACCGTTGCCGCTCCCTCAGGTCCGCCATCTCTTCTAAACGAAAGATCGAAAATCCAGTGTTCAGCTATATTTTCGATCTTTCAACATACATTCAGACATACAAAGTGCAAATGTTTCATTTATAGATAGCTGGGCTTGGGATACACCAAACAATACACAATTAGTTAATTATCAAATTGGTTTTAATTAATTAATTTTCCAATAATTAGAATTATGAGACCTTTTGATTAATAATTAGTATCACATAATCCTAATGACAAATTAACTGTCACATGTGTGATTGAGTAAATACGGTCAATGACACTCTTTAATATTGGCAATCATGCACATTAATTGGATGTGAAAAACATGATAGTACATACTCTCTGACAGTGTGTATTTTAATTAGGGTCAGACGGGGGATCGAACCTACAATCCCTGGATTACCAGTCCAGCGTGTTACCACTGGACTACAGATCCGTCTGTATTCAGGAATGCGTGGAAATCGACAACTTCACACTAAACAGACCGAGTAATTCCACAATGAATGCGCCCGTGATCTAATTACTGATCTATGTTTGTGTACGTTTTATCGCTTACAGTTTGTAGCCTTACTCTTAATATGTGGACGTCGTGATAGCACAATGGTGGCGGTTCGCTGCAGGTGCGAAAGGCCCGGAGTTCGAGCCACACTAGAGCCGTTACGAGTGTGTCCCTAAATTCCACGTTGCCTATTCTATCCCCTTAGTGGCGATGGATTCCATGATGAATGAGCTCTAGAGAGTTATTAATATAAATTGTAAGAACTTGTTTCGCAATCGAGCTGAAATAAATGTGTATAAGTTACCAATTAAGTTTGCTATTTTTGGGGAAATTAGTTTAAAAAGTCAATACATCATAATTTCCTTTTTTGCAGTCTGACTGACTGGAAATTTTGGATTCACGTATGAATGGACAATATATTTCATAAACCGCTTTTATAGGGCTCTATGAACAGATCGATATAACCGAGACAATTAAAGTTTAAACTTTATTTATTTTACAATGATTGCGAAGCAAGTTTTAGCAACTTATATTAATCACTCTCGTTGGCGCGATTGAATGCGTAAATATGGTCATTCATGTGGGAGGAAACCGGAGTAGCCTACCCGGAGAAAACCCACCTGTCCGATCTGGCGACCACCGTACCATCTCACATACTTCCCGTTCCGAGGATCGAACCCGGGTTGCATTGGTGAGAAGCGAGCGCGCTAACCACTGCTCTAATCGGACAGCCGAGACAATTAAGAACAATCTTTATGTGAGATAAAGCAACAAGATAAACACTTTTTTGTTAAAAAGATTACCCTTAAAGAGCTGTGTCGGGGAGGTAGCTGTATGACGACCACCGGAGAAGACCGTTCTGGTAACAATTAAGGTAAAGGACTAAGTTGTGTGTGCTTTGCGTTTATTTATCATCGCTACCGGTTGTCCATATCAGCGACGCCTCCACACGAGAGTAGTCATTTTAGATTTAGGAAGGGATAGTGCAATGATACCGACATATACCCATCCCAAAGTCTCAATTTACCTGCACTGTGTAAAGCACAGATATCTCTGTTTAAAATCCCATTTTAATGGCTGTTAATATTATTACGATCGGACGAGGGGTCGAACCTGCGACCACTGGTTGTAGTATTCCCAGAATAGCTATATATACATATATTTATAATACTATAAATAGTAATAATCCATGATGTAGAACGATTAAATGGCATAAGATCATGTTGGAGATATTAACCGCATTCCACAATGCATTCGTACAGAAGTATATCGAACATTGTTTCAGTCAACTTAAATAAGTCGTTGGACTCCTTAATCGATCGCGCCTTATATTTGCACACTATCTGATATATTACACGCCGATATTTAGTTTTTGTTTCATCATAAAACGTAGAAGGCCGGTCAAATTTATTACGAGTGTTACTAATATGTTCCTATCTTTTATGTGGTTTACGTTTATTTATCGTCGCTACCGGTTGTCCATATGAGCGACGCCTCGCGAAGAGATTAGTCATTTTAGACTTTTGGAGGATAGTGTAATGATACAAACATATACCCATTCCAGAGTCTCCTCTGGTTCTTTTACGTGCACGGCGTACAGCACCGACACGATACCTCGGTTTAATGTCCCATCTGAAAGACGATTAATTTTATTATGGTCAGACGGGGAATCGAACCTGCGATCCCTGGATTACCAGTCCAGCGTGTTACCATTGGACTACATATCCGTCTGAAAGTGCGTACATCAGTTTTAATATGCTTTATTAATACGGGACACTCGCATACAATGCACTAATGTGTGTGTGTTTACAAAAATCGAAATAGTCGCTCAGAAACGATAAAATTCCAATACATTTAAACCGTCGTATACGCGAAGTTGTTTATCAACACACGAACTGTAAACAAGCACAGCGCGCATGCGTGAAACAACAGAGGATGTAGAAAACAACGTATATATTTTGAACATGAAAGACTATCTATCTATCTTCCTCTAATGTCGAACCCCTCGCGGGGATGTAGACATGTCCCTAAAAGACTTAGCTAACAGAGGTAGGCATCAACATATCAAGTAATGTAATTTAAAAAAACAACGTGGGACACATGGGGACGATGCATTCCGAATGTAAACAAGTACGGACGATGCGTTCCGGTTGTAAACAATTGCGTGACCGATCGACTCGGAAAGTCCTACTTTCGGTTTCGAGTTTGTTTTATCGCAAAAAAACATTGTTTACCAAATGAACATACGCATACAAAGTATAATGTTAGATACGTAAAAATTGAATTTTTCAAATACTTTTATTTCATACGATGTAATTCCGCTTTAAAGGAAACCTCACTATATACATTAACACATTACGTTTACGTACCACCAGTCGGCGTTTTTATTTATGGATTATTTATCTCCCTAATATTACAAATATGTGTACAGACGAAGCTGTAGTCCATGCAGTGGTTAACACGCCGGAATGGTAATCCAGGGATCGCATGTTCGATCCCCTGTCTGACCATAATAAAATTAACAGTCTTTCAGATGGGACGTTAAACCGTGGTCTCGTGTTCGTGCTTTACACTGTGCACGTAAAAGAACCAGAGGAGACTCTGGAATGGGTATATGTCTGTATCATTGCACTATCCTCCAACAATCTAAAAATGACTAATCTCTTCAGGAGGCGTCGCTCATATGGGCAACCGGTAGCGACGATAAATAAACGTAAAACACGCACACATATTGTTTATAGATATCTGTTTTAATTTACCAGTTATGTCTAAGATCTACAATATAGATTTTTTAAATTTATTTTACAACTATCTTGTTTTTAAACAGATGTGAATCGGTACGGAGAAACTAGACATTATTTTGTAGTCATATAAACTTTAATTCAGCGATCCATTGATACCTTTTATACAATAAAAAACCAAATAGCACTTAAAACTATACCCCCGTAGCACGCGATCATCATCGATAATCATATTGGAATTCACCAGGTGATAGATTCAAGTGTGACATTAATATAACTACCGGAGAGCCATAATTTATCTAGGCAATATTCAAAACAACTTGTCCAAACGTATATACACAACGACCGATATAAGCTTGTAACGGTTTTCTGTCCGCGTTAATTAATTAAAGAAGAAAATCAAAGTTTTCCCACGAGTTTGATCCAATATCGTGGACAAGTTGGATATTTATATTGATACACGCTAGGCAGCACCAGACAATAACATTGAATAATTCAGCAAGGAAGTCACAGCCAACATGGAATCTACACTAACAGGTACCTCTTACTATAATGTTTGATAATTAAATTAATTATATATATATTTTATTATTATTCTACATGCTTTTATGTGTGTTGTTTTCTGGTGATGATATATAAGTCGAATTGACTGTAATAATAATATTCATCATCATTATCATCATCATCATCATCATCATCATCATCATCATCATCATCATCATCATCATCATCATCATCATCATCATCATCATCATCATCATCATCATCATCATCATCATCATCATCATCATCATCATCATCATCATCATCATCATCATCATCATCATCATCATCATCATCATCATCATCATCATCATCATCATCATCATCATCATCATCATCATCATCATCATCATCATCATCATCATCATCATCATCATCATCATCATCATCATCATCATCATCATCATCATCACCTCATCATCATCATCATCATCATCATCATCATCATCATCATCATCATCATCATCATATCATCATCAGCAGCAGCAGCAGCAGCAGCAGCAGCAGCAGCAGCAGCAGCAGCAGCAGCAGCAGCAGCAGCAGCAGCAGCAGCAGCAGCAGCAGCAGCAGCAGCAGCAGCAGCAGCAGCAGCAGCAGCAGCAGCATCATTGTCATACTAATAATAAATAATAATAACTTAACGAGATAACTCATTTGAACAATTAAATCAATTTACCAAGTGGCACGTAACAAATTAAAACACGAAACGTGACAAATGAAACATACGTAAACAATGACCAATAATACAGATCAGATATAAGCTACAAGAACTAATACTTATAAACATGTTATTGTATAATTATAATGTAACAGTTTATTAGGTTTTCGGTGACTGTCCCCACGTGTTGTATTTACCTATTGGTACTAGACTGTCCCCACGTGTTGTATTTACCTATTGGTACTAGACTGTCCCCACGTGTTGTATTTACCTATTGGTACTAGACTGTCCCCACGTGTTGTATTTACCTATTGGTACTAGACTGTCCCCACGTGTTGTATTTACCTATTGGTACTAGACTGTCCCCACGTGTTGTATTTACCTATTGGTACTAGACTGTCCCCACGTGTTGTATTTACCTATTGGTACTAGACTGTCCCCACGTGTTGTATTTACCTATTGGTACTAGACTGTCCCCACGTGTTGTATTTACCTATTGGTACTAGACTGTCCCCACGTGTTGTATTTACCTATTGGTACTAGACTGTCCCCACGTGTTGTATTTACCTATTGGTACTAGACTGTCCCCACGTGTTGTATTTACCTATTGGTACTAGACTGTCCCCACGTGTTGTATTTACCTATTGGTACTAGACTGTCCCCACGTGTTGTATTTACCTATTGGTACTAGACTGTCCCCACGTGTTGTATTTACCTATTGGTACTAGACTGTCACCAGGTGTTGTATTTACCTATTGGTACTAGACTGTCCCCACGTGTTGTATGTACCTATTGGTACTAGACTGTCCCCACGTGTTGTATTTACCTATTGGTACTAGACTGTCGTCCCCACGTGTTGTATTTACCTATTGGTACTAGACTGTCCCCACGTGTTGTATTTACCTATTGGTACTAGACTGTCGTCCCCACGTGTTGTATTTACCTATTGGTACTAGACTGTCCCCACATGTTGTATTTACCTATTGGTACTAGACTGTCCCCACGTGTTGTATTTACCTATTGGTACTAGACTGTCCCCACATGTTGTATTTACCTATTGGTACTAGACTGTCCCCACGTGTTGTATTTACCTATTGGTACTAGACTGTCCCCACATGTTGTATTTACCTATTGGTACTAGACTGTCCCCACATGTTGTATTTACCTATTGGTACTAGACTGTCCCCACATGTTGTATTTACCTATTGGTACTAGACTGTCCCCACATGTTGTATTTACCTATTGGTACTAGACTGTCCCCACATGTTGTATTTACCTATTGGTACTAGACTGTCCCCACGTGTTGTATTTACCTATTGGTACTAGACTGTCCCCACATGTTGTATTTACCTATTGGTACTAGACTGTCACCACATGTTGTATTTACCTATTGGTACTAGACTGTCCCCACGTGTTGTATTTACCTATTGGTACTAGACTGTCCCCACGTGTTGTATTTACCTATTGGTACTAGACTGTCCCAACATGTTGTATTTACCTATTGGTACTAGACTGTCCCCACGTGTTGTATTTACCTATTGGTACTAGACTGTCCCAACATGTTGTATTTACCTATTGGTACTAGACTGTCCCCACATGTTGTATTTACCTATTGGTACTAGACTGTCCCCACGTGTTGTATTTACCTATTGGTACTAGACTGTCCCCACGTGTTGTATTTACCTATTGGTACTAGACTGTCCCCACGTGTTGTATTTACCTATTGGTACTAGACTGTCCCCACATGTTGTATTTACCTATTGGTACTAGACTGTCCCCACGTGTTGTATTTACCTATTGGTACTAGACTGTCCCCACATGTTGTATTTACCTATTGGTACTAGACTGTCCCCACATGTTGTATTTACCTATTGGTACTAGACTGTCCCCACATGTTGTATTTACCTATTGGTACTAGACTGTCCCAACATGTTGTATTTACCTATTGGTACTATTCATAACATACCGGACAATGCATTAAACGGGTCCCTCCTGAACGTACATGGGATCCTTGCCATGGACGCTTGGGTCTGGACAAATGGTTTCCGGATCAAAGCATACATATATGGTCTGATAGTGACGGAGTGCCATTTCACAGACGAATCTGTAGTCCAGTGGTAACACGCTGGACCTGTAATCCAGGGATCGCAGGTTCGATTCCCCGTCTGACCCTAATAAAATTAACAGTCTTTCAGATGGGACGTTATTCCGAGGTCCCGTGTCGGTGCTGTACACTGTGCACGTAAGGGAACCAGAGGAGACTCTGGAATGGGTTTCTGTCTGTATCATTGCACTGTCCTCCAACAATCTAAAATGACTAATCTCTTCAGGAGGCGTCGTTCATATGGGCAACCGGTAGCGACGATAAATAAACGTAAAGCACACACCATACCACACCACATCACACCACATCACACCAAACACCCACACACCACACCACACCACACACGCACACACACAGATTTTCATTTCTCAATATGCTTGGATATGGCATAAACGCATTTAGTTTAACCATTATTTATTTCAGTATTTGTACATGTAATGAAGAAATGAACATTTCACATATATTTTAACAGCAGTAGACTGAAAGGGATTAGAACGAAAGAAAACTTATATAGTTCTTCTCCCTATCAATTGATTGATACACAATAGGCAGGAGAATAATATACTCGTATATATATAACAATGCAAATACTTGAAATCTATTCTTGGTATATGCTAAAGAATTTCAGAAGTTATTGTATTAGTGAGTCAATAGTTTATACAAATTTATTTTAGCTCGATTGCGAAACAAGTTATTTCAACTTATATAAATCACTCTCGAGACCTCATTCCTGATGGAATCCATCGCCACGAGGGAGAGAGAAGAGGCAACGTGGAATTTAAATGCCTTGCCTAAGAGCACAATCGTAACGGCTCCAGTGGGGCTCGAACTCCGGACCTTTCGCACCTGAAGCGAACGCGCATCCACTGCGCTATCACGACTTCCGTGAGTCAATAGTTTTGGATGTTAAAAAAGAAAATGGTTAAACACATTTGTATGTATATAGTTTCAAGCCTGTGGTATATCACAATGTTATATAAAAATGTAAGCATACATACAAATAGTTTTGAACCCGAAACCATGTGATCCTTAGTTTATACACATTTATTTTAGCTCGATTGCGAAACAAGTTATTTCAACTTATATAAATCACTCTCGAGACCTCATTCCTGATGGAATCCATCGCCACGAGGGAGAGAGAAGAGGCAACGTGGAATTTAAATGCCTTGTCTAAGGGCACAATCGTAACGGCTCCAGTGGGGCTCGAACTCCGGACCTTTCGCACCTGAAGCGAACGCGCATCCACTGCGCTATCACGACTTGCCAGCAGGACCACATATAGATCAGGTTGCCATATGGCAAAAATAAACTATGATTAAAAATAAATTCTTCTAATAATGATATACACAACTGTAGTGTGGAACACGCTATACAGAACGCGTGAAAAGAATGATATACACAACTGTAGTGTGGAACACGCTATACAGAACGCGTGAAAAGAATGATATACACAACTGTAGTGTGGAACACGCTATACAGAACGCGTGAAAAGAATGATATACACAACTGTAATGTGGAACACGCTATACAGAACGCGTGAAAAGAATGAGTTTTATTATGCTGCACACAGTTTAAAGTTGTAGAAATCTTGACAAAATCCAAAGCGTTACTAACGGTAATGATAAAATGAAATAAAACAGCAACAAAAGAAATTAGTGACGTTGATCATTGTTGATCGTTCTGTATATTGACGTGTTATCTGTAACGTTTGTGGGATTATAGGATCTCAGATCGATCAAAATGTGACAATAGTTCGAAACCAGGAACAATAGTTCGAAATCAGGAACAATAGTTCGAAACCAGGAACAATAGTTCGAAACCAAGGACAATAGTTCGAAATCTAGAACAATAGTTCGAAACCAGGAACAATAGTTCGAAACCATGAACAATAGTTCGAAACCAGGAACAATAGTTCGCAACCAGGAACAATAGTTCGCAACCAGGAACAATAGTTCGAAACCAGGGACAATAGTTCGCAAACAGGAACAATAGTTCGCAACCAGGAACAATAGTTCGAAACCAGGGACAATAGTTCGCAAACAGGAACAATAGTTCGAAACCTAGGACAATAGTTCGAAACCAAGGACAATAGTTCGAAACCAGGAACAATAGTTCGAAACCAGGAACAATAGTTCGAAACCTGGAACAATAGTTCGAAACCATGAACAATAGTTCGAAACCAGGAACAATAGTTCGAAACCATGAACAATAGTTCGAAACCATGAACAATAGTTCGAAACCAGGGACAATAGTTCGAAACCAGGAACAATAGTTCGAAACCAGGAACAATAGTTCGAAACCTGGGACAATAGTTCGAAACCAGGAACAATAGTTCGAAAACAGGAACAATAGTTCTCAACCAGGAACACTAGTTCGAAAACAGGAACAATAGTTCGAAACCAGAAACAATAGTTCGAAACCAGGGACAATAGTTCGCAACCATGAACAATAGTTCGAAACCATGAACAATAGTTCGCAACCAGGAACAATAGTTCGAAACCAGGGACAATAGATCGAAACCAGGAACAATAGTTCGAAACCAAGAACAATAGTTCGCAACCAGGAACAATAGTTCGCAACCAGGAACAATAGTTCGAAACCAAGGACAATAGATCGAAAACAGGGACAATAGTTCGCAACCAGGAACAATAGTTCGAAACCAGGAACAATAGTTCGAAACCAGGAACAATAGTTCGCAACCAGGAACAATAGTTCGCAACCAGGAACAATAGTTCGAAACCAGGGACAATAGTTCGCAAACAGGAACAATAGTTCGCAACCAGGAACAATAGTTCGAAACCAGGGACAATAGTTCGCAAACAGGAACAATAGTTCGAAACCTAGGACAATAGTTCGAAACCAAGGACAATAGTTCGAAACCAGGAACAATAGTTCGAAACCAGGAACAATAGTTCGAAACCTGGAACAATAGTTCGAAACCATGAACAATAGTTCGAAACCAGGAACAATAGTTCGAAACCATGAACAATAGTTCGAAACCATGAACAATAGTTCGAAACCAGGGACAATAGTTCGAAACCAGGAACAATAGTTCGAAACCAGGAACAATAGTTCGAAACCTGGGACAATAGTTCGCAACCAGGAACAATAGTTCGAAACCAGGAACAATAGTTCGAAACCTGGGACAATAGTTCGCAACCAGGAACACTAGTTCGAAACCAGGAACAATAGTTCGAAACCAGGAACAATAGTTCGAAAACAGGAACAATAGTTCTCAACCATGAACAATAGTTCGAAACCATGAACAATAGTTCGCAACCAGGAACAATAGTTCGAAACCAGGGACAATAGTTCGCAACCAGGAACAATAGTTCGAAACCTAGGACAATAGTTCGAAACCAAGGACAATAGTTCGAAACCATGAACAATAGTTCGAAACCATGAACAATAGTTCGAAACCAGGAACAATAGTTCGAAACCAGGGACAATAGTTCGAAACCAGGGACAATAGTTCGAAACCATGAACAATAGTTCGAAACCAGGAACAATAGTTCGAAACCAGGGACAATAGTTCGAAACCAGGGACAATAGTTCGAAACCAGGGACAATAGTTCGCAACCAGGAACAATAGTTCGAAACCAGGAACAATAGTTCGAAACCTGGAACAATAGTTCGAAACCATGAACAATAGTTCGAAACCAGGGACAATAGTTCGCAAACAGGAACAATAGTTCGAAACCTAGGACAATAGTTCGAAACCATGAACAATAGTTCGAAACCAGTGACAATAGTTCGAAACCAGGAACAATAGTTCGCAACCAGGAACAATAGTTCGAAACCAGGAACAATAGTTCGAAAATTGGAACAATAGTTCGAAACCTGGGATAATAGTTCGAAACCAGGAACAATAGTTCGAAACCAGGAACAATAGTTCGAAAACAGGAACAATAGTTCTCAACCAGGAACACTAGTTCGAAAACAGGAACAATAGTTCGAAACCAGAAACAATAGTTCGAAACCAGGGACAATAGTTCGCAACCAGGAACAATAGTTCGAAACCATGAACAATAGTTCGCAACCAGGAACAATAGTTCGAAACCAGGGACAATAGATCGAAACCAGGAACAATAGTTCGAAACCAAGAACAATAGTTCGCAACCAGGAACAATAGTTCGCAACCAGGAACAATAGTTCGAAACCAAGGACAATAGATCGAAAACAGGGACAATAGTTCGCAACCAGGAACAATAGTTCGAAACCAGGAACAATAGTTCGAAACCTGGGATAATAGTTCGAAACCAGGAACAATAGTTCGAAACCAGGAACAATAGTTCGAAAACAGGAACAATAGTTCTCAACCAGGAACACTAGTTCGAAAACAGGAACAATAGTTCGAAACCAGAAACAATAGTTCGAAACCAGGGACAATAGTTCGCAACCAGGAACAATAGTTCGAAACCATGAACAATAGTTCGAAACCAGGAATAATAGTTCGAAACCAGGGACAATAGATCGAAACCAGGGACAATAGTTCGAAACCAGGGACAATAGTTCGAAACCATGAACAATAGTTCGAAACCAGGGACAATAGTTTGAAACCAGGAACAATAGTTCGAAACCAGGGACAATAGTTCGAAACCAAGGACAATAGTTCGCAACCAGGAACAATAGTTCGAAACCAAGGACAATAGTTCGCAAACAGGAACAATAGTTCGCAACCAGGAACAATAGTTCGAAACCAAGGACAATAGTTCGCAACCAGGAACACTAGTTCGAAAACAGGGACAATAGTTCGCAACCAGGAACAATAGTTCGAAACCAGGAACAATAGTTCGAAACCTGGGATAATAGTTCGAAACCAGCAACAATAGTTCGAAACCAGGAACAATAGTTCGAAAACAGGAACAATAGTTCTCAACCAGGAACACTAGTTCGAAAACAGGAACAATAGTTCGAAACCAGGAACAATAGTTCGAAAACAGGAACAATAGTCACAGGAACAATAGTTCGAAAACAGGAACAATAGTTCGAAAACATGGACAATAGTTCGCAACCAGGAACACTAGTTCGAAAACAGGAACAATAGTTCGAAACCAGGAACACTAGTTCGAAAACAGGAACAATAGTTCGAAAACAGGAACAATAGTTCGAAAACAGGGACATTAGTTCGCAACCAGGAACACTAGTTCGAAAGCAGGAACAATAGTTCGAAACCAGGGACAATAGTTCGAAACCTGGGACAATAGTTTGCAACCAGGAACAATATTTCGAAACCAGGAACAATAGTTCGAAACCAATGACAATAGTGGGATACCAGGAACAATAGTTAGAATATATTCAATGTTAGTGTCGAATGTATTTGTAGTAGCAATGCATGTATACGTTAACGAATGCATTTTTTTGGCTTTTTGCGATGTAATGTCGCTTTAATGTATATTTGTACTTGGGAAATATTTAACCCGATTTTGACAAGGCCTTGAAAACCGCTCTTTCTCCATAGCCTCGTGCTTTCGTAACATACCATAAAAGTAAGCAATTAAAGTGCGTAAAACACCATTGAACATGTTTTATTAGAAGTGCTGGTATTCAAAAACATATCATGCGTAAACAGTGTAAGCTTAGGGTCATCCGTGGCCGAGTGGTTACGGTTATTGACTTAAAAACACTTGCCCCTCACCGCTGTATGTTTGAATCCCACTGGGGATCTCGAATTCTTTCAAGTGAGGAAGCTATTCAGTTGGCTTGCGGTAGGTCGGTGGTTCTACCCAGGTGCCCATCCGTGTCTGAAATACTTCTCGGGGTGCACCCGGTTCTTCCTCCACCAATAATAGCTGGAGCGTCGCCATATGACCTGTTGGTACAGCTTTAAGCCCTAAAAACAAACAAGCAATGTATGCATGTTTCTTTTCTGCGGACGAATATAATAGACTATAGTAAAACTGAATAAACTACTGAAATTCTTTAGTTTATGCTAATTTATTTTAGCTCGATTGCAAAACAAGTTCTTACAACGTATATCAATCACTCTCGAGACCTCATTCGTGATGGAATCCATCGCCACGAGGGAGAGAGAAGGGGCATATGGAATTTAAATGCCTTGCCTAAGGGCACAATCGTAACGGCTCCAGCGGGGCTCGAACCCCGGGTCTTTCGCACCTGAAGCGAACACGCTACGACTGCGCTATCACGACAACTATCGAGCATTCTAATGAAACCGTGTAGTTGCTATACACAGCGACATTAAATACACACCCTTGAAATATATTCTAATAGGTGACTTCTTCTTTTCGATTGACGTTTAGTTATTGTCCCTTCAAAAGTAAAATGACCCTGATGATAATAACACGCGATTTGAGCTTAAACAAAATCATATTGCCCAACATTGGAGGTATTGAATAAGAGCGATTAAAATACGTTTGCTCTATTCATGGATTGAATAGGCAATAACAACAAGATTAAAGCATAATGCATTGTATTTGGCTTAAGGTTAGTCTAGGTTTGAGGATGACTAGTCGACATGCTGATTTCTGTGTAGTATTAAGCTTTGTGTGAATGAAAATAAAAACGTGTAAATGTACATGGAATTCCATGGAGTTGAACATCTCGCCAAGGTAAGAATAACAACAACCATAACTGTAACACATTAATAATAAATAAAATAATAATGATATTAATAATAAACTTCTTTATTATACAGCATACAGTACTATCAGTTTTTGATTTAACCATATTTTAGTGCATAAACTGTATACATGCAATACACCAGATAATACCGGTTTACATACAGTCAAACCACCTGTGTTAGTGGTCACCTCTATTAAGCAGCCAACCTGCATTAAGCAGCCAGTTTCCAGATTCCCAATATGTTGTTTTGCTATACAGTTGACCTCTATTAAGCAGCCACCCGTGATAAGCAGCCACTTTTTGTGATTCCCTTGGCTGGCTGTTTAAGGCAGGTTTGACTGTACATGCATGGATCAGACGAGAATGAATTAGCCAAGTGTAACAATCAGGCCTACATGCATTTGTATAGCATAGCAAAAGTGTGTGTTTTACGTTTATTTATCGTCGCTACCGGTTGTCCATATAAGCGACGCCTCCTGCCGAGATTAGTCATTTTAGATTGTTGGAGGATAGTGCAATGATACAGACAGAGACCCATTCCAGAATCTCCTCTGGTTCTTTTACGTGCACGGTGTAAAGCACCGACACGAGACCTCGGTTTAAAGTCCCATCTGAAAGACTGTTAATTGTATTAGGGTCAGACGGGAGATCGAACCTGCGATCCCTGGATTACTAGTCCATAGCATAGCAAAAGAGTCGGACCACACGTTATAACCAACATTAGACTAGGCCAGATTTAGGCATTCATGATGTTAATGTATCTAGTGATACTGTTCTTAACCATGTAGATGCTGTCGCTGCCTCTAGAGCTTGCATGTCGGATAATTGTCATCCACGGTCATTGAAGGAATGTGCCAATGATTGAATTTGCCACTTTGTGCCATATTTAGTAAGTCGGTGGAACAAGGAAAGGTTCCGGGCGAGGGGAAGGGATGGCCCTGGGAACCCGGACGAGGGGAAGGGATGACCCTGGGAACCCGGACGAGGGGAATGGATGACCCTGGGAACTATCGGTAAGTGTCACCAGACGCGAGTTACCGCGACTTTGCTAATGCATTCGATACGGTGCCGCATCAGCGAATCTTGCAAATTGAACTTGTATGGTGTTAAGGGCAGACAACTGCAATGGATAGAAGATTTTCTCAAGAATAGAAAATAAAAGGTTAAAAAAGGTATTAAATGATATGCATCAAACTGGATAAGTGTTGTACCTGGCCACATTGATCGATATTGAACCCAATTGTATTCGTTATTTATATCAACGATCAACCAGAACTTATCCAAGGAACGTGCCATATGTTTGCAGACGACACAAAGATTGATCAAGTTGTACGTTCCCATACGGACAGGATTACGTTGTATTCACTTAGCCGCAGGAGTATGGGTTGTCGTCTCCGTTTTAATGTGAACAAATGTAAGGTGTTGCATATTGGAAATGTTAACTTTGAATTTGAATATCAAATGTATGACACGGGCGATATGTATACTGAATTAAAAACTGTGGACGAGGAAAATGTCGTGGGTGTCCATATTACATCTACACTGAACTTGTACCTCCATGTGAGGAACATAGTAAACAAAGCTAACCGTATAACAGGTTTAATAAGAAGTAATGTTTCATGTATGGACAATGGAGGTGGTCCGTGGTCCATTGGTAGAGCGTCGGATTTGGAATCGAACGGTCCCGGGTTCGATACTCGGTCAGGCCACGTATGTAGTGTCATTGAGAAAGGCACCTCACACACATTGCTTAGTACTGGTTAATCGCTTAGGTCGGCTAAGCCTGCCCAGGAAAATGTGTCTACGTCCCCGCGAGGGGTTTGACATTAAAAGGTACATACATAGATACATACAATGTATTGTTTCTTCATCCGTACAAAACTCTAACCCAGCCACATCTTGACTATGGCAACATTGTCTGGTTTCCAACCACGACGAAGACTAATCAGACTATTGAACATGTGCCACGAAGAGCAACACGATTGGTCCAATAACTGATATGAACGGGCTTGGTTATGAGGACAGACAGATATGTAGTCCAGTGATGAACACGTTGGACTGGTAATCCAGGGATAGCAGGTTCGATCCCTTTACCCTACTAAAATTAACAGACTTTCGGACTTTAAACCTAGGTCTCGTGTCGGTGCTTTGCATCGTGTACGTAAAAGAACCAGAGGAGATTCTGGAATGGGTATCGGTCTGTATCATTGCACTATCCTCCAAAATTCTAAAATGACGAATCTCTTCAAGAGGCCTCGCTCATATGGGCGTGAGGAAAGATTGGCTGAACATTCGAATAAAGCAGAAAAAGAAATGTATGTATACAACTCTTCATGATTATACTTTATATTGATGGTGTAGACGGTGTTTTTTGTATATTTGTATTCTCCAACAACCAGGGTAGGGGACATTCTCCAACAACCAGGGTAGGGGACATTCTCCAACAACCAGGGTAGGGGACATTCTCCAACAACCAGGGTAGGGGAGATTCTCTGAGGCTTCGTAAGCCTCGTGCCAACAAAAGCGTTACATTAAACTCCTTCACACGCCGAGTAATTGGCACCGTATGGAATTGTGGTGTCCTTTTATGGAATAGGAAGTTTTTATTGCAACGGTAGGAGGAAGGAGTTGGTGTAGTGAATTCCAAAGGGAAGAATCTGAATAAACAAGCGTAGTATGGACTGTTTCTAACTTAGATTAGGTGTATACAGTTGTAATGAAGACGTTTATCTAAGGCAACGGGAATGAATTTGTTTTATACAAATTTATTTTAGCTCGATTGCGAAACAAGTTCTTTCAACTTATATTAATCACTCTCGAGACCTCATTCCTGATGGAATCCATCGCCACGAGGGAGAGAGAAGAGGCAACGTGGAATTTAAATGCATTGCTTAAGGGCACAATCGTAACGGCTCCAGCGGGGTTCGAACTCCGGACCTTTCGCACCTGAAGCGAACGCGCATACACTGCGCTATCACGACTTCCACTGAATATAACGGGAATGCATTCCATAATGGTCGGATGTAAATGATGTTTTCATGTATTCATGTATTCAGGAGCATTTCCACATATCGCTATATACATTTATATAACATTCTGATAAATAATTCGTTCAGGAAAAACCATCCACTTAAGCTCTTGACATGATGGAAGTGGTCAAATCGTACCCTAGTCAACTCGTGCCACCGGCCTCGTCATATGACTCAGTATCCCTGGTCATTGTAGTTCACACACATTTATTTTAACTCGATTGCGAAACAAGTTTTTACAACGTTAGTTTAATCGCTGTCGTACTTACTCCTGATGGAAGATATCACCACGAGAGATAGAAGAGGCAATGTGGAAATTAAGTGTCTTGTCTATGGATACAATCCTAACGGCTACAGTTGGCGCGAACTCCGGGCATTTCGCACCTGAAGCGAATGCGCTACCACGTCGCTATCACGACTTCCACGTAGGTCATTGTAGGCTACGATTTTCGATTTGAATCAATGACCCGGACTTCACTGTGTTCAAATATCAACAACATTTACATTAAAGCGACACTACATCAGTAAAAGCGTAAATGTCTGCAGAATGTAATTTCCTATTATATGGTATAATTCCCCCTCCCAATATTTGCCTCATAAACTGAGTATGTCAACAAAAAACGTATACGTGGTTTGTTGGCATAACAAAATAATGTAAATAGGGTCATCATTCATGCGCAATACAAAGCGTTTATCCTGAATAACACGAGTTATCGTACATATTTAGCACTATATCTCACATTTGTGCCATGCATATTTATTTGTAGACTAATATCTAAGCGAAAGTATCGCGCGTTTAGTATTTACTCCAATGACAAACAAACGTCATTTCAGGAGCGTGGATGACCATTATATGAAATCCTACTTTCACTTTTGAAAGGTTGAAGACCACACAAACACTGTTTATTGGTTCAATGTTAGTGTTCGAATGTATTCAGAAGAATTTGTAGTAGCAATGCATTTATACGTGAAAACATGCATTTTATTTGCTTTTTGCGATGTAACATCGCTTTAAAAGCCTTTTTGCGACAACGTCGATTGCACTTTATTACGTCCATTATATTACGTCTATACGCCTATGCGTGTGAGACGAAGAAAAAGAACATAAGTTGGCCTACTGGTGAATATATTTTTCGAAATGGTACTCGCGAGATGGAATCAATAAGCCACTGGATTATTAATACCTGATGTATGCCATGTCATAATATTTGTTTTAGCGGAAATACAAATCGAATCGCTATTGTCAAACAGAGCGAACTTGATACATTTTAATAGGCGAACTGGAGTTCTTAAAGCATACAATATGACTCGATTTGACTAATATCAAGTATACTTAAATAGCGTTGTTAAAGCGACATATGCATACATCGGTGAAAAAAAGCAAATTTCTACAGAATATAATTTCCTATTATCCTGAATAACAAGTTGTATGGTACAACGATACCGCTATATCTCACATTTGTGCATGTGCATATTATTTTTAGACTGATCAAATTTAAGTGGCCTATCTCCAAGCGACAGTATCACACGCTTATTCTAGACTCCAGTAATAAACACACTTCAATTCATGAGCGTGGCTGATCGTTTTACACGTAAATGAAATCCATCATTCATGTGTGCCAGTGTGTACGTCTCAAAACACTGTTTATTGGTTGAATGTTAGTGTTCGAATTATTTCGTAAGAATGTGTAGTATAGCAATGCTATTTATACGCAAACTACGCATTTTTTGTTTTTTCATTTTTGTGATGTAATGTCGCTTTAAGTTTAGCATCAAACGGATAACTTCATAATTAAACAAAATAAAATAACGAGCATTTTACATCAATATGTATACATTTTATTGAATAGTAGTTAAGTTTGTTTGAACTGCTAAACTCGTAATTGTATTTCTATGGCTAAGAGAACTGCCTGACGTGTTAATGTGTATATAAAGTTACGTCTCCCGCATGGATAGTCCATGTATGTAAATTGCAAAATTGCATAGTAACGTTGGTATACATTTTGTATTGTAATAGCGGGTTTAGGGTTAGAATGCTTTTGGGTGTATGTATGTATGTGTGTGGGGGATGGGGTGGGGGTAGCCAGCATGCGCTCCGTGCTCACTAAGATGAAAATATTCAGACAATAGAATGCACGTTAAATACAATAACCTCCAAAACATGTACAGGGTAAACATGCACCCGGAGCCGTTAGCAATGGTCAGTTACCGGCGCGAATCGCTAGTCCTTAAATATGCCCTCGGAACCGTTAGCAATGGTCAGTTACCCGCGCGAACCGCTAGTCCTTAAACATGCCCTCGGAGCCGTTAGCAATGGTCAGTTACCGGCGCGAATCGTTAGTCCTTAAACATGCCCTCGGAGCCGTTAGCAATGGTCAGTTACCCGCGCGAATCATTAGTCCTTAAACATGCCCTCGGAGCCGTTAGCAATGGTCAGTTACCGGCGCGAATCGCTAGTCCTTAAACATGCACTCGGAGCCGTTAGCAATGGTCAGTTACCGGCGCGAATCGCTAGTCCTTAAACATGCACTCGGAGCCGTTAGCAATGGTCAGTTACCGGCGCGAACCGCTAGTCCTTAAACATGCACTCGGAGTCATTAGCAATGGTCAGTTACCGGCTCGAACCGCTAGTCCTTAACATGCACTCGGAGCCGTTAGCAATGGGCAGTTACCGGCGCGAACCGCTAGTCCTGTATCCGCTAGTGAAGTGACGGAGTGCTACCAAGAACCATGGTCTGTTTTAAAGACATTAATAAAGTATGAATGTGACTTATGCATATCGATGCATCAACACGTACGATCAAGTCTTCTATATCCGGGAGAATCACACAACGGAACAATTTCCGAATACAATGTAGTCAATTAGGGCTAAACACCTCAACATTTCATACTGCAATGGGATAGCATTTCATTTTAGTTATTTATGTGTGCGTGCGTGCGTGCGTGCGTGCGTGCGCTGAACCCTAGCCTGGGAACAGGCCTGGTCATTAACACCGAGACCATTAATTGAGCCGTATTGTGTTTCTGATAATGTCATTTTGCCAGAAGTAACAAAGTGAAAAATGTGGAAAAAACGAATGATTGGAACACAGGCTATATACTTGAACGAACCCCCGAAACGTCGGTATGATCCGGGACGATCATGTTTTATATGATCCAGACAACCGAAACAATTAAATTGTTCAAACTTTATTTATTTTACAACGATTACGAAGCAAGTTCTAACAACTTATATTAATCACTCTCGTTGGTCCGGATGAAAGCGTATATGTGGTCATTCGTGTGGTAGGAGTACCCTGAGAAAACCCGATCTGGCGACGACCGTACCATCTCACATACTTCCCGGTCCGAGGATCGAACCCGGGTTGCATTGGTGAGAAGTGAGAACCACTGCGCTAATCTGACAATTAAATTGTTTTAGACTCAATCTGTTAAACCAGGCTACAGAATTTAGGTTGAAATTGATATTTTATTCAATATTGCAATTGATTTATTTACATTTCTAAAGTATTCTTAATAAACAGTGTAAATGGTCATGTCTTATCTGATTAAGCGATCTGTGTAGGGTTACCAATTTGATATCAAATTGCGGATACGCGTTCCTAACTGACAAATAGTTCGATAAGAATACGTCAACTTGGTTCAATCTGAATTGTCCAGCCGTATCCGATATGTGCAATGGAACATATCCACCAGAAGCCTAGATAGACAATCAAGCGACCCTGTATCTATATACAATTATAGTGCAAGCGAATATAAATATAATGTGTTCTCAAAACATTATTGTTACTGGAATTGAAATACACTCAATAGTTATATAAACAAGCGGATTACTACATGTAGCTGGATTTATGTGGCTATATTTGGGATTGATTTAGGATTAGTTGAAGGTCCGACCTGATTTGTGTTAGATTAGCGTACAGATGAAATGCGTGTGGCCAATGTGTTACTACTCTGGTAGAACAAACTAGCCTGGGAACAGGCGTTGGTATATTTGGCCTGGTCAGTCATATAAATATACACGCTATTTTTAACACCGAGACCATGCATTAATTGATAATACCAACGTGTCATTTTGCCAGAAGTAAAAAAAAGTGAAAATTCCACAGACTGGAACCGAGACTATGAACAAACCAAAAACACGCATAGTCATTCAAAGAAGTCATATATATATATATAATTTTATATATATTTATATATATATATATTCGTAGACAAATACTGCTAAATTTCTTAGTGGAATGCATTAATCAGTTCTATTCACAATATTCAACCCATTGCAGCAAAAGTTGAATACGAAAGCCGATTGCAGCATTACTGTCACTTGCTATCAGTTATTTCAGTAGATTATCGTATTCCGTTGTACCCCACCCATACGCCACATAAAATACGATGTGGGTTACATATGGTGTACATTGTTACTGAGTATACAACTGAGACCGAGCACTTTTGCTATATATTTGTAAAACAAAAATAGTGAAACTGTTACCATGACCACGCTATCATCCACCCAACATATTGCTGCTTTGCAGTATCCATGGCACGCAAAAAGGTAATTACATGCATGACAGAATAAAGGAGTGTGGAACCAGCAAAGGTGCGTTCACAATGTATGTCTATATTGAGAAAAACAACCTCTAATAATTGCAACGTATTGTAGTAAAAGGTGTCATTTATTTTGTTTTCTTCAATTTCGTGTTCATACATAAATACATATAATCCTGGGGGATAACTGATTTTGTAAGATATTTCTTAATAGCGCACTAGTGCTTGTTTTTCGATTCAGTGTTTTATACCATTTTGTTTTATTTCGTATTTAAAGCGACACTACATTAGTGAAAACACAAAATTTCTACAGAATGTATTTTCCTATTATAATATGGTATAATTTTCCCAAATAGTTGCCTCAAATACTGAGAATTTCAACTAATAAACAAACGTCGTATACGCGGTTTGTTGACATAACAAAATAATGTAAACATCCATGCGTAATACAACTAGTGTATCCTGAATAACACGATTTATGGTACAGATTTACCGTTATATCTCACATTTGTGGCTATTTATTTGTAGACTATTCTTAGTTAAATTGTCTCTAAATGACATTATCTAGCGTTTAGTATTGACTCCGATGACAAACAGACGTCAATTCAGGAGCATGGATGACCGTTATATGAAATCATACTTTCAATCCACAAAAACACTGTTTATTGATTCAATGTTAGTGTTCGAATGTATTCGGAATAATTTGTAGTAGCAATGCAATTATACGTGAAAAAATGCATTTTATTGCTTTTTGCGATGTTATGTCGCTTTAAATATAAATTAGCAACTGTTTCTTGGCTTTAGAATGTAAATAAGCATTAACTAATAGTAGTGTGGGATTTTATAATGTGATATGTTTTGTTGCAATATGTCTCTTATAATTCTATTCAGAATGGCTATGCATTTTTAATATGATTGTTTACATTTGTGTTTGCATGACATGTATGTACATATATGAGACTTTAATAAAGATTAAAACTATAATTTAAATGCAGGTTATTAGCCGGTGTGTACAATGTATTATTACTAGTTCGAAGATAAAAGATCAATAACGGAATTTATTCTATGAATGGAAATGTTATGACCATGTTGAATAAACCACGTTCACGTGGCTTTATAAAATAAATTAAGAAATGATTCTCAAAACACAGTTTGTACGACAAGTAGTAAGTAAGTAACATGAATATATGGCTACCTATAATACTTTCCTATGTCTATTCAGAGTGTGGGTATTCGGCTGTCGATATATAACTTAACATAATAGAGAATATAATTCTATTCTTTTATTTCCTCCAAAGTTGAAGAGCACAGTTTAAAATCAGACATATAATATGCATACTACATAAAATGCAAAGATACAAATGAAAAGTATGAATTGCAATTGAACAGTAAATGCACAATTTACATATAATCTAATAATAGTACACGGTTAGAGGATGTGTTTGATTTTGGGACGTTTAACGTTGTAACGTGGAAGTCGTGATAGCGCAGTGGATGCGCGTTCGCTTCAGGTGCGAAAGGTCCGGAGTTCGAGCCCCGCTGGAGCCGTTACGAGTGTGCCCTTATGCAAGGCATTTAAATTCCACAGTGCCTCTTCTCTCTCCCTTGTGACGATGGATTCCATCAGGAATGAGGTCTCGAGGGTGATTAATATAAGTTGTAAGAACTTGTTTCGCAATCTAGCTAAAATAAATTTGTATAAACTAACGTTGTAACAACAATTTATGTCAATACAATACGATACGATACAATATGATACGATACGATACGATACGATACGATACAATTATGATTGGCATACACACAGAAAGTATGCCGAGCTAAGTGTGTCGTGGCCATTTTTGCTTAATGACTGACGGACGTAAAGACGGAGACCCCTCCCCCCGCCCGCATCAGGTACCGGATGGTAGTGGCATATAATAAATGGCGGGAATTTTCATACATAGAGAAACAAAGTCGAGATAAATGACTAGCTTCTCAAATGTGACAACATACGGTATCCATACACCAGTGTGCCTAATTATAGCACGGTGGACATAGCCAATAGTAACATATAGTCCAATATAATAAAACACATTTATAATTCCGATTATTAATATTACAGGGGTAAACAGAATAAGATGCTGCGGGTATCAACCCCTTGTGCCAGCCCACGTGTTTTTAGAGTAAGCTCCCCTGCCGACAAAGAGAACTTGAGAAGGCAAATTGTTGGTCTCGCTGTACAGAGGGATACGACATCAGTCAAACACCTGGCCGACAGGAATTCGTCGGCAACGACAAGAAAAACAAATATATCCGGATCAGTACCAGAACAACAAAACGGTATATCATTCATTAGCACTGACAATGCTCCCAACAATACTTATATAGACTGCTATAACACGGAGACACATATTCGGGCTATGGCAACAACAGGAGTTCGGAATTGCACCCAAGGGAAGAAGGAGTCATATGACTACAAAATGCCACACACGGAGCCACATGAAACGTTGAGGAATGCTTTGATTAGATCGAAAACTACACTAGGTACCGACAACAAAACAAAGCCAAAAATAGTTCGATTTCGGATGGAGGACTGCACAATAGGGAAGCAAAAAGTACCGATTGTAAATATAACAGATACTAATGAGGTGAAACACATGCAAGACGGTAACTTGGAGATTGGGCAAGCGGATGATTACGAAGTAAGGGGCAGCGCAATCGCTGTGGCAAAAGATGGACGAAAAGGATTACTGGCGTACAAAGACATATGTACAGAAACCGAAAAGCGCCAGAACTCATTGCAAACATCATTAAAGATTTTCAGACGTAGAATAAAACTGAATCAGGAAAGGTTTATCCAACCAAACGAATCGATAACGGAAGATTATGTTATTCATTCGCGATCTCCAATTTTCGACATGAACGCAGCTTCTTCCGCGCAAGAAGATAGGCATGCAATGCGCGTTCTATCGAGTGATGAGCACGTTCGAATTTTGCGCTCAGCACTACATAACAAACATAACGGGGGAACCAATGCTGTTAAACAAACTGATGAACATGAAACCGGTGACTCTTATAAGACTATAAAATGCTCATACCGACTACCGCAGAATCCGAATTGGGGAAAAGAAGTGTCTTTCAAAGATATAAAGGACGCTACGATACCAAGTGTAAAAACGTACGTTCTAGCGGAGGGGATACACCCGCACGTGAAATTTAAAAAGAATAATATGCAGAATTCAGTGACCCTTAATACCCACAATCTCAACGTTCATAACTCTATAACTCAAATACATGGACATAAGGTAAAGGTTGGGGACAGTGAAGTGTCGTTTGACCCTCGATTTTTAGACTGGTTAGAAGACTCGTTTAGTAATGCAAAGCATAATAAAGGTTCGACGTGTATGTCCGATGATACAATGGAGTGTTGCACACCAGTCATAAAACGCAGAATTGCTGCCAAAACTTGATACGACTTGTTATGACCGAATTAGAGTTGTTTTGTGTTTGATTTCTATTCGACGCACTGTCCAAATATTTTCATTGCCTACCCTTAAAAGATTTCCTCAAAACAGAACAATACGAACGTCTGTCCGCCCTATAAAACTAATAATAACAATAACTATAAAGACTTTATTTAATGGGAAATGTACACATAATTAGTGCATCGTGTTACTTTGATCATTGTAAAACCACTATACTGATGAAAGCATTATTAAAATCGATGTAATTAATGGCCATTTTGTTTCCTTGGCAACAACAATCCACACTGGCCAAATTAATGCTTGTTTTTTTAAATAAAATGTCATTCACACGCAGTATTATTTTAGCATATACTTAGCTTTGAGTGTATATATATCGCCAAGAAATGAAACAAAAATTAAACAACTATTGGCATTATTTGATAATTTTATGTGTGTGTTTTAAGTTTATTTATCGTCGCTACCGGTTGCTCATATGAGCGACGCCTCCTGAAGAGATTAGTCATTTTAGATTGTTGGAGGATAGTGCAATGATACAGATAGAGACCCATTCCAGAGTCTCCTGGGTTCTATTATGTGCACAGTGTACAGCACCAACACGAGACATCGGTTTAAAGTCCCATCTGAAAGACTGTTAATATTATTAGGGTCAGACGGGGGATCGAACCTGCGATTCCTGGATTACCAGTCCAGTGTGTTACCACTGGACTACAGATCCGTCGGTGATAATTTTATAATACAAAAGTGAGAACATTACGTCACACACTTCAAGATTGGCACATCTATGATTCGCCATTTTGTCTTATTTTCAACTGGGTATATCATTATCATTGCAGGTCCAATTAATTGTAGTGGCTTCCGTGGTCGCACGGTTAATGTCACAGACACCTCACAGGTGTGGATGCGGGTCATACTGTGATTGTCTGTTTCTTATGGAAGGTCGGTGGTGGTCCGCCCGTGCCTAAAATACTGCTCGGACGGGCACAAGCCGGTTGGATTAACTTCCCCACGTGAAACTAATTGGACATACCCAATGGGATTATTAAAACATACAGCGGTGGGGGGAGGGGGGCAAGTGCTGTGGCGTCACTCGGGCACGGACTCCTGTTGGTTTCATCGACAGATTGTTAGGGCACAGTTTGTGTTTTAATATCATTGTGTTTTTTATAAGTAACATTTTGGTAGCTTAACGCGAGGAATGGTGCATCAATAGACACTTGCCATTAATTTACAAAAATTGTTCATTTGATAAGCCGAGTCTCTACACAGTTGCTCCCCTTACATGGATAAGCTAAGTCTATGCACAGTTGCTCCCCTTACATGGATAAGCCGAGTCTCTACACAGTTGCTCCCCTTACATGGATAAGCCGAGTCTATACACAGTTGCTCCCCTTACATGGATAAGCTGAGTCTCTACACAGTTGCTCCCCTTACACTGATAAGCCGAGTATATACACAGTTGCTCCCCTTACATGGCTAAGCCGAGTATATGCACAGTTGCTCCCCTTACATGGATAAGCCGAGTCTCTACACAGTTGCTCCCCTTACATGGATAAGACGAGTATATACACAGTTGCTCCCCGTACACTGATAAGCCGAGTCTATACACAGTTGCTCCCCTTACATGGATAAGCCGAGTCTCTACACAGTTGCTCCCCTTACATGGATAAGCCGAGTCTCTACACAGTTGCTCCCCTTACACTGATAAGCCGAGTCTATACACAGTTGCTCCCCTGATAAGCCGAGTCTCTACACAGTTGCTCCCCGTACACTGATAAGCCGAGTCTCTACACAGTTGCTCCCCTTACATGGATAAGCCGAGTCTCTACACAGTTGCTCCCCTTACACTGATAAGCCGAGTCTCTACACAGTTGCTCCCCTTACATGGATAAGCCGAGTCTCTACACAGTTGCTCCCCTTACATGGATAAGCCGAGTCTCTACACAGTTGCTCCCCTTACACTGATAAGCCGAGTCTATACACAGTTGCTCCCCTTACATGGATAAGCCGAGTCTCTACACAGTTGCCCCCCTTACACTGATAAGCCGAGTCTCTACACAGTTGCTCCCCTTACACTGATAAGCCGAGTCTCTACACAGTTGCTCCCCTTACATGGATAAGCCGAGTCTCTACACAGTTGCTCCCCTTATATGGATAAGCCGAGTCTCTACACAGTTGCTCCCCTTACATGGATAAGCCGAGTCTATGCACAGTTGCTCCGCTTACATGGATAAGCCGAGTCTCTACACAGTTGCTCCTCTTACATGGATAAGCCGAGTCTCTACACAGTTGCTCCCCTTACATGGATAAGCCGAGTATATACACAGTTGCTCCCCTTACACTGATAAGCCGAGTATATACACAGTTGCTCCCCTTACACTGATAAGCCGAGTATATACACAGTTGCTTCCCTTACATGGATAAACCGAGTATATACACAGTTGCTCCCCTTACACTGATAAGCCGAGTCTCTACACAGTTGCTCCCCTTACACTGATAAGCCGAGTCTCTACACAGTTGCTCCCCTTACACTGATAAGCCGAGTCTCTACACAGTTGCTCCCCTGATAAGCCGAGTATATACACAGTTGCTCCCCTTACACTGATAAGCCGAGTCTCTACACAGTTGCTCCCCTTACATGGATAAGCCGAGTCTCTACACAGTTGCTACCCTTACATGGATAAGCCGAGTCTCTATACAGTTGCTCCCCTTACATGGATAAGCCGAGAATATACACATTTGCTCCCCGTACATGGATAAGCCGAATATATACACAGTTGCTCCCCTTACATGGATAAGCCGAGTATATACACAGTTGCTCCCCTTACATGGATAAGCCAAATCTCTACACAGTTTCTCCCTTTACATGGATAAGCCGAATCTCTACACAGTTGCTCCCCTTATATGGATAGGCCGAGTCTCTACACAGTTGCTCCCCTTACATGGATAAGCCGAGTATATACACAGTTGCTCCTCTTACACTGATAAGCTGAGTCTCTACACAGTTGCTCCCCTTACACAGATAAATCGAGTCTCTAAACAGTTGCTCCCCGTACACTGATAAGCCGAATCTCTACATAGTTGCTCCCCTTACATGGATAAGCCGAGTCTCTACACAGTTGCTCCCCTTACATGGATAGGCCGAGTCTGTACACAGTTGCTCCCCTTACATGGATAAGCCGAGTCTCTACACATTTGCTCCCCTTACATGGATTGGCCGAGTCTATACACAGTTGCTCCCCTTACATGTATAAGCAGAGTCTATACACAGTTGCTCACCTCACATGGATACGCCGAGTCTATACACAGTTGCTCCCCTTACATGGATAAGCGAGTCTATACACAGTTGCTCCCCTTACATGGATAAGCCGAGTCTATACACAGTTGCTCCCCTTACATGGATAAGCCGAGTCTCTACACAGTTGCTCCCCTTACATGGATAAGCCGAGTCTCTACACAGTTGCTCCCCTTACATGGATAAGCCGAGTCTTTACACAGTTGCTCCCCTTACATGGATAAGCCGAGTATATACACAGTTGCTCCCCTTACACTGATAAGCCGAGTCTATACACAGTTGCTCCCCTTACATGGATAAGCCGAGTCTCTACACAGTTGCTCCCCTTACACTGATAAGCCGAGTCTCTACACAGTTGCTCCCCTTACACTGATAAGCCGAGTCTATACACAGTTGCTCCCCTTACATGGATAAGCCGAGTCTATACACAGTTGCTCCCCTTACAGATAAGCCGAGTCTATACACAGTTGCTCCCCTTACATGGATAAGCCGAGTCTATACACAGTTGCTCCCCTTACATGGATAAGCCGAGTCTATACACAGTTGCTCCCCTTACACTGATAAGCCGAGTCTATACACAGTTGCTCCCCTTACATGGATAAGCCGAGTATATACACAGTTGCTCCCCTTACATTGATAAGCCGAGTTTATACACAGTTGCTCCCCTTACATGGATAAGCAGAGTATATACACAGTTGCACCCCTTACACTGATAAGCTGAGTCTCTACACAGTTGCTCCCCTTACACTGATAAGCCGAGTCTCTACACAGTTGCTCCCACACGATAAGCCGAGTCTATACATAATTACTCCCCTTATATGGATAAGCCGAGTCTCTACACAGTTACTCCCCTTACATGGATAAGCCGAGTCTATACACAGTTGCTCCCCTTATATGGATAAGCCGAGCCTATACACAGTTGCTCCCCTTACATGGATAAGCCGAGTCTATACACAGTTGCTCCCCTTATATGGATAAGCCGAGTCTATACACAGTTGCTCCCCTTACATGGATAAGCCGAGTATATACACAGTTGCTCCCCTTACATGGATAAGCCGAGTCTCTACACAGTTGCTCCCCTTACATGGATAAGCCGAGTCTCTACACAGTTGCTCCCCTTACACTGATAAGCCGAGTCTATACACAGTTGCTCCCCTTACAGATAAGCCGAGTCTATACACAGTTGCTCCCCTTACATGATAAGCCGAGTCTCTACACAGTTGCTCCCCTTACATGGCCAACACACCCCCAAATAAGCCGAGTCTCTACACAGTTGCTCCCCTTACACTGATAAGCCGAGTCTCTACACAGTTGCTCCCCTTACACTGATAAGCCGAGTCTCTACACAGTTGCTCCCCTTACATGGATAAGCCGAGTATATACACAGTTGCTCCCCTTACACTGATAAGCCGAGTCTATACACAGTTGCTCCCCTTACATGGATAAGCCGAGTCTCTACACAGTTGCTCCCCTTACATGGATAAGCCGAGTCTATACACAGTTGCTCCCCTTACATGGATAAGCCGAGTATATACACAGTTGCTCCCCTTACATGGATAAGCCGAGTCTCTACACAGTTGCCCCCTTACATGGATAAGCCGAGTCTTACACAGTTGCTCCCCTTACAGGATAAGCCGAGTATACACAGTTGCTCCCCTTACATGGATAAGCCGAGTCTATACACAGTTGCTCCCCTTACATGGAAGCCGAGTCTTACACAGTTGCCCCCTACATGGATAAGCCGAGTTATACACAGTTGCTCCCTTACATGATAAGCCGAGTATACACAGTTGCTCCCCTTACATGGATAAGCCGAGTCTCTACACAGTTGCTCCCCTTACATGGATAAGCCGAGTCTCTACACAGTTGCTCCCCTTACATGGATAAGCCGAGTCTCTACACAGTTGCTCCCCTTACATGGATAAGCCGAGTCTATACACAGTTGCTCCCCTTACATGGATAAGCCGAGTATATACACAGTTGCTCCACTTACATGGATAAGCCGAGTCTCTACACAGTTGATCCCCTTACATGAATAAGCCGAGTCTTTACATAATTACTCCCCTTATATGGATAAGACGAGTCTCTGCACAGTTGCTCCCCTTACACTGATAAGCCGAGTATATACACAGTTGCTCCCCTTACACTCATAAGCCTAGTCTCTACACAGTTGCTCCCCTTACACTCATAAGCCGAGTCTATACACAGTTGCTCCCCTTACATGGATAAGCCGAGTATATACACAGGTGCTCCCCTTACATGGATAAGCCGAGTCTCTACACAGTTGCTCCCCTTACATGGATAAGCCGAGTCTATACACAGTTGCTCCCCTTACATGGATAAGCCGAGTCTCTACACAGTTGCTCCCCTTACACTGATAAGCCGAGTCTCTACACAGTTGCTCCCCTTACACTGATAAGCCGAGTCTCTACACAGTTGCTCCCCTTACATGGATAAGCCGAGTCTCTACACAGTTGCTCCCCTTACACGGATAAGCCGAGTCTATACACAGTTGCTCCCCTTACATGGATAAGCCGAGTCTCTACACAGTTGCTCCCCTTACATGGATAAGCCGAGTCTATACACAGTTGCTCCCCTTACATGGATAAGCCGAGTCTATACACAGTTGCTCCCCTTACACTGATAAGCCGAGTCTATACACAGTTGCTCCCCTTACATGGATAAGCCGAGTCTATACACAGTTGCTCCCCTTACATGGATAAGCCGAGTCTATACACAGTTGCTCCCCTTACACTGATAAGCCGAGTCTATACACAGTTGCTCCCCTTACATGGATAAGCCGAGTCTATACACAGTTGCTCCCCTTACATGGATAAGCCGAGTCTCTACACAGTTGCTCCCCTTACATGGATAAGCCGAGTCTATACACAGTTGCTCCCCTTACATGGATAAGCCGAGTCTCTACACAGTTGCCCCCCTTACACTGATAAGCCGAGTCTCTACACAGTTGCTTCCCTTACACTGATAAGCCGAGTCTTTACACAGTTGCTCCCCTTACATGGATAAGCCGAGTCTCTACACAGTTGCCCCCCTTACACTGATAAGCCGAGTCTCTACACAGTTGCTCCCCTTACATGGATAAGCCGAGTCTCTACACAGTTGCTCCCCTTATATGGATAAGCCGAGTCTCTACACAGTTGCTCCCCTTACATGGATAAGCCGAGTCTATGCACAGTTGCTCCGATTACATTGATAAGCCGAGTCTCTACACAGTTGCTCCCCTTACATGGATAAGCCGAGTCTCTATACAGTTGCTCCCCTTACATGGATAAGCCGAGTATATACACAGTTGCTCCCCTTACACTGATAAGCCGAGTATATACACAGTTGGTCCCCTTACACTGATAAGCCGAGTATATACACAGTTGCTTCCCTTACATGGATAAACCGAGTATATACACAGTTGCTCCCCTTACACTGAGAAGCCGAGTCTCTACACAGTTGCTCCCCTTACACTGATAAGCCGAGTCTCTACACAGTTGCTCCCCTTACACTGATAAGCCGAGTCTCTACACAGTTGCTCCCCTGATAAGCCGAGTCTCTACACAATTGCTCCCCTTACACTGATAAGCCGAGTCTCTACACAGTTGCTCCCCTTACATGGATAAGCCGAGTCTCTACACAGTTGCTTCCCTTACATGGATAAGCCGAGTCTCTATACAGTTGCTCCCCTTACATGGATAAGCCGAGAATATACACAGTTGCTCCCCGTACATGGATAAGCCGAGTATATACACAGTTGCTCCCCTTACATGGATAAGCCGAGTATATACACAGTTGCTCCCCTTACATGGATAAGCCAAATCTCTACACAGTTTCTCCCCTTACATGGATAAGCCGAATCTCTACACAGTTGCTCCCCTTATATGGATAGGCCGAGTCTATACACAGTTGCTCCCCTTACATGGATACGCCGAGTATATACATAGTTGCTCCCCTTACACAGATAAGCCGAGTCTCTAAACAGTTGCTCCCCGTACACTGATAGGCCGAATCTCTACACAGTTGCCCCCTTATATGGATAAACCGAGTCTCTACTCAGTTGCTCCCCTTACATGGATAAGCCGTGTCTATAAACAGTTGCTCACCTTACATGGATAAGCCGAGTCTATACACAGTTGCTCCCCTTACATGGATAAGCCGAGTATATACACAGTTGCTCCCCTTACATGGATAAGCCGAGTCTCTACACAGTTGCTCCCCTTACATGGATAGGCCGAGTCTCTACACAGATGCTCCCCTTACATGGATAGACCGAGTCTATACACAGTTGCTCCCATTACATGGATAAGCCGAGTATATACACAGTTGCTCCCCTTACATGGATAAGCCGAATCTCTACACAGTTGCCCCCTTATATGGATAAACCGAGTCTCTACACAGTTGCTCCCCTTACAGGGATAAGCCGTGTCTATAAACAGTTGCTCCCCTTACATGGATAAGCCGAGTCTATACACAGTTGCTCCCCTTACATGGATAAGCCGAGTCTCTACACAGTTGCCCCCTTATATGGATAAACCGAGTCTCTACACAGTTGCTCCCCTTACATGGATAAGCCGTGTCTATACACACTTGCTCCCCTTACATGGATAAGCCGAGTATATACACAGTTGCTCCCCTTATATGGATAAGTCGAGTTTCTACACAGTTGCTCCCCTTACACTGATAAGCCGAGTATATACACAGTTGCTCCCATTACACTGATAAGACGAGTCTCTACACAGTTGCTCCCCTTACATGGATAAGCCGAGTCTATGCACAGTTGCTCCCCTTACATGGATAAGCCGAGTATCTACACAGTTGCTCCTCTTACACTCATAAGCCGAGTCTATACACAGTTGCTCCCCTTATATGGATAAGCCGAGTATATACAAAGTTTCTCCCCTTACACTGACACGCCGTATATATACACAGTTGCTCCCCTTACATGGATAAGCAGTCTCTAATCAGTTGCTCCCCTTACATGGATAAGCCGAGAATATACACAGTTGCTCCACGTACATGGATAAGCCGAGTATATACACAGTTGCTCCCCTTACATGGATAAGCCGAGTATATACACAGTTGCTTCCCTTACATGGATAAGCCAAATCTCTACACAGTTGCTTCCCTTACATGGATAAGCCGAGTATATACACAGTTGCTTCCCTTACATGGATAAGCCGAGTCTCTACACAGTTGCTCACCTTACACTGATAAGCCGAGTCTATACACAGTTGCTCCCTTACATGGATAAGTAGAGTATATACACAGTTGCTCCCTTTACATGGATAAGCCGAGTCTATGCACAGTTGCTACCCTTACATGGATAAGCCGAGTATATACACAGTTGCTCCCCTTACATGGATAAGCCGAGTATATACACAGTTGCTCCCCTTACATGGATAAGCCGAGTCTATGCACAGTTGCTCCCCTTACACTGATAAGCCGAGTCTATACACAGTTGCTCCCCTTACACTGATAAGCCGAGTATATACACAGTTGCTCCCCTTACATGGATAAGCCGAGTCTATACACAGTTGCTTCCCTTACATGGATAAGCCGAGTCTCTACACAGTTGCTCCCCTTACACTGATAAGCCGAGTCTATACACAGTTGATCCCCTTACATGGATAAGCCGAGTCTATGCACAGTTGCTCCCCTTACATGGATAAGCCGAGTCTATACACAGTTGCTCCCCTTACATGGATAAGCCGAGTATATACACAGTTGCTCCCCTTACACTGATAAGCCGAATCTATACACAGTTGCTCCCCTTACATGGATAAGCAGAGTATATGCACAGTTGCTCCCCTTACATGGATAAGCCGAGTCTATACACAGTTGCTTCCCTTACACTGATAAGGCGAATCTATACACAGTTGCTCCCCTTACACTGATAAGCCGAATCTATACACAGTTGCTCCACTTACATGGATAAGCCGAGTCTCTACACAGTTGCTCCCCTTATATAGATAGGCCGAGTCTCTATACAGTTGCTCCCCTTACATGGATAAGCCGAGTATATACACAGTTGCTCCCCTTACACTGATAAACCGAGATTATAAACAGTTGCTCCACTTACATGGATGAGCAGAGTCTATACACAGTTGCTCCCCTTACACTGATAAGCTGAGTCTCTACACAGTTGCTCCCCTTACACTGATAAGCCGAGTCTCAAAACAGTTGCTCCCCGTAAACTGATAAGTCGAGTCTCTACACAGTTGCTCTCCTTACACTGATAAGCCGAGTCTATACATAATTACTCCCCTTATATGGATACGCCGAGTCTCTACACAGTTGCTCCCCTTACATGGATAAGCCGAGTCTATACACAGTTACTCCCCTTATATGGATAAGCCGAGCATATACACAGTTGTTCCCCTTGCATGGATAAGCCGAGTCTATACACAGTTGCTCCCCTTATATGGATAAGCCGAGTCTATACACAGTTGCTCCCCTCACATGGAAAGCCGAGTATATACACAGTTTCTCCCCTTACATGGATAAGCCGAGTCTCTACACAGTTGCTCCCCTTACATGGATAAGCCGAGTCTCTACACAGTTGCTCCCCTTACACTGATAAGCTGAGTCTCTACACAGTTGCTCCCCTTACACTGATCAACCGAGTCTCTACACAGTTGCTCCCATTACACTGATAAACCGAGTGTCTACACAGTTGCTCCCCTTACATGGATAAGCCGAGTATATACACAGTTGCTCCCCTTACACTGATAAGCCGAGTCTCTACACAGTTGCTCCCCTTACACTGATAAGCCGAGTCTCTTCATAATTACTCCCCTTATATGGATAAGCCGAGTCTATACACAGTTGCTCCCCTTACACTGATACGCCGAGTCTATACACAGTTGCTCCCCTTACACTGATAAGCCGAGTCTATACACAGTTGCTCCCCTTACATGGATAAGCCGAGTCTCTACACAATTGCTCCCCTTACACTGATAAGCCCAGTCTCTTCACAGTTGCTCCCCTTACACTGATAAGCCGAGTCTATACACAGTTGCTCCCCTTACATGGATAAGTCGAGTATATGCACAGTTGCTCCCCTTACATGGATAAGCCGAGTATATACACAATTGCTCCCCTTACACTGATAAGCCGAGTCTATACACAGTTGCTCCCCTTACATGGATAAGCCGAGTCTATACACAGTTGCTCCCCTTACATGGATAAGCCAAGTCTATACACATTTGCTCCCCTTACATGGATAAGCCGTGTCTATACACAGTTGCTTCCCTTACATGGATAAGCCGAGTCTCTACACAGTTGCTCCCCATACACTGATAAGCCGAGTCTATACACAGTTGCTCCCCTTACATGGATAAGCAGTGTATATACACAGTTGCTCCCCTTACATGGATAAGCCGAGTATATGCACAGTTGCTCCCCTTACATGGATAAGCCGGGTCTCTACACAGTTGCTCCCCTTACATGGATAAGCCGTGTATATACACAGTTGTTCCCCTTACATGGATAAGCCGAGTCTATACACAGTTGCTCCCCTTACACTGACAAGCCGAATCTATACACAGTTGCTCCCCTTACACTGACAAGCCGAATCTATACACAGTTGCTACCCTTACATGGATAAGCCGAGTCTATACACAGTTGTTCCCCTTACATGGATAAGCCGAGTCTATACACAGTTGCTCCCCTTACATGGATAAGCCGAGTATATACACAGTTGCTCCCCTTACACTGATAAGCCGAATCGATACACAGTTTCTCCCCTTACACTGATAAGCCGAATCTATAAAAAGTTGCTCCCCTTAAACTGACAAGCCGAATCTATACACAGTTGCTCCACTTACATGGATAAGCAGTCTCTATACAGTTGCTCCCCTTACATGGATAAGCCGAGAATATACACAGTTGCTCCCCTTACATGGATAAGCCGAGTATATACACAGTTGCTCCCCTTACACTGATAAGCCGAGTTTATACACAGTTGCTCCCCTTACATGGATAAGCAGAGTATATACACAGTTGCACCCCTTACACTGATAAGCTGAGTCTCTACACAGTTGTTCCCCTTACACTGATAAGTCGAGTCTCTACACAGTTGCTCTCCTTACACTGATCAGCCGAGTCTATACATAATTACTCCCCTTATATGGATAAGCCGAGTCTCTACACAGTTACTCCCCTTACATGGATAAGCCGAGTCTATACACAGTTGCTCCCCTCACATGGATAAGCCGAGTATATACACAGTTGCTCCCCTTACATGGATAAGCCGAGTCTCTACATAGTTGCTCCCCTTACATGGATAAGCCGAATCTATACACAGTTGCTCCCCTTACATGGATAAGCCGAGTCTATACACAGTTGCTCCCCTTACATGGATAAGCCGAGTATCTACACATTTGCTCCCCTTACATGGATAAGCCGTGTCTATACACAGTTGCTTCCCTTACATGGATAAGCCGAGTCTCTACACAGTTGCTCCCCTTACACTGATAAGCCGAGTCTATACACAGTTGCTTCCCTTACATGGATAAGCAGTGTATATACACAGTTGCTCCCCTTACATGGATAAGCCGAGTCTATGCACAGTTGCTCCCCTTACATGTACAAGCCGGGTCTCTACACAGTTGCTCCCCTTACATGGATAAGCCGTGTATATACACAGTTGTTCCCCTTACATGGATAAGACGAGTCTATACACAGTTGCTCCCCTTACACTGACAAGCCGAATCTATACACAGTTGCTCCCCTTACACTGACAAGCCGAATCTATACACAGTTGCTACCCTTACATGGATAAGCCGAGTCTATACACAGTTGTTCCCCTTACATGGATAAGCCAAGTCTATACACAGTTGCTCCCCTTACATGGATAAGCCGAGTATATACACAGTTGTTCCCCTTACACTGATAAGCCGAGTTTATACACAGTTGCTCCCCTTACATGGATAAGCAGAGTATATACACAGTTGCACCCCTTACACTGATAAGCTGAGTCTCTACACAGTTGTTCCCCTTACACTGATAAGTCGAGTCTCTACACAGTTGCTCTCCTTACACTGATCAGCCGAGTCTATACATAATTACTCCCCTTATATGGATAAGCCGAGTCTCTACACAGTTACTCCCCTTACATGGATAAGCCGAGTCTATACACAGTTGCTCCCCTCACATGGATAAGCCGAGTATATACACAGTTGCTCCCCTTACATGGATAAGCCGAGTCTCTACATAGTTGCTCCCCTTACATGGATAAGCCGAATCTATACACAGTTGCTCCCCTTACATGGATAAGCCGAGTCTATACACAGTTGCTCCCCTTACATGGATAAGCCGAGTATCTACACATTTGCTCCCCTTACATGGATAAGCCGTGTCTATACACAGTTGCTTCCCTTACATGGATAAGCCGAGTCTCTACACAGTTGCTCCCCTTACACTGATAAGCCGAGTCTATACACAGTTGCTTCCCTTACATGGATAAGCAGTGTATATACACAGTTGCTCCCCTTACATGGATAAGCCGAGTCTATGCACAGTTGCTCCCCTTACATGTACAAGCCGGGTCTCTACACAGTTGCTCCCCTTACATGGATAAGCCGTGTATATACACAGTTGTTCCCCTTACATGGATAAGACGAGTCTATACACAGTTGCTCCCCTTACACTGACAAGCCGAATCTATACACAGTTGCTCCCCTTACACTGACAAGCCGAATCTATACACAGTTGCTACCCTTACATGGATAAGCCGAGTCTATACACAGTTGTTCCCCTTACATGGATAAGCCAAGTCTATACACAGTTGCTCCCCTTACATGGATAAGCCGAGTATATACACAGTTGTTCCCCTTACACTGATAAGCCAAATCGATACACAGTTTCTCCCCTTACACTGATAAGCCGAATCTATAAAAAGTTGCTCCCCTTACACTGACAAGCCGAATCTATACACAGTTGCTCCACTTACATGGATAAGCAGTCTCTATACAGTTGCTCCCCTTACATGGATAAGCCGAGTCTCTACACAGTTGCTCCCATTACACTGATAAGCCGAGTCTCTACACAGTTGCTCCCATTACACTGATAAGCCGAGTCTATACACAGTTGCTCCCCTTACACTGATAAACCGAGTGTCTACACAGTTGTTCCCCTTATATGGATAAGCCGAGTCTATACACAGTTGCTCCACTAAAATGGATAAGCCGAGTATATACACAGTTGCTCCCCTTTCATGGATAAGCCGAGTCTCTACACAGTTGCTCCCCTTACATGGATAAGCCGAGTATCTACACAGTTGCTCCCCTTACACTGATAAGCTGAGTCTCTACACAGTTGCTCCCCTTACACTGATAAACCGAGTGTCTACACAGTTGCTCCCCTTACATGGATAAGCCGAGTATATACACAGTTGCTCCCCTTACACTGATAAGCCGAGTCTCTACCCAGTTGCTCCTCTTACACTGATAAGCCGAGTCTCTTCATAATTACTCCCCTTATATGGATAATCTGAGTCTCTACACAGTTGCTCCCATTACACTGATAAGCCGAGTCTATACACAGTTGCTCCCCTTACACTGATAAGCCGAGTCTATACACAGTTGCTCCCCTTACATGGATAAGCCGAGTCTCTACACAGTTGCTCCCATTACACTGATAAGCCGAGTCTCTACACAGTTGCTCCCCTTACACTGATAAGCCGAGTCTATACACAGTTGCTCCCCTTACATGGATAAGCCGAGTCTCTACACAGTTGCTCCCCTTACATGGATAAGCCGAGTCTATGCACAGTTGCTCCCCTTACATGGATAAGCCGAGTATATACACAGTTGCTCCCCTTACACTGATAATCCGAGTCTATACACAGTTTCTCCCCTTACATGGATAAGCCGAGTCTATACACAGTTGCTCCCCTTACATGGATAAGCCGAGTCTATACACAGTTGCTTCCCTTACATGGATAAGCCGAGTCTCTACACAGTTACTCCCCTTACACTGATAAGCAGAGTCTATACACATTTGCTCCCCTTACATGGATAAGCCGAGTCTCTACACAGTTGCTCCACTTATATGGATAGGCCGAGTCTCTACACAGTTGCTCCCCTTACATGGATAAGCCTAGTATATACACAGTTGCTCCCCTTACACTGATAAGCCGAGTTTATACACAGTTGCTCCCATTACATGGATAAGCAGAGTCTATACACAGTTGCTCCCCTTACATTGATAAGCTGAGTCTCTACACAGTTGCTCCCCTTACACTGATAAGTCGAGTCTCTACACAGTTGCTCTCCTTACACTGATAAGCCGAGTCTATACATAATTACCCCCCTTATATGGATAAGCCGAGTCTCTACACAGTTGCTCCCCTTACATGGAAAAGCCGAGTCTATACACAGTTGCTCCCCTTATATGGATAAGCCGAGCCTATACTCAGTTGCTCCCCTTACATGGATAAGCCGAGTCTATACACAGTTGCTCCTCTTATATGGATAAGCCGAGTCTATACACAGTTGCTCCCCTCACATGGATAAGCCGAGTATATACACAGTTGCTCCCCTTTAATGGATAAGCCGAGTCTCTTCACAGTTGCTCCCCTTACATGGATAAGCCGAGTCTATACACAGTTGCTTCCCTTACATGGATAAGCCGAGTATATACACAGTTGCTCCCCTTTAATGGATAAGCCGAGTCTCTTCACAGTTGCTCCCCTTACATGGATAAGCCGAGTCTATACACAGTTGCTTCCCTTACATGGATACGCCGAGTCTCTACACAGTTGCTCCCCTTACACTGATAAGCCAAGTCTATATACAGTTGCTCCCCATACATGGATAAGCAGTGAATATACACAGTTGCTCCCCTTACATGGATAAGCCGAGTATCTACACAGTTGCTCCCCTTACATGGATAAGCCGAGTTTCTACACAGTTGCTCCCATTATATGGATAGGCCGAGTCTCTACACAGTTGCTCCCCTTACAAGGATATGCAGAGTATATACACAGTTGCTTCCCTTACATGGATAAGCCGAGTCTATGCACAGTTGCTCCCCTTACATGGATAAGCCGAGTCTATACACAGTTGCTCCCCTTACATGGATAAGCCGAGTATATACACAGTTGCTCCCCTTACACTGATAAGCCGAATCTATACATAGTTGCTCCCCTTACACTGATAAGCCGAATCTATACACAGTTGCTCCCCTTACACTGACAAGCCGAATTTATACACAGTTGCTCCCCTTACATGGATAAGCCGAGTCTATACACAGTTGCTCCCCTTACATGGATAAGCCGAGTCTCTACACAGTTGCTCCCCTTACATGGATAAGCCGAGTCTCTACACAGATGCTCCCCTTATATGGATAGGCCGAGTCTTTACACAGTTGCTCCCCTTACATGGATAAGCCGAGTATATACACAGTTGCTCCCCTTACACTGAGAAGCCGAGTTTATACACAGTTGTTCCCCTTACATGGATAAGCCGAGTCTCTACACAGTTGCTCCCCTTACACTGATAAGCTGAGTCTCTACACAGTTGCTTCCCTTACACTGATAAACCGAGTGTCTACACAGTTGCTCCCCTTACATGGATAAGCCGAGTATATACACAGTTGCTCCCCTTACATGGATAAGCCGAGTCTCTACACAGTTGCTCCCCTTACACTGATAAGCCGAGTCTATACACAGTTGCTCCCCTTACATGGATAAGCCGAGTCTCTACACAGTTGCTCACCTTACATGGATAAGCCGAGTCTATGCACAGTTGCTCCCCTTACATGGATAAGCCGAGTATATACACAGTTGTTCCCCTTACACTGATAATCCTAGTCTATACACAGTTGCTCCCCTTACATGGATAAGCCGAGTCTATACACAGTTGCTCCCCTTACATGGATAAGCCGAGTCTATACACAGTTGCTCCCCTTACATGGATAAGCCGAGTCTATACACAGTTGCTTCCCTTACATGGATACGCCGAGTCTCTACAAAGTTGCTCCCCTTACACTGATAAGCCAAGTCTATATACAGTTGCTCCCCTTACATGGATAAGCAGTGAATATACACAGTTGCTCCCCTTACATGGATAAGCCGAGTATCTACACAGTTGCTCCCCTTACATGGATAAGCCGAGTTTCTACACAGTTGCTCCCCTTATATGGATAGGCCGAGTCTCTACACAGTTGCTCCCCTTACATGGATATGCAGAGTATATACACAGTTGCTTCCCTTACATGGATAAGCCGAGTCTATGCACAGTTGCTCCCCTTACATGGATAAGCCGAGTCTATACACAGTTGCTCCCCTTACATGGATAAGCCGAGTATATACACAGTTGCTCCCCTTACATGATAAGCCGAATCTATACATAGTTGCTCCCCTTACACTGATAAGCCGAATCTATACACAGTTGCTCCCCTTACACTGACAAGCCGAATTTATACACAGTTGCTCCCCTTACATGGATAAGCCGAGTCTATGCACAGTTGCTCCCCTTACATGGATAAGCCGAGTCTCTACACAGTTGCTCCCCTTACATGGATAAGCCGAGTCTCTACACAGATGCTCCCCTTATATGGATAGGCCGAGTCTTTACACAGTTGCTCCCCTTACATGGATAAGCCGAGTATATACACAGTTGCTCCCCTTACACTGATAAGCCGAGTTTATACACAGTTGCTCCCCTTACATGGATAAGCCGAGTCTCTACACAGTTGCTCCCCTTACACTGATAAGCTGAGTCTCTACACAGTTGCTCTCCTTACACTGATAAGCCCAGTCTATACATAATTACTCCCCTTATATGGATAAGCCTAGTCTCTACACAGTTGCTCCCCTTACATGGATAAGCCGAGTCTATACACAGTTGCTACCCTTATATGGATAAGCCGAGCCTATACACAGTTGCTCCCCTTACATGGATAGGCCGAGTCTCTACACAGTTGCTCCCCTTATATGGATAGGCCGAGTCTCTACACAGTTGCTCCCCTTACATGGATAAGCCGAGTATATACACAGTTGCTCCCCTTACATTGATAAGCCGAGTTTATACACAGTTGCTCCCCTTACATGGATAAGCAGAGTATATACACAGTTGCACCCCTTACACTGATAAGCTGAGTCTCTACACAGTTGTTCCCCTTACACTGATAAGTCGAGTCTCTACACAGTTGCTCTCCTTACACTGATAAGCCGAGTCTATACATAATTACTCCCCTTATATGGATAAGCCGAGTCTCTACACAGTTACTCCCCTTACATGGATAAGCCGAGTCTATACACAGTTGCTCCCCTTATATGGATTAGCCGAGCCTATACACAGTTGCTCCCCTTACATGGATAAGCCTAGTCTATACACAGTTGCTCCCCTTATATGGATAAGCCGAGTCTATACAAAGTTGCTCCCCTCACATGGATAAGCCGAGTATATACACAGTTGCTCCCCTTACATGGATAAGCCGAGTCTCTACATAGTTGCTCCCCTTACATGGATAAGCCGAGTCTCTACACAGTTGCTCCCCTTACACTGATACGCCGAATCTATACACAGTTGCTCCCCTTACACTGACAAGCCGAATCTATACACAGTTGCTCCCCTTACATGGATAAGCCGAGTCTATACATAGTTGCTCCCCTTACATGGATAAGCCGAGTCTCTACAGAGTTTCTCCCCTTACATGGATAAGCCGAGTCTCTACACAGTTGCTCCCCTCATATGGATAGACCGAGTCTCTACACAGTTGTTCCCCTTACATGGATAAGCAGAGTATATACACAGTTGCTCCCCTTACATGGATAAGCAGAGTCTATGCACAGTTGCTCCCCTTACATGGATAAGCCGAGTCTATGCACTGTTGCTCCCCTTACATGGATAAGCCGAGTATATACACAGTTGCTCCCCTTACACCGATAAGCCGAATCTATACACAGTTGCTCCCCTTACACTGATAAGCCGAATCTATACACAGTTGCTCCCCTTACACTGACAAGCCGAATATATACACAGTTGTTCCCCTTACATGGATAAGCCGAGTCTATACACAGTTGCTCCCCTTACATGGATAAGCCGAGTCTCTACACAGTTGCTCCCCTTACATGGATAGGCCGAGTCTCTACACAGTTGCTCCCCTTCTATGGATAGGCCGAGTCTCTACACAGTTGCTCCCCTTACATGGATAAGCCGAGTATATACATAGTTGCTCCCCTTACATTGATAAGCCGAGTTTATACACAGTTGCTCCCCTTACATGGATAAGAAGAGTATATACACAGTTGCACCCCTTACACTGATAAGTCGAGTCTCTACACAGTTGCTCTCCTTACACTGATAAGCCGAGTATATACACAGTTGCTCCCATTACACTGATAAGACGAGTCTCTACACAGTTGCTCCCCTTACATGGATAAGCCGAGTCTATGCACAGTTGCTCCCCTTACATGGATAAGCCGAGTATCTACACAGTTGCTCCTCTTACACTCATAAGCCGAGTCTATACACAGTTGCTCCCCTTATATGGATAAGCCGAGTATATACAAAGTTTCTCCCCTTACACTGACACGCCGTATATATACACAGTTGCTCCCCTTACATGGATAAGCAGTCTCTAATCAGTTGCTCCCCTTACATGGATAAGCCGAGAATATACACAGTTGCTCCACGTACATGGATAAGCCGAGTATATACACAGTTGCTCCCCTTACATGGATAAGCCGAGTATATACACAGTTGCTTCCCTTACATGGATAAGCCAAATCTCTACACAGTTGCTTCCCTTACATGGATAAGCCGAGTATATACACAGTTGCTTCCCTTACATGGATAAGCCGAGTCTCTACACAGTTGCTCACCTTACACTGATAAGCCGAGTCTATACACAGTTGCTCCCTTACATGGATAAGTAGAGTATATACACAGTTGCTCCCTTTACATGGATAAGCCGAGTCTATGCACAGTTGCTACCCTTACATGGATAAGCCGAGTATATACACAGTTGCTCCCCTTACATGGATAAGCCGAGTATATACACAGTTGCTCCCCTTACATGGATAAGCCGAGTCTATGCACAGTTGCTCCCCTTACACTGATAAGCCGAGTCTATACACAGTTGCTCCCCTTACACTGATAAGCCGAGTATATACACAGTTGCTCCCCTTACATGGATAAGCCGAGTCTATACACAGTTGCTTCCCTTACATGGATAAGCCGAGTCTCTACACAGTTGCTCCCCTTACACTGATAAGCCGAGTCTATACACAGTTGATCCCCTTACATGGATAAGCCGAGTCTATGCACAGTTGCTCCCCTTACATGGATAAGCCGAGTCTCTACACAGTTGCTCCCCTTACACTGATAAGCCGAGTCTATACACAGTTGCTCCCCTTACATGGATAAGCCGAGTCTCTACACAGTTGCCCCCCTTACACTGATAAGCCGAGTCTCTACACAGTTGCTTCCCTTACACTGATAAGCCGAGTCTTTACACAGTTGCTCCCCTTACATGGATAAGCCGAGTCTCTACACAGTTGCCCCCCTTACACTGATAAGCCGAGTCTCTACACAGTTGCTCCCCTTACATGGATAAGCCGAGTCTCTACACAGTTGCTCCCCTTATATGGATAAGCCGAGTCTCTACACAGTTGCTCCCCTTACATGGATAAGCCGAGTCTATGCACAGTTGCTCCGATTACATTGATAAGCCGAGTCTCTACACAGTTGCTCCCCTTACATGGATAAGCCGAGTCTCTATACAGTTGCTCCCCTTACATGGATAAGCCGAGTATATACACAGTTGCTCCCCTTACACTGATAAGCCGAGTATATACACAGTTGGTCCCCTTACACTGATAAGCCGAGTATATACACAGTTGCTTCCCTTACATGGATAAACCGAGTATATACACAGTTGCTCCCCTTACACTGAGAAGCCGAGTCTCTACACAGTTGCTCCCCTTACACTGATAAGCCGAGTCTCTACACAGTTGCTCCCCTTACACTGATAAGCCGAGTCTCTACACAGTTGCTCCCCTGATAAGCCGAGTCTCTACACAATTGCTCCCCTTACACTGATAAGCCGAGTCTCTACACAGTTGCTCCCCTTACATGGATAAGCCGAGTCTCTACACAGTTGCTTCCCTTACATGGATAAGCCGAGTCTCTATACAGTTGCTCCCCTTACATGGATAAGCCGAGAATATACACAGTTGCTCCCCGTACATGGATAAGCCGAGTATATACACAGTTGCTCCCCTTACATGGATAAGCCGAGTATATACACAGTTGCTCCCCTTACATGGATAAGCCAAATCTCTACACAGTTTCTCCCCTTACATGGATAAGCCGAATCTCTACACAGTTGCTCCCCTTATATGGATAGGCCGAGTCTATACACAGTTGCTCCCCTTACATGGATACGCCGAGTATATACATAGTTGCTCCCCTTACACAGATAAGCCGAGTCTCTAAACAGTTGCTCCCCGTACACTGATAGGCCGAATCTCTACACAGTTGCCCCCTTATATGGATAAACCGAGTCTCTACTCAGTTGCTCCCCTTACATGGATAAGCCGTGTCTATAAACAGTTGCTCACCTTACATGGATAAGCCGAGTCTATACACAGTTGCTCCCCTTACATGGATAAGCCGAGTATATACACAGTTGCTCCCCTTACATGGATAAGCCGAGTCTCTACACAGTTGCTCCCCTTACATGGATAGGCCGAGTCTCTACACAGATGCTCCCCTTACATGGATAGACCGAGTCTATACACAGTTGCTCCCATTACATGGATAAGCCGAGTATATACACAGTTGCTCCCCTTACATGGATAAGCCGAATCTCTACACAGTTGCCCCCTTATATGGATAAACCGAGTCTCTACACAGTTGCTCCCCTTACAGGGATAAGCCGTGTCTATAAACAGTTGCTCCCCTTACATGGATAAGCCGAGTCTATACACAGTTGCTCCCCTTACATGGATAAGCCGAGTCTCTACACAGTTGCCCCCTTATATGGATAAACCGAGTCTCTACACAGTTGCTCCCCTTACATGGATAAGCCGTGTCTATACACACTTGCTCCCCTTACATGGATAAGCCGAGTATATACACAGTTGCTCCCCTTATATGGATAAGTCGAGTTTCTACACAGTTGCTCCCCTTACACTGATAAGCCGAGTATATACACAGTTGCTCCCATTACACTGATAAGACGAGTCTCTACACAGTTGCTCCCCTTACATGGATAAGCCGAGTCTATGCACAGTTGCTCCCCTTACATGGATAAGCCGAGTATCTACACAGTTGCTCCTCTTACACTCATAAGCCGAGTCTATACACAGTTGCTCCCCTTATATGGATAAGCCGAGTATATACAAAGTTTCTCCCCTTACACTGACACGCCGTATATATACACAGTTGCTCCCCTTACATGGATAAGCAGTCTCTAATCAGTTGCTCCCCTTACATGGATAAGCCGAGAATATACACAGTTGCTCCACGTACATGGATAAGCCGAGTATATACACAGTTGCTCCCCTTACATGGATAAGCCGAGTATATACACAGTTGCTTCCCTTACATGGATAAGCCAAATCTCTACACAGTTGCTTCCCTTACATGGATAAGCCGAGTATATACACAGTTGCTTCCCTTACATGGATAAGCCGAGTCTCTACACAGTTGCTCACCTTACACTGATAAGCCGAGTCTATACACAGTTGCTCCCTTACATGGATAAGTAGAGTATATACACAGTTGCTCCCTTTACATGGATAAGCCGAGTCTATGCACAGTTGCTACCCTTACATGGATAAGCCGAGTATATACACAGTTGCTCCCCTTACATGGATAAGCCGAGTATATACACAGTTGCTCCCCTTACATGGATAAGCCGAGTCTATGCACAGTTGCTCCCCTTACACTGATAAGCCGAGTCTATACACAGTTGCTCCCCTTACACTGATAAGCCGAGTATATACACAGTTGCTCCCCTTACATGGATAAGCCGAGTCTATACACAGTTGCTTCCCTTACATGGATAAGCCGAGTCTCTACACAGTTGCTCCCCTTACACTGATAAGCCGAGTCTATACACAGTTGATCCCCTTACATGGATAAGCCGAGTCTATGCACAGTTGCTCCCCTTACATGGATAAGCCGAGTCTATACACAGTTGCTCCCCTTACATGGATAAGCCGAGTATATACACAGTTGCTCCCCTTACACTGATAAGCCGAATCTATACACAGTTGCTCCCCTTACATGGATAAGCAGAGTATATGCACAGTTGCTCCCCTTACATGGATAAGCCGAGTCTATACACAGTTGCTTCCCTTACACTGATAAGGCGAATCTATACACAGTTGCTCCCCTTACACTGATAAGCCGAATCTATACACAGTTGCTCCACTTACATGGATAAGCCGAGTCTCTACACAGTTGCTCCCCTTATATAGATAGGCCGAGTCTCTATACAGTTGCTCCCCTTACATGGATAAGCCGAGTATATACACAGTTGCTCCCCTTACACTGATAAACCGAGATTATAAACAGTTGCTCCACTTACATGGATGAGCAGAGTCTATACACAGTTGCTCCCCTTACACTGATAAGCTGAGTCTCTACACAGTTGCTCCCCTTACACTGATAAGCCGAGTCTCAAAACAGTTGCTCCCCGTAAACTGATAAGTCGAGTCTCTACACAGTTGCTCTCCTTACACTGATAAGCCGAGTCTATACATAATTACTCCCCTTATATGGATACGCCGAGTCTCTACACAGTTGCTCCCCTTACATGGATAAGCCGAGTCTATACACAGTTACTCCCCTTATATGGATAAGCCGAGCATATACACAGTTGTTCCCCTTGCATGGATAAGCCGAGTCTATACACAGTTGCTCCCCTTATATGGATAAGCCGAGTCTATACACAGTTGCTCCCCTCACATGGAAAGCCGAGTATATACACAGTTTCTCCCCTTACATGGATAAGCCGAGTCTCTACACAGTTGCTCCCCTTACATGGATAAGCCGAGTCTCTACACAGTTGCTCCCCTTACACTGATAAGCTGAGTCTCTACACAGTTGCTCCCCTTACACTGATCAACCGAGTCTCTACACAGTTGCTCCCATTACACTGATAAACCGAGTGTCTACACAGTTGCTCCCCTTACATGGATAAGCCGAGTATATACACAGTTGCTCCCCTTACACTGATAAGCCGAGTCTCTACACAGTTGCTCCCCTTACACTGATAAGCCGAGTCTCTTCATAATTACTCCCCTTATATGGATAAGCCGAGTCTATACACAGTTGCTCCCCTTACACTGATACGCCGAGTCTATACACAGTTGCTCCCCTTACACTGATAAGCCGAGTCTATACACAGTTGCTCCCCTTACATGGATAAGCCGAGTCTCTACACAATTGCTCCCCTTACACTGATAAGCCCAGTCTCTTCACAGTTGCTCCCCTTACACTGATAAGCCGAGTCTATACACAGTTGCTCCCCTTACATGGATAAGTCGAGTATATGCACAGTTGCTCCCCTTACATGGATAAGCCGAGTATATACACAATTGCTCCCCTTACACTGATAAGCCGAGTCTATACACAGTTGCTCCCCTTACATGGATAAGCCGAGTCTATACACAGTTGCTCCCCTTACATGGATAAGCCAAGTCTATACACATTTGCTCCCCTTACATGGATAAGCCGTGTCTATACACAGTTGCTTCCCTTACATGGATAAGCCGAGTCTCTACACAGTTGCTCCCCTTACACTGATAAGCCGAGTCTATACACAGTTGCTCCCCTTACATGGATAAGCAGTGTATATACACAGTTGCTCCCCTTACATGGATAAGCCGAGTCTATGCACAGTTGCTCCCCTTACATGGATAAGCCGAGTCTCTACACAGTTGCTCCCCTTACATGGATAAGCCGAGTATATACACAGTTGCTCCCCTTACATGGATAAGCCGAGTCTATACACAGTTGCTCCCCTTACACTGACAAGCCGAATCTATACACAGTTGCTCCCCTTACACTGACAAGCCGAATCTATACACAGTTGCTACCCTTACATGGATAAGCCGAGTCTATACACAGTTGTTCCCCTTACATGGATAAGCCGAGTCTATACACAGTTGCTCCCCTTACATGGATAAGCCGAGTATATACACAGTTGCTCCCCTTACACTGATAAGCCGAATCGATACACAGTTTCTCCCCTTACACTGATAAGCCGAATCTATAAAAAGTTGCTCCCCTTAAACTGACAAGCCGAATCTATACACAGTTGCTCCACTTACATGGATAAGCAGTCTCTACACAGTTGCTCCCCTTACATGGATAAGCCGAGTCTATACACAGTTGCTCCCCTTACATGGATAAGCCGAGTATATACACAGTTGCTCCCCTTACACTGATAAGCCGAGTTTATACACAGTTGCTCCCCTTACATGGATAAGCAGAGTATATACACAGTTGCACCCCTTACACTGATAAGCTGAGTCTCTACACAGTTGTTCCCCTTACACTGATAAGTCGAGTCTCTACACAGTTGCTCTCCTTACACTGATAAGCCGAGTCTATACATAATTACTCCCCTTATATGGATAAGCCGAGTCTCTACACAGTTACTCCCCTTACATGGATAAGCCGAGTCTATACACAGTTGCTCCCCTTACATGGATAAGCCGAGTATATACACAGTTGCTCCCCTTACATGGATAAGCCGAGTCTCTACACAGTTGCTCCCCTTACATGGATAAGCCGAGTCTATACACAGTTGCTCCCCTTACATGGATAAGCCGAGTCTATACACAGTTGCTCCCCTTACATGGATAAGCCGAGTATCTACACAGTTGCTCCCCTTACATGGATAAGCCGAGTCTATACACAGTTGCTCCCCTTACATGGATAAGCCGAGTCTCTACACAGTTGCTCCCCTTACACTGATAAGCCGAGTCTATACACAGTTGCTCCCCTTACATGGATAAGCAGAGTTATACACAGTTGCTCCCCTTACATGGATAAGCCGAGTCTTACACAGTTGCTCCCCTTACATGAAAGCCGAGTCTCTACACAGTTGCTCCCCTTACACGATAAGCCGAGTTATACACAGTTGCTCCCCTTACATGGATAAGCCGAGTCTATACACAGTTGCTCCCCTTACACTGATAAGCCGAGTCTATACACAGTTGCTCCCCTTACACTGATAAGCCGAGTCTATACACAGTTGCTCCCCTTACATGGATAAGCCGAGTCTATACACAGTTGCTCCCCTTACATGGATAAGCCGAGTCTATACACAGTTGCTCCCCTTACATGGATAAGCCGAGTCTATACACAGTTGCTCCCCTTACACGGATAAGCCGAGTCTATACACAGTTGCTCCCCTTACATGGATAAGCCGATTACACAGTTGCTCCCTTACAGATAAGCCGAGTCTTACACAGTTGCTCCCTTACATGATAAGCCGAGTCTTACACAGTTGCTCCCCTTACACTGATAAGCCGAGTCTCTACACAGTTGCTCCCCTTACATGGATAAGCCGAGTCTATACACAGTTGCTCCCCTTACATGGATAAGCCGAGTCTATACACAGTTGCTCCCCTTACATGGATAAGCCGAGTCTATACACAGTTGCTCCCCTTACATGGATAAGCCGAGTCTCTACACAGTTGCTCCCCTTACACTGATAAGCCGAATCTATACACAGTTGCTCCCCTTACATGGATAAGCCGAGTCTATACACAGTTGCTCCCCTTACATGGATAAGCCGAGTATCTACACAGTTGCTCCCCTTACATGGATAAGCCGAGTCTATACACAGTTGCTTCCCTTACATGGATAAGCCGAGTCTCTACACAGTTGCTCCCCTTACACTGATAAGCCGAGTCTATACACAGTTGCTCCCCTTACATGGATAAGCAGTGTATATACACAGTTGCTCCCCTTACATGGATAAGCCGAGTCTATGCACAGTTGCTCCCCTTACATGACAAGCCGGTCTCTACACAGTTGCTCCCTAATGGATAAGCCGGTATATACACAGTTGTCCCCTTACATGGATAAGACGAGTCTATACACAGTTGCTCCCCTTACACTGACAAGCCGAATCTATACACAGTTGCTCCCCTTACACTGACAAGCCGAATATATACACAGTTGCTCCCCTTACATGGATAAGCCGAGTCTATACACAGTTGCTCCCCTTACATGGATAAGCCGAGTCTATACACAGTTGCTCCCCTTACATGGATAAGCCGAGTATATACACAGTTGCTCCCCTTACACTGATAAGCCGAATCTATACACAGTTGCTCCCCTTACACTGATAAGCCGAATCTATACAAAGTTGCTCCCCTTACACTGATAAGCCGAATCTATACACAGTTGCTCCCCTTACATGGATAAGCAGTCTCTACACAGTTGCTCCCCTTACATGGATAAGCCGAGTCTCTACACAGTTGCTCCCATTACACTGATAAGCCGAGTCTCTACACAGTTGCTCCCCTTACACTGATAAGCCGAGTCTATACACAGTTGCTCCCCTTACACTGATAAGCCGAGTCTCTACACAGTTGCTCCCCTTATATGGATAAGCCGAGTCTATACACAGTTGCTCCCCTAACATGGATAAGCCGAGTATATACACAGTTGCTCCCCTTACATGGATAAGCCGAGTCTCTACACAGTTGCTCCCCTTACATGGATAAGCCGAGTCTCTACACAGTTGCTCCCCTTACACTGATAAGCCGAGTCTCTACACAGTTGCTCCCCTTACACTGATAAACCGAGTGTCTACACAGTTGCTCCCCTTACATGGATAAGCCGAGTATATACACAGTTGCTCCCCTTACACTGATAAGCCGAGTCTCTACACAGTTGCTCCCCTTACACTGATAAGCCGAGTCTCTTCATAATTACTCCCCTTATATGGATAATCTGAGTCTCTACACAGTTGCTCCCATTACACTGATAAGCCGAGTCTATACACAGTTGCTCCCCTTACACTGATAAGCCGAGTCTATACACAGTTGCTCCCCTTACATGGATAAGCCGAGTCTCTACACAGTTGCTCCCCTTACACTGATAAGCCGAGTCTCTACACAGTTGCTCCCCTTACACTGATAAGCCGAGTCTATACACAGTTGCTCCCCTTACATGGATAAGCCGAGTCTCTACACAGTTGCTCCCCTTACATGGATAAGCCGAGTCTATGCACAGTTGCTCCCCTTACATGGATAAGCCGAGTATATACACAGTTGCTCCCCTTACACTGATAATCCGAGTCTATACACAGTTGCTCCCCTTACATGGATAAGCCGAGTCTATACACAGTTGCTCCCCTTACATGGATAAGCCGAGTCTATACACAGTTGCTTCCCTTACATGGATAAGCCGAGTCTCTACACAGTTACTCCCCTTACACTGATAAGCCGAGTCTATACACAGTTGCTCCCCTTACATGGATAAGCCGAGTCTCTACACAGTTGCTCCCCTTATATGGATAGGCCGAGTCTCTACACAGTTGCTCCCCTTACATGGATAAGCCTAGTATATACACAGTTGCTCCCCTTACACTGATAAGCCGAGTTTATACACAGTTGCTCCCATTACATGGATAAGCAGAGTCTATACACAGTTGCTCCCCTTACATTGATAAGCTGAGTCTCTACACAGTTGCTCCCCTTACACTGATAAGTCGAGTCTCTACACAGTTGCTCCCCTTACACTGATAAGCCGAGTCTATACATAATTACCCCCTTAATGGATAAGCCGAGTCTCTACACAGTTGCTCCCCTTACATGGAAAAGCCGAGTCTATACACAGTTGCTCCCCTTACATGGATAAGCCGAGCCTATACACAGTTGCTCCCCTTACATGGATAAGCCGAGTCTATACACAGTTGCTCCCCTTATATGGATAAGCCGAGTCTATACACAGTTGCTCCCCTCACATGGATAAGCCGAGTATATACACAGTTGCTCCCCTTACATGGATAAGCCGAGTCTCTACACAGTTGCTCCCCTTACATGGATAAGCCGAGTCTATACACAGTTGCTCCCCTTACATGGATAAGCCGAGTATATACACAGTTGCTCCCCTTTAATGGATAAGCCGAGTCTCTACACAGTTGCTCCCCTTACATGGATAAGCCGAGTCTATACACAGTTGCTTCCCTTACATGGATAAGCCGAGTCTCTACACAGTTGCTCCCCTTACACTGATAAGCCAAGTCTATATACAGTTGCTCCCCATACATGGATAAGCAGTGAATATACACAGTTGCTCCCCTTACATGGATAAGCCGAGTATCTACACAGTTGCTCCCCTTACATGGATAAGCCGAGTTTTACACAGTGCTCCCTTATATGGATAGCCGAGTCTCTACACAGTTGCTCCCCTTACAGGATAGCGAGTATATACACAGTTGCTTCCCTTACATGGATAAGCCGAGTCTATGCACAGTTGCTCCCCTTACATGGATAAGCCGAGTCTATACACAGTTGCTCCCCTTACATGGATAAGCCGAGTATATACACAGTTGCTCCCCTTACATGATAAGCCGAGTCTATACACAGTTGCTCCCCTTACATGGATAAGCCGAGTCTCTACACAGTTGCTCCCCTTACACTGATAAGCCGAGTCTATACACAGTTGCTCCCCTTACATGGATAAGCCGAGTCTATACACAGTTGCTCCCCTTACATGGATAAGCCGAGTCTCTACACAGTTGCTCCCCTTACATGGATAAGCCGAGTCTATACACAGTTGCTCCCCTTACATGGATAAGCCGAGTCTATACACAGTTGCTCCCCTTACATGGATAAGCCGAGTCTATACACAGTTGCTCCCCTTACACTGATAAGCCGAGTTATACACAGTTGCTCCCCTTACATGGATAAGCCGAGTCTCTACACAGTTGCTCCCCTTACACTGATAAGCCGAGTCTCTACACAGTTGCTCCCCTTACACTGATAAACCGAGTCTCTACACAGTTGCTCCCCTTACATGGATAAGCCGAGTCTATACACAGTTGCTCCCCTTACATGGATAAGCCGAGTCTCTACACAGTTGCTCCCCTTACACTGATAAGCCGAGTCTATACACAGTTGCTCCCCTTACATGGATAAGCCGAGTCTCTACACAGTTGCTCCCCTTACATGGATAAGCCGAGTCTATGCACAGTTGCTCCCCTTACATGGATAAGCCGAGTATATACACAGTTGTTCCCCTTACACTGATAATCCTAGTCTAAACACAGTTGCTCCCCTTACATGGATAAGCCGAGTCTATACACAGTTGCTCCCCTTACATGGATAAGCCGAGTCTATTCACAGTTGCTCCCCTTACATGGATAAGCCGAGTCTATACACAGTTGCTTCCCTTACATGGATAAGCCGAGTCTCTACAAAGTTGCTCCCCTTACACTGATAAGCCAAGTCTATATACAGTTGCTCCCCATACATGGATAAGCAGTGAATATACACAGTTGCTCCCCTTACATGGATAAGCCGAGTATCTACACAGTTGCTCCCCTTACATGGATAAGCCGAGTTTCTACACAGTTGCTCCCCTTATATGGATAGGCCGAGTCTCTACACAGTTGCTCCCCTTACAAGGATATGCAGAGTATATACACAGTTGCTTCCCTTACATGGATAAGCCGAGTCTATGCACAGTTGCTCCCCTTACATGGATAAGCCGAGTCTATACACAGTTGCTCCCCTTACATGGATAAGCCGAGTATATACACAGTTGCTCCCCTTACACTGATAAGCCGAATCTATACACAGTTGCTCCCCTTACACTGATAAGCCGAATCTATACACAGTTGCTCCCCTTACACTGACAAGCCGAATCTATACACAGTTGCTCCCCTTACATGGATAAGCCGAGTCTATACACAGTTGCTCCCCTTACATGGATAAGCCGAGTCTCTACACAGTTGCTCCCCTTACATGGATAAGCCGAGTCTCTACACAGATGCTCCCCTTATATGGATAGGCCGAGTCTCTACACAGTTGCTCCCCTTACATGGATAAGCCGAGTATATACACAGTTGCTCCCCTTACACTGATAAGCCGAGTTTATACACAGTTGCTCCCCTTACATGGATAAGCCGAGTCTCTACACAGTTGCTCCCCTTACACTGATAAGCTGAGTCTCTACACAGTTGCTCCCCTTACACTGATAAGCCGAGTCTATACACAATTACTCCCCTTACATGGATAAGCCGAGTCTATACACAGTTGCTCCCCTTACATGGATAAGCCGAGTCTATACACAGTTGCTCCCCTTACATGGATAAGCCGAGTCTATACACAGTTGCTCCCCTTACATGGATAAGCCGAGTCTCTACACAGTTGCTCCCCTTACCTGGTAAGCCGAGTCTCTACACAGTTGCTCCCCTTACTGATAGCCGAGTATACACACCCCCACAAAACAACCACCCCCAACACACACACACCCAAACACTCTACACAGTTGCTCCCCTTACCTGATAGCCGAGTCTCTACAATTCTCCCTTACATGGATAGCCGATCTTACACAGTTCTCCCTTACATGATACCGAGTCTCTACACAGTTGCTCCCCTTATGAAGCCGAGCCTATACACAGTTGCTCCCCTTACATGGATAAGCCTAGTCTATACACAGTTGCTCCCCTTATATGGATAAGCCGAGTCTATACACAGTTGCTCCCCTTACATGGATAAGCCGAGTATATACACAGTTGCTCCCCTTACATGGATAAGCCGAGTCTCTACACAGTTGCTCCCCTTACATGGATAAGCCGAGTCTCTACACAGTTGCTCCCCTTACACTGATACGCCGAATCTATACACAGTTGCTCCCCTTACACTGACAAGCCGAATCTATACACAGTTGCTCCCCTTACATGGATAAGCCGAGTCTATACATAGTTGCTCCCCTTACATGGATAAGCCGAGTCTCTACAGAGTTTCTCCCCTTACATGGATAAGCCGAGTCTCTACACAGTTGCTCCCCTCATATGGATAGACCGAGTCTCTACACAGTTGTTCCCCTTACATGGATAAGCAGAGTATATACACAGTTGCTCCCCTTACATGGATAAGCAGAGTCTATGCACAGTTGCTCCCCTTACATGGATAAGCCGAGTCTATGCACTGTTGCTCCCCTTACATGGATAAGCCGAGTATATACACAGTTGCTCCCCTTACACCGATAAGCCGAATCTATACACAGTTGCTCCCCTTACACTGATAAGCCGAATCTATACACAGTTGCTCCCCTTACACTGACAAGCCGAATATATACACAGTTGTTCCCCTTACATGGATAAGCCGAGTCTATACACAGTTGCTCCCCTTACATGGATAAGCCGAGTCTCTACACAGTTGCTCCCCTTACATGGATAGGCCGAGTCTCTACACAGTTGCTCCCCTTCTATGGATAGGCCGAGTCTCTACACAGTTGCTCCCCTTACATGGATAAGCCGAGTATATACATAGTTGCTCCCCTTACATTGATAAGCCGAGTTTATACACAGTTGCTCCCCTTACATGGATAAGAAGAGTATATACACAGTTGCACCCCTTACACTGATAAGTCGAGTCTCTACACAGTTGCTCTCCTTACACTGATAAGCCGAGTATATACACAGTTGCTCCCATTACACTGATAAGACGAGTCTCTACACAGTTGCTCCCCTTACATGGATAAGCCGAGTCTATGCACAGTTGCTCCCCTTACATGGATAAGCCGAGTATCTACACAGTTGCTCCTCTTACACTCATAAGCCGAGTCTATACACAGTTGCTCCCCTTATATGGATAAGCCGAGTATATACAAAGTTTCTCCCCTTACACTGACACGCCGTATATATACACAGTTGCTCCCCTTACATGGATAAGCAGTCTCTAATCAGTTGCTCCCCTTACATGGATAAGCCGAGAATATACACAGTTGCTCCACGTACATGGATAAGCCGAGTATATACACAGTTGCTCCCCTTACATGGATAAGCCGAGTATATACACAGTTGCTTCCCTTACATGGATAAGCCAAATCTCTACACAGTTGCTTCCCTTACATGGATAAGCCGAGTATATACACAGTTGCTTCCCTTACATGGATAAGCCGAGTCTCTACACAGTTGCTCACCTTACACTGATAAGCCGAGTCTATACACAGTTGCTCCCTTACATGGATAAGTAGAGTATATACACAGTTGCTCCCTTTACATGGATAAGCCGAGTCTATGCACAGTTGCTACCCTTACATGGATAAGCCGAGTATATACACAGTTGCTCCCCTTACATGGATAAGCCGAGTATATACACAGTTGCTCCCCTTACATGGATAAGCCGAGTCTATGCACAGTTGCTCCCCTTACACTGATAAGCCGAGTCTATACACAGTTGCTCCCCTTACACTGATAAGCCGAGTATATACACAGTTGCTCCCCTTACATGGATAAGCCGAGTCTATACACAGTTGCTTCCCTTACATGGATAAGCCGAGTCTCTACACAGTTGCTCCCCTTACACTGATAAGCCGAGTCTATACACAGTTGATCCCCTTACATGGATAAGCCGAGTCTATGCACAGTTGCTCCCCTTACATGGATAAGCCGAGTCTCTACACAGTTGCTCCCCTTACACTGATAAGCCGAGTCTATACACAGTTGCTCCCCTTACATGGATAAGCCGAGTCTCTACACAGTTGCCCCCCTTACACTGATAAGCCGAGTCTCTACACAGTTGCTTCCCTTACACTGATAAGCCGAGTCTTTACACAGTTGCTCCCCTTACATGGATAAGCCGAGTCTCTACACAGTTGCCCCCCTTACACTGATAAGCCGAGTCTCTACACAGTTGCTCCCCTTACATGGATAAGCCGAGTCTCTACACAGTTGCTCCCCTTATATGGATAAGCCGAGTCTCTACACAGTTGCTCCCCTTACATGGATAAGCCGAGTCTATGCACAGTTGCTCCGATTACATTGATAAGCCGAGTCTCTACACAGTTGCTCCCCTTACATGGATAAGCCGAGTCTCTATACAGTTGCTCCCCTTACATGGATAAGCCGAGTATATACACAGTTGCTCCCCTTACACTGATAAGCCGAGTATATACACAGTTGGTCCCCTTACACTGATAAGCCGAGTATATACACAGTTGCTTCCCTTACATGGATAAACCGAGTATATACACAGTTGCTCCCCTTACACTGAGAAGCCGAGTCTCTACACAGTTGCTCCCCTTACACTGATAAGCCGAGTCTCTACACAGTTGCTCCCCTTACACTGATAAGCCGAGTCTCTACACAGTTGCTCCCCTGATAAGCCGAGTCTCTACACAATTGCTCCCCTTACACTGATAAGCCGAGTCTCTACACAGTTGCTCCCCTTACATGGATAAGCCGAGTCTCTACACAGTTGCTTCCCTTACATGGATAAGCCGAGTCTCTATACAGTTGCTCCCCTTACATGGATAAGCCGAGAATATACACAGTTGCTCCCCGTACATGGATAAGCCGAGTATATACACAGTTGCTCCCCTTACATGGATAAGCCGAGTATATACACAGTTGCTCCCCTTACATGGATAAGCCAAATCTCTACACAGTTTCTCCCCTTACATGGATAAGCCGAATCTCTACACAGTTGCTCCCCTTATATGGATAGGCCGAGTCTATACACAGTTGCTCCCCTTACATGGATACGCCGAGTATATACATAGTTGCTCCCCTTACACAGATAAGCCGAATCTCTAAACAGTTGCTCCCCGTACACTGATAGGCCGAATCTCTACACAGTTGCCCCCTTATATGGATAAACCGAGTCTCTACTCAGTTGCTCCCCTTACATGGATAAGCCGTGTCTATAAACAGTTGCTCACCTTACATGGATAAGCCGAGTCTATACACAGTTGCTCCCCTTACATGGATAAGCCGAGTATATACACAGTTGCTCCCCTTACATGGATAAGCCGAGTCTCTACACAGTTGCTCCCCTTACATGGATAGGCCGAGTCTCTACACAGATGCTCCCCTTACATGGATAGACCGAGTCTATACACAGTTGCTCCCATTACATGGATAAGCCGAGTATATACACAGTTGCTCCCCTTACATGGATAAGCCGAATCTCTACACAGTTGCCCCCTTATATGGATAAACCGAGTCTCTACACAGTTGCTCCCCTTACAGGGATAAGCCGTGTCTATAAACAGTTGCTCCCCTTACATGGATAAGCCGAGTCTATACACAGTTGCTCCCCTTACATGGATAAGCCGAGTCTCTACACAGTTGCCCCCTTATATGGATAAACCGAGTCTCTACACAGTTGCTCCCCTTACATGGATAAGCCGTGTCTATACACACTTGCTCCCCTTACATGGATAAGCCGAGTATATACACAGTTGCTCCCCTTATATGGATAAGTCGAGTTTCTACACAGTTGCTCCCCTTACACTGATAAGCCGAGTATATACACAGTTGCTCCCATTACACTGATAAGACGAGTCTCTACACAGTTGCTCCCCTTACATGGATAAGCCGAGTCTATACACAGTTGCCCCCCTTACACTGATAAGCCGAGTATCTACACAGTTGCTCCCCTTACACTCATAAGCCGAGTCTATACACAGTTGCTCCCCTTACATGGATAAGCCGAGTAACAAACCCCCCACACACACACCCAAAAACCACCCCACACACCACCTCTAAACATTTGCACCCCCTTACAAGATAAGCCGAGAATACACAGTTGCTCCACTTACATGGATAACCGATTCACTACACAGTTGCTCCCCTTACATTATAAGCCATAGTACACAGTTGCTCCCCTTACATGGATAAGCCAAATCTATACACAGTTGCTCCCTTACAAAACCAAACCACACCCAAATGGATAAGCCGAGTCTCTACACAGTTGCTCACCTTACACTGATAAGCCGAGTCTATACACAGTTGCTCCCTTACATGGATAAGTAGAGTATATACACAGTTGCTCCCTTTACATGGATAAGCCGAGTCTATGCACAGTTGCTACCCTTACATGGATAAGCCGAGTATATACACAGTTGCTCCCCTTACATGGATAAGCCGAGTATATACACAGTTGCTCCCCTTACATGGATAAGCCGAGTCTATGCACAGTTGCTCCCCTTACACTGATAAGCCGAGTCTATACACAGTTGCTCCCCTTACACTGATAAGCCGAGTATATACACAGTTGCTCCCCTTACATGGATAAGCCGAGTCTATACACAGTTGCTTCCCTTACATGGATAAGCCGAGTCTCTACACAGTTGCTCCCCTTACACTGATAAGCCGAGTCTATACACAGTTGATCCCCTTACATGGATAAGCCGAGTCTATGCACAGTTGCTCCCCTTACATGGATAAGCCGAGTCTATACACAGTTGCTCCCCTTACATGGATAAGCCGAGTATATACACAGTTGCTCCCCTTACACTGATAAGCCGAATCTATACACAGTTGCTCCCCTTACATGGATAAGCAGAGTATATGCACAGTTGCTCCCCTTACATGGATAAGCCGGGTCTATACACAGTTGCTTCCCTTACACTGATAAGGCGAATCTATACACAGTTGCTCCCCTTACACTGATAAGCCGAATCTATACACAGTTGCTCCACTTACATGGATAAGCCGAGTCTCTACACAGTTGCTCCCCTTATATAGATAGGCCGAGTCTCTATACAGTTGCTCCCCTTACATGGATAAGCCGAGTATATACACAGATGCTCCCCTTACACTGATAAACCGAGATTATAAACAGTTGCTCCACTTACATGGATGAGCAGAGTCTATACACAGTTGCTCCCCTTACACTGATAAGCTAAGTCTCTACACAGTTGCTCCCCTTACACTGATAAGCCGAGTCTCAAAACAGTTGCTCCCCGTAAACTGATAAGTCGAGTCTCTACACAGTTGCTCTCCTTACACTGATAAGCCGAGTCTATACATAATTACTCCCCTTATATGGATACGCCGAGTCTCTACACAGTTGCTCCCCTTACATGGATAAGCCGAGTCTATACACAGTTACTCCCCTTATATGGATAAGCCGAGCATATACACAGTTGTTCCCCTTGCATGGATAAGCCGAGTCTATACACAGTTGCTCCCCTTATATGGATAAGCCGAGTCTATACACAGTTGCTCCCCTCACATGGAAAGCCGAGTATATACACAGTTTCTCCCCTTACATGGATAAGCCGAGTCTCTACACAGTTGCTCCCCTTACATGGATAAGCCGAGTCTCTACACAGTTGCTCCCCTTACACTGATAAGCTGAATCTCTACACAGTTGCTCCCCTTACACTGATCAACCGAGTCTCTACACAGTTGCTCC
>CM026393.1:22614124-22682183 GCA_014843695.1 Archivesica marissinica
AATTCTTCACGATTACGCAGGTTTGATTCTGAGCGGACATAGATGGTGTGGGACTGCGTGTCATTGAAGCAAGGACTGTATAGCAATATAAAGAAGTTCGAGCTCTCGGTACTCCCAATTCTTCACGATTACGCAGGTTTGATTCTGAGCCGACACATTTCCTCAGTGCTTGGAGAACTTCTTCATAGCATATTTACATATTAACTCTTAGCCCCGTCTAGTTAGCATAACTGTAAAATATTGATATAAGCTGCATGGATCTCAATAAATAATATATTGTTCTAGAGATTCATTAATTATCCATACAGTTTCGCACTCGTAGTTGGGCCAGTCTTTAATAAAATAGAACTGAGCGTGCTGACAGTGTTTATTGTTGTTTTTTTAAAAATGCTCTTGTTGGGTCAATTTCTAGCATATTTTAGAAGGCATAGCCCCTTAATCGCAAAGGCAACGCATAATTAATTTTTACATGCTACCTAAGTATGCATTTTACGACGCGTTGAGGTAATTGACTCTAATAATATTAACATCTTTCAGATGTGAATAGAGGCATGTAAAAGATTCACGGGGACTTTTGGAAATATACTATCCTCTTTCGAACGTCCGAATATTTGAATGATATAATCGTATTCGAATATTTAAACAATGGATTTTAAATGTTTCAATTAAAATGTCAACAAATAGCAGTTAAGTAATTTAACCCTGTTTGTTTAATTTTCAATCAAGTAAGATTCAATCACAAAAGAATGGCGCCATGTAAACTATGATGTGGAAATAGTAATTAGCGATGTGGATTCAATTAAGAAAGGCAGATGATGAGAGGTTGCTCATATACTAGAGGACATAGAAAACGTACACTTTGGAAAAGTGTGTTTTTACATGAAAAACAATAACTATATAAATACATAGTTTTAAACATTTTGAAATAAGTGCAGTGGTAGCACGCTGGATTGTAATCCAGTAATCGCAGGTTCGATCCCCCGTCTGACCCTAATAAAATTAACAGTCTTTCAGATGGGACTTTAAACAGAGGTCTCGTGTCGGTGCTTTACACCGTGCACGTAAATGAACCAGAATAGACCCTGGAATGGGTATCTGTCTGTATCATTGCACTATCCTCCAAACATCTAAAATGACTAATCTCTTCAGGAGGTGTCGCTCATATGGGCAACCGATAGCGACGATAAATAAACGTAAAACACACATATTTTGGAATATTTTTAGTTGTTCAGTTTGTGTTTTGCAATAAAGATGTGATATATCTTTGATCGAATCGTTCGTATTTCGTTTTCATGTAAAAATAATCATATAATGTAGGTGTGCGTTTTCTATGTCCTCTAGTATATAATGTAGGTGTGCGTTTTCTATGTCCTCTAGTATATAATGTAGGTGTGCGTTTATGTCCCTAGATCTCATTATGTGTCCGTTTCTATGTCCTCTAGTATATAATGTAGGTGTGCGTTTTCTATGTCCTCTAGTATATAATGTAGGTGGCGTTTTCTATGTCCTCTAGTATATAATGTAGGTGTGCGTTTTCTATGTCCTCTAGTATATAATGTAGGTGTGCGTTTTCTATGTCCTCTAGTATATAATGTAGGTGTGCGTTTTCTATGTCCTCTGTTATATAATGTAGGTGTGCGTTTTCTATGTCCTCTAGTATATACTGTAGGTGTGCGTTTTCTATGTCCTCTAGTATATAATGTAGGTGTGTGGTTCAGTCCTCTAGATATAATATATGTGGGAAGTTTCTATGTCTCTAGTATATATTGCAGGTGTGCTTTTCATAGCTCTAGTATATATAAGAATGTAGGTGTTGCGATTCATTCCTTCTAAGTTATAATGTAGGTGTGCGTTTCTATCTCATTAGTTAATATAAGGTAGGTGGAGTTTCTATACCTCTATTATATAATGTAGGTGTGCGTTTTCTATGTACTCTATTATATAATGTAGGTGTGTGTTTTCTATGTCCTCTAGTATATAATGCAGGTGTACCTTGTCTATGTCCTTTAGTATATAATGTAGATGTGCGTTTTCTATGTCCTCTAGTATATAATGTAGGTGTGCGTTTTCTATGTCCTCTAGTATATTTACCAGTGTAGATGCATCAATAGTTAAAAATAATGCAATGCAATCTATTTGATGGACATAGCCGGAGGAAATATGTTAGACAATAATAGTACCCCGTGAAAACAGACACGATTCCCAACTTCAAACTAAAAGCACGACTGTCCCCTTGTCGTAACGTTTAATGTTATATCCATAGTGCAATTCCTCATAATGATGTTGCAATTGCTTGTGATCGATATCAGCCAATTCTGAAGATCTGTCCGCTTCACTTTAATAGGATTGCCATCGACTGAAGATGGTGTCAAGGAAAAGATTTCAGAATCATGTTGAACATAATGTTTCTAAAGATTGTTTTAAGCTTCTTAATCATGGAGGTCGTGCTAGAGCAATACTAGCTCGTTCGCTTCAGGTCTGGTGTTCGCACCCAGATGTAAACGTTACGTTTGTGTCGTTAGGCAAGGCACTTAAATTTCACACTGCCTCTCACGACCCAACGACATTTCGGCCATAGTCACTTGGACCGTTAATTCCTAAGACGCTTTCTTCGGTTTTCCCTTATTTTGTAAGACCTTCCATATATGCTAGTCTAGTGTTTGTGTGTTTGTAATGGACATGTTGTCCAGTGGTAACACGCTGGACTGGTAATACAGGGATCGCAGGTTCGATCCCCCGTCTGACCCTAATAAAATTAACAGTCTTTCAGATGGGACGTTAAACCGAGGTCTCGTGTCGGTGCTTTACACCGTGCACGTAAAAGAACCGGAGGAGACTCTGGAATGGGTCTCTGTCTGTATCATTGCACTATCCTCCAAAAGTCTAAAATGACTAATCTCTTCAGGAGGCGTCGCTCATATGGGCAACCGGTAGCGACGATAACTAAACGTAAAACACACACTCTTGATTGTGTAGGGGTTTGAAGTCGCGCATACAGCTTAAGTCATATGATGACTCTCAAATAAATTTTAAACTAAAGGTGTTATTTGTAGAGGAAGACCCCCGTATTTCTCTTCCAGCACGAATACTAATACACTCATGTTGTCCGAAGGTTTCGCCTCCTTTAAAATTTAGCATATTATCTGATTAATGTGTGTGTGTTTTACGTTTATTTTATCGTCGCTACCGGTTGCCCATATGAGCGACGCCTCCTGAAGAGATTAGTAATTTTAGATTTTGGAGGATAGTGCAATGATACAGACAGAGACCTATTCCAGAGTCTCCTCTGGTTCTTTTACGTACACGGTGTAAAGCACCGACACGAGACCTCGGTTTAACGTCACATCTGAAAGACTGCTAATTTTATTAGGGTCAGACGGGGGATCGAACCTGCGATCCCTGGATTACCAGTCCAGCGTGTTACCACTGCACTACAGATCCGTCTGTATCTGATTAACCCTCAAGCCCACTAGCTCAGAGAATCATGGACGAAAGTATATCGCATGCACAAACAAATTCACTCAGATAAGATTTAATTGCGTATATAGCAAGCTGCATATTAAACAACTGTTCAGTGATATATGCTAACTTTATTATATTGATTAAATTAGTGGTCCATTACGTTCTTATTGCACTGTCTTATGGCTGGAATTATAAGCACAGAGTGGATACGACTACAAGCAATTATGGCTGCTTCATTAGAATTATTCATTACAAGCGGTAAATTAATTGCATCTTCATTTCCTCTATAATATGCTTGATCACGCCATTTCTGTCTGTCTCAATTTCCGATTCTAAGCAGTTTTAGCACTGAGTTGTCTTTGAAGTTGTTTATAGAGACACACTGTAAAGATGTAATGTCTTCCTCTAAATGTATCCCCTCTTTTATATAACGATTCCCGAGAAAAGCTTATCATCAACTAGGGAGTTGTTCTAGTAATCAGGTGTCATTACTTAAATACTTGCAAGCCGTGATAGAACATTTATACAGACGGAGCTGTAGTCCAGTGGTAGTACGCTGGACTGGTAATCCAGGGATCGCAGGTTCGATCCCCCGTCTGACCCTAATAAAATTAACAGTCTTTCAGATGGGACGTTAAACCGAGGTCTCGTGTCGGTGCTTTACACCGTGCACGTAAAAGAACCAGAGGAGACTCTAGAATGGGTTTCTGTCTTTATCATTGCACTGTCCTCCACAAATCTAAAATGACTAATCTCTTCAGGAGGTGTCGCTCATATGGGCAACCGGTAGCGACGATAAATAAACGTACAACACACACACTAGAAAAGTTATAATTTCCCATGTATATGGGAGATCTATATATCTGTATGGCCGGTTATATGTGCTCTGGGATCAGTTATGAACTATCTTCGTACAGATACACATTAAGATAGTTCACTTAATCAGACTTTGCATTGTAAAACCATACTACACATCGTTTAAACTTCGTAGTTTTATCTAAAGGTATTTTAGTACATACCATTTGTCATTGTAATGTAAAATGTCGGATGCTGGATGGATATGGGTGCAAGACTTTTTGTGCTTGAGGCAAGTCGATCACAGTATTATAGTATAATGCGACATTTAACAAGGCAACTATTCTCGTCACATAACGGTAGTAGAAATGGTAATATATAGTATATAGATATATGCTGTCTTAGACATCTTAGAAGTATACATGCACCGGGTATTGTATTCACCCTGTCTACCCCGACTGTCGCTGGCACAAATTCTTGTGTGAGCGAAAGTCGGATATATGACAACCGAACACACACTGAGATTACAGCAGCCAGCATAGCCCTCTAAACATCTAGTTATAATAATTACGATAGCCAAAAACCACTTTTAGATAATGTGTATCACGTGGAAGTCGTGATAGCGCAGTGGATGCGCGTTCGCTTCAGGTGCGAAAGGTCCGGAGTTCGAGCCCCACTGGAGCCGTTACGATTGTGCCCTCTGGTAAGGCATTTAAGTTCCACGTTGCCTCTCTATCCCTCGTGGCGATGGATTCCATCAGGAATGAGGTCTCGAGAGTGATTTATATAAGTTGAAATAACTTGTTTCGCAATCGAGCTAAAATAAATTTGTATAAACTAATCGTCTTAGAAAACTTAGTCGCCCAAATGCATGTATACGGTGGCGACATTAAATAAATTGAACAGTGAGATAGAACAGTCAGATAGAACAGTCAGTCAGATAGAACAGTCAGATAGAACAGTCAGTCAGATAGAACAGTCAGATAGAACAGTCAGATAGAACAGTCAGATAGAACAGTCAGTCAGATAGAACAGTCAGATAGAACAGTCAGACAGATGGTGTGGGTGGTGGTAGAAGCAGTCAGATAGAACAGTCAGACAGATAGAACAGTCAGATAGAACAGTCAGACAGATAGAACAGTCAGATAGAACAGTCAGATGCGTGGTAGAACAGTCAGATAGAAGAGTCAGATAGATAGAACAGTCAGATGGTCAGATAGAACAGTCAGGATAGAACAGTCAGATAGAACAGTCAGGTGGTCAGATAGAACAGTCAGATAGAACAGTCAGACAGATAGAACAGTCAGATAGAACAGTCAGGGTAGAACAGTCAGATAGAACAGTAGACAGATAGAACGTCAGATAGAACAGTCAGGTGGAACAGTCAGATAGAACAGTGAAAGATTGAACAGTCAGATAGAAGGGTTAGAGTAGAACAGTCAGATAGAACAGTCAGATAGAACAGTCAGATAGAACAGTCAGAGTAGAACAGTCAGATAGAACAGTCAGACAGATAGAACAGTCAGATAGAACAGTCAGATAGAACAGTCAGAGTAGAACAGTCAGATAGAACAGTCAGACAGATAGAACAGTCAGATAGAACAGTTATAGTGCGTTCGCTTCAGATGCGAAAGACACGGAGTTCTCGCCCAACTGTAGCCGTTTCGATTATGCTCTTAGGCAAGGCATATTTGCTAAGAATTATAAATACGATGTCTGGTATATATCTTGCCATCTACTAGAGAACGACAGCATCGGAAATACTTCTCTAATACAGTCTACATCCGTTATGTCGAATTCCGTCGGACCAAACAAAATACTTCGACATAACCGAAGTTTGACTTAACGAACTTCGATATAAACATATTTAGCTATATGTAAAATGATAGTGTCTGAAACGGGACTTTGTTCCGACTTCGGTATAACCGGATAAATCGACATAACCGACATTGACATAACGGATGTAGACTGTATATATGTGTTTATATAATTATGCATAGTATGCATCCATTGACACTCGTAATTAGTTTTACCCCTTACAACTTATGAAATGACGCTGAACAATTCACTGAGGTTGTTCTGTTTTTATTCAAATTTTAAACACTGTCGTGACGTCATACCTTTGTCATTGCAGTCCATTATTATTAATAGTGTACTGGTGTCAGGCCAGAGTATTATATTAAATCCTAAGCGTACATGCAGGTAATTAACAATTTCAATTAGTAGGATCTTGTTATATAAGTGTGTGTTTTAAGTAAGATATAAGCATCAAACGGATCCAATATGTAAAATATGGGTAGTGTCTAGGCGCTATGCGCCTCACACAGTCCAATATTTTACATATTGGATCGTTTTCGGCTTATATCCTATACATAATCTGGCAACATCCTTACTCACTTTCATTTTCGATCTCAAGGCAGGTCCGCCTATGTTTAGTATCAACATGACTGAGTCTACGTTAATAGTACCCGCCATTGCACCCGTTATTGAGCGCTCCGAAACTAATACAACTCAATCTGTTACACGCAATTATTTTGATTAATGTTCTTATCTGTTACCAGTAAAATAGGTAATTTCAACACATAGCAGTTTGTCATGAAGCTATCATCCCATCTCTAAGTGAGTTTACGATCGACAGTCACAGACAAAAAGTCGCTATTACTCACTAACGAACGTAATTACCGGTAACCTAAAACAATCCAACATTCCACCCTTTCATCTGCACGGTAATAGCAAGTTTCAGTTTCCAAATTAATAGCGAAATCAAAGCCTAAGGGAACATGCCGATGTCTATGTACACACCCGCATGCTGTATGCTCATTATGCTGTCGATGTTACGGACAAGGATCAGCAAGATTGTGAAGATATTGAAAAGGATAAAAAACAATATGATGACTTTAGGGAGTGAGGCTTAATGATCTCGACATACGATCCAAATATTATTATTGACATAAACGTGGTTGTTATTTTTTATAGCTCATTGGAAGCAGCTTAAAACTAGGATCCGAAAATTGTTTTTCCGGAAGCTATTTAACGATCTAATTGCTAAAACACATCTAGGGCAATATGATACCCGCGTAGCAGCATTAACAGATTGTTGGGTTGAGCTTCCAATGTAGGATATAATGGTTATAGTAATTAATAGGGGTTTTATCTACATTATATACTACTTTACAAACGTAGAAACCGTACACTACACTTTGAGAACGTGCTGGGTAAGAAATGTAACACTAATATGTAATACATGTTCCATTTCTGAAGTCAATTGTAAACAATTTCATTATATTGCGATGAGTGGGTAAATTAAATATTTCAAAGGTGAGAATACATTGTGTATATGCAGTCGATTCAGATGGCCTTTCAAACGCATATTTTATGTCCTTTGAACAAAACATTGTTTTGGACAGTGTAAAACAATTTAATATTTACAGTCACGTTAAAGGCGTATATCACAATTGTTCCTGCGCAGCTTTCTACGCATCGCGATTATTACCGTTGGTACATTTCACGGCTCACCTCTACAGAAAAAAATAATATCACTGTTTGTGTTAGTTTTATATTTCAATAAATTAGTACGCGTCTTAATATTCATAATGGTCTTTTATAAACGCACTCGAACAGGAAAGTTTTTATCTGGAGCCAAGTCATCTGTAAGAAAGAAACAAATTGCATTTGAACACGTACTGCCTGATAATAAAACTGACATCAATTCGGACGGGACACATCCCATTGTAATTTCGGACACTTTAAACGGCGATGATAAATGCTGCATTTTGTGTTGTAAGTTTAATACAATAGAATGCAATTGAGATAAAATGATAAATACGAAATACCACAAATATTAGTCTCTAATTGTGGAAATATCCTATTTTGACACTGAAATGGTAACGATTATTCTCATTTGGCTCAAAAACAAGCACGGTGTGGTATGTTTTTTATGCTTTCATATTTATCAGTATATTGTAGATATACTACACAGAAAATTTAAAAACATTCTGACGATTGAAAAAAAAAATATGACACATTGTCTTACTTTTCGCAAAGCCAAACTGCAAAAATATCCAAGACGTAAACAATAAAAAATGGTCAAAATGAAAAATATTTCACATAGAATTATAAAGTTTTATTGATATACATGAACATCTGCTAGTTTGCATCAAATATATGCAATATTAAATGGAACTAAACTCATTTTCTAGTGTTTTTATGTATGTTTAAAGGAATTTGTATGCTCATTTTTGACGTCAAAATGTGGACCAATAATGTATACACGGTACTACTCTTCAATTGCTCATAACTCAAAAACGAGCACGGGGACCCACTAGTTTTAAAATATTTTCATACATGGAAATGTCTAATCTAAATATATGCAAAGTTTTATTTTTTTTGACGATTATCAATTATTGTGCTTTACGCCTTTAAATTACTAGATATGTGGATTCAAACCTCTGTTAGCTAAGTCTTTTAGGGACATGTCTACATCCCCGGGAGGGGTTCGACATTAGAGGAAGATAGATAGATAGTCTTTCATTTTCAACATATATACGTTGTTTTCTACACCCTCTGTTGTTTCACGCATGCGCGCTGTGCGTGTTTACATTTCGTGTGTTGATAAACAAATTCGCGTATACGGCGGTTTAAATTTATTGGAATTTTATCGTTTCTGTGCGACTATTTCGATTTTTGTAAACACACACACATTAGTATTTACATTTTACCCAAAACATCCTTTATTACGATGTAGTGCTGCATTAAAGAGTTATTGGTGATTTTATTCAAAGATACCCATAAAGGGAGATCATTTACACACGGTAATTTAGCAAAAGAAGGTTTGTTTTCTGGCATATTTTCCAAATTTTGTTTTAGACCGTATTAATTTATTATTGACAAATGAAATTGTTTTAAGACATCAGACAATAGTCACACTATCTAATCATCCGCTCCTTACACAATCTCAGTGTGCAGCAACTTCTAAGTCAGCGCATACAAGGACTTTAAGCAACTCTACATTACATTACGACGGTGCCGTGCACGAAATAATCTAATCAACTTAGGATGTTCTCCTATGTGAGTCAGTGTGAGAAATGTGCGACAGTTGCTAATTGAGAACAAGTAATAATAATGCTCTATGATGATGAGGGTACATAGGTGTATGCGTCATCATCTTGTAATAATATAATTAATGATGTATACTTATATATAAGTAGAAACTGGTCGATGGCATAGACCCGTAGCAATACCATATGAAGAGAGAAAATGTAGATATTGTTTAACTTTAGAAGATGAATTTCACTTTGTTTTAGAATGCCAGCTATATACCGATTTAAGAAAAACACATATTAAGGAATACTTTTGGAGAAATCCAAATGTTCCTAAATTTATTGAATTGATGACCTCAAAAAATGTTATAATAATTAAAGAGTTGGCTATGTATATAATTATACACATCATTTCAAGTCAGAAACAACCTGTTCCATGACTAGTGTTCATATCTCATTATACGTTATACGCTAGCCAATCGTAAACGTTTTGTATTTGCACGTGTTTTTATTTGCACATTTGCTCTATATAATTATATTACATATTTACACAAGGCACGCAGTGCCAATGTTCACGTTTGAAAGTATGTAATGTGTATATAATGTGTACTCATGGGCATATTGCCCATTGTATTTCGAAATAAACTCTTGAAACTCTATATAATCATGATACCGCTAGTGTATTGGCGGAGATAGAGGTGGTTGACTAGGGTGGTTGGACTATGGTGGTTGACTATGGTGGTTGGACGGGTAATCCAGGGATCGCAGTTCTGACCCTAATAAAATTAACATAGCTCTATACATATATCTTCTTACTAGGCGTTTATGTAAAATGACGTCACGCGTTTCTGAAAATAGTAACGTTCTCCAGGGATCGCAGGTTCGATCCCCCGTCTGACTCTAATAAAATTAACAGTATTTCAGATGGGACTTTAAAACCGAGGTGCTGTACACCGTGCACGTAAACGAACCAGATCAGACTCTGGAATGGGTCTCTGACTGTATCATTGCACTGTCCTCCAACAATCTAAAATTACTAATCTCTTCAGGAGACGTCGCTCATATGGACAACCGGTAACGACGATAAATAAACGTAAAACATACATAGAGAATATTTCCACTGAAACTGGTACGGTGTACGAGCAATTCAGGTAGCTATCCGAATTAAACAATCTACAACTACCCAGAAACCAGTAGCGACGATAAATAAGCGTAAACCACACACACAGCCATTCAGTGAATATATTCTGGATAGTTATAGATTGTATGTGTATTCATATTGTATAATAAAACCATAAAGACAACGGGAAGTACTGACTTATTGTTGAAACTGCCACTATTACGATGTCACTAGCCCTCTGTGTCACGCGTAGTGTGACATTTGTTTATGTATGTAATTATGTAATGTCAAACCCCTTGTGGAGACCTAGACATGTTTTCATGGGCATGCTTAGCCGACCATAGCGGTTAACCAGTACTAAGCAATGTTTGTGAGGTGCCTTGCTCAATGACACTACATACGTGGCCTGACTGAGTATCTAACCCGGACCGTTCGATTCCAAATCCGACGCTTTACCATTGGACCACGGACGCCACACATGTACACCCCATAACTGTATAAAAGTAATGTAAAGTGAAGTGTTTGTTTATTATACTGTCGCCCATATTGAATTGTCGGCCATTTATGACACCTCATGTGAACATCAGCACGAATCCTATCCTTGGAGGTCAGGCGACAGGCTGATAGGCAAGGCAATCAGTAATCATTAGCTAACTAGCTGGCGGCTCACCATCCGGCCATATCAAAATGAATGACGAGGTTCGAACGATAGGCGGACGCCTTAACCAATAGTACACATAGACTACATACGTTTGTGTCTTAATAAAACATTCCTCTTCAATCGTGGTCTTCATGATCACAAACGTGGAAGCCAGAAGGCCTTTTGGTCGTTACAGTGAATGTATTATTTCTGTACATAATTAGAAATAGGAGTCGCCCTTAATTATTTGCCTTACATTTAGATAATTGTTTGGATCATATGAAATCAATAATAGCGAACAAGATGGTAGTATGAGTGAATTGTTAATCACGGCGACATGTGGATCCATTTCATGCTTTTATCGCTTGTCAACAAGTTACAGTCACAGCGACCGTAACCACTCGACAGCGGAGGCGGACTAACGACAATATTTATGAAAGTTTGTGAGTTTGTGAAGTTGGCGTATGAAACATTGGTTTGAAATAGGAAGTAAATACGAAATGTGGCATCCGTGGTCCAGTGGTAGAGCGTCGGATTTGGAATCGATCGGTCCCGGGTTCGTACTCGGTCTGGCCACGTATGTAGTGTCATTGAGCAAGAGCACCTCACACACATCGCTTAGTACTGGTTAACCACATAGGTCGGCTAAGCTTGCCAAGGAAAACATGTCTAGGTCCCCGCAAGGGGTTTGACATTAATGGAACATACATAATACATAGAACAATTAAAAAAAGGTTAAAGTGAAATCGCAAATTTCTACAAAATGTAATTTCCTTTTATATGTAAGTAGTTCAAGAAATAAAGAAACGTCGTATACACAATAACAAAATAATGTAAATAGGGTCGACATCCATGCGTAATGCAACGCGTGTGTCCTGAATAACACCGATTTATGGTACAGATTTACCGTTATATCTCACACTTGTACCGATGCATATTTATTTGTAGACTAATCTTAGTTAAATTATCTCTAAACGATAGTTTAGTATCGACTCCGATGACAAACAAACGCCAATTCAGGAGCGTAGATGACCGTTATATGAAATCCTAATTGCATTCACCCTTAGTTTATACAAATTTATTTTAGTGAACAATAGTATATACATTCAAACCTGTGCTAGTGGTCACCTGGATTAACTAACCATCCTGTATTAAGCAATCAATTTCCAGATTCCCAATATGTTGTTTTATTACACATTTGCAATGTATTAAGTAGCCACTTTCTGTGATTCCATTGGCTGGCTGCTTGAGACAGGCTTTACTGTACGTCGAATATAGTAGATTACTGTCACCTTACACATTGATCGAATTGCTGTCATATCACCTAAGTCTGGAGTGTCTGAATTTGTTATTTCTCAGAATCTGTCAGCAAACATGGCCGTAGGAGAAGGGAGTAAATGATTGACAATATAAATTTAGAAAAAAACACATAGATTAGTATGGCAGTCAAAGTTGTTTAATCAAGGTTACCACAGTTTTACACTCTAAAACAATTGCGTGTGTATTTTAACTCTTTCAGCGCCGAATAAATTCAGAGCATGTGCAAACAACATAGATCCAGATCAGCCGTGGCGTAACGCCGCGTCTGATCAGGATCTATGTTGTTTGCTATTCGGACAGGTGTTTCAGCTCCACTGTCTGAAAAGCAATCAGCATATAGCCTGATCAGACGGCATGTTCTGTTCTGTCTGATCGGGTTCTCTACTTTTTTACAAAGTCGCTTTTATGCGACATTGGCGGTGAAAGAGTTAAGCATTGACGTAAAGCGTATATATTACCTGTAATGACAACTACAAAATGTGTTCATAGATTAGTTACTCACGAATGTTGGGGTAGTTGAAGCCTGGGAACAGGCGTTGCTATATTTTGCCTGGTCAGTCATATAAATATATATTAACACCGAGACCATTAATCGGGACGTACTGAGTTTCTGATAATATCATTTTGCCAGAAGTGAATTAGTGAAAAATCGACAGACTGGACACTGTACTAGGGGTGTTGAGAAATGATCCCATAACGGTTCTGCTGTACGCAAACACCTTCGATGATTGACATTGTAACTCTACTAGATGTTTCCGCCAAATGAGAGACAGCTCTAATTTTCTATTACCCCCCTTACTAACACAATATTTCAACGCACTATTGCAAGGTTCCAACGCAACAGAGCAACAGTTCAACGCACTATTGCAAGGTTCCAATGCAACAGAGCAACAGTACAATGCGCTAGTACAACAGTTCAACGCAACAGAGCAACAGTTCAACGCACTATTGCAAGGTTCCAACGCAACAGAGCAAGGTTCCAACGCAACAGAGCAACAGTTCAACGCAACAGAGCAACAGTTCAACGCAACAGAGCAAGGTTCCAACGCAACAGAGCAACAGTTCAACGCAACAGAGCAACAGTTCAACGCAACAGAGCAAGGTTCCAACGCAACAGAGCAACAGTTCAACGCACTATTGCAAGGTTCCAACGCAACAGAGCAACAGTTCAACGCAACAGAGCAACAGTTCAATGCAACAGAGCAAGGTTCCAACGCAACAGAGCAACAGTTCAACGCAACAGAGCAACAGTTCAACGCAACAGAGCAAGGTTCCAACGCAACAGAGCAACAGTTCAACGCACTATTGCAAGGTTCCAACGCAACAGAGCAACAGTTCAACGCACTATTGCAAGGTTCCAACGCAACAGAGCAACAGTTCAACGCAACAGAGCAAGGTTCCAACGCAATAGAGCAACAACAGTTCAACGCATTATTGCATGGTTCCAACGCAACAGAGCAACAGTTCAACGCAGTTATGCAAAAGTACAATGCACTAATGAAACAGTACAACGCATTAATAAAACAGTACAACGCACTAATGCAACAGTACAACGCACTAATGAAACAGTTCAACGCACTAGTACACCAGTTCAACGCACTAATGAAACAGTACAGCGCACTAATGCAACAGTACAACGCACTAATGAAACAGTACAACGCATTAATGAAACAGTACAACGCACTAATGAAACAGTAAAACGCACTAATGAAACAGTACAACGCACTAATGCAACAGTACAACGCACTAATGAAACAGTACAACGCACTAATGCAACAGTACAACGCACTAATGCAACAGTACAGCGCACTAATGAAACAGTACAATGCACTAATGAAACAGTACAACGCTCTAATACAACATTACAACGCTCTATTACAACAGTAAAACGCACTAATGAAACAGTACAACGCACTAATGAAACCGTACAACGCTCTAATACAACAGTACAACGCATTAATGAAACAGTACAACGCACTAATGAAACAGTACAACGCACTAATGAAACAGTACAACGCACTAATGAAACAGTACAACGCTCTAATACAACAGTGCAACGCACTAATGAAACAGTACAACGCTCTAATACAACAGTACAACGCACTAATGAAACAGTACAACGCACTAATGAAACAGTACAACGCTCTATTACAACAGTAAAACGCACTAATGAAACAGTACAACGCACTAATGAAACAGTACAACGCTCTAATACAACAGTACAACGCATTAATGAAACAGTACAACGCACTAATGAAACAGTACAACGCACTAATGAAACAGTACAACGCACTAATGAAACAGTACAACGCTCTAATACAAGAGTACAACGCATTAATGAAACAGTGCAACGCACTAATGAAACAGTACAACGCTCTAATACAACAGTACAACGCACTAATGAAACAGTACAACGCACTAATGAAACAGTACAACGCTATCATACAACAGTACAACGCATTAATGAAACAGTACAACGCACTAATGAAACAGTACAACGCACTAATGAAACAGTACAACGCTCTAATACAACATTACAACGCTCTATTACAACAGTAAAACGCACTAATAAAACAGTACAACGCACTAATGAAACAGTACAACGCACTAATGAAACAGTACAACGCTCTAATACAACAGTACAACGCATTAATGAAACAGTACAACGCATTAATGAAACAGTACAACGCACTAATGAAACAGTACAACGCACTAATGAAACAGTACAACGCACTAATGAAACAGTACAATGCACTAATGAAACAGTACAACGCACTAATGAAACAGTACAGCGCACTAATGAAACAGTACAACGCACTAATGAAACAGTACAACACACTAATGAAACAGAACAACGCACTAATGAAACAGTACAACGCTCTAATACAAGAGTACAACGCTCTATTACAACAGTTCAACGCACTAATGAAACAGTACAACGCACTAATGAAATAGTACAACGCTCTAATACAACAGTACAACGCATTAATGAAACAGTACAACGCACTAATGAAACAGTACAACGCACTAATGAAACAGTACAATGCACTAATGAAACAGTACAACGCACTAATGAAACAGTACAATGCACTAATGAAACAGTACAACGCACTAATGAAACAGTACAATGCACTAATGAAACAGTACAATGCACTAATGAAACAGTACAATGCACTAATGAAACAGTACCACGCCCTTATGAAACAGTACAATGCACTAATACAACAGTACAACGCACTAATGAAACAATAAAACGCACTAATGCCACAGTACAACACACTAATGAAACAGTAAAATGCACTAATACAACAATATAATGCACTAATGAAACAGTAAAACGCACTAATGAAACAGTTTTATTAGTCTCCGTTCATTATTTTATTCACATGTGTGTATATCCATTTCCAATAGCATTTAACCCAAGTATTTGGTCGAACTATTTTGACGGATCTGTAGTCCAGTGGTAACACGCCGGACTGGTAATCCAGTGATCAACGGTTCGATCCCCTGTCTGACCTTATTAAAATTAACAGTCTTTCAGATGGGACTTTAAACCGAGGTTTCGTGTCGGTGTTCTACACCGTGCACGTAAACGAACCAGAGGAGACTCTGGAATGTGTCTCTGTCTGTATCATTGCACTATCCTCCAACACACACAGAACTCTTTTGATTCCTTTAGCATTAATTATATCTATGTGTGTTTTACGCATATTTATCATCGCTACCGGTTGCCCATAATTATGAGCGACGCCTCCTGAAGAGATTAGTCATTTTAGATTTTGGAGGATTAAAGATATTAGCCAGGAAGTGCATACAATATTTGTTTAGTTTGTTTGCTGTTTTGGGCTTAACGCCGATATTTATTATTTCGATAGTAACTAAGCCCCGTGGCTTCCATTTATGGTAAATCAATTGTTTCACATCATTCAACACTGTCTTCTACGCGTACAGAGTGCATGCACTGCTTGATTGATTAGATTATGAATTCCTGAGGCGTTTATCTGCGTACTAATACACTTTGTCTGTGTCTTCCTCTTCTCTCGTCCATATTCAAATCATAGCAAGTGGTGTTGTCAGGCGCTTGCCTAACACCGGGTGGCATTTTGCATATACACGACGTCGTATTTACCCTCGCAACAGGTTGCCCACATAAATCACGTCAATGAAAGTGAGCAACCATCTTATATTTTCGGAAGGCTGGTAGTGTGCACCTTTAACTTAGCCATAATCATATTTTTGTTATGTGTACGTACAATACAAATGGAAGTCGTGATAGCGCAGTGGATGCGCGTTCGCTTCAGGCGCGAAAGGTCCGGAGTTCGAGCCACGTTGGAGCCGTTACGATTGTGCCCTTAGGCAAGGCATTTAAATTCCACGTTGCCTCTTCTCTCTCCCTCGTGGCGATGGATTCCAACAAGTAATGAGGTCTCGAGAGTGATTAATATAAGTTGACATAACTTGTTTCGCAATCGAGCTAAAATAAATGTGTATAAACTAATACAAATACAAATATAAACCTGATAATTATACGAACAAATTGATACAACTTTAATGTTATGTTTATACTTGAATACTGTGAATACCAATCTAGGAGTAACTCATGGGTTTGGCAACACATTTTGTTTTAAACATTAGCTAGTGTCATTCCACCAATAAACCAGATTGGTGTTAACAACATGGCTGTATCGATGTGTACAATAATAACAATATTATGTAGCAGCATTCTGTAACAGCATTCTGTAACAGCATTCTGTAACAGCATTCTGTAACAGCATTCTGTAACAGCATTCTGTAACATCATTCTATAACAGCATTCTGTAACATCATTCTATAACAGCATTCTGTAAAAGCCCTCTAAACAGATCACGATTCCTGTTGCCCCACTGATTATTTACAACACCGATACGCGATCATTGCATACCAGCTCTTCCTGAACACTTATGATTCTAATCATTCAGACTCTCCAAGAACTCTCCAATAATTAATAGTGTATACACATTTATTTTAGCTCGATTGCGAAACAAGTTATTTCAACTTATATTAATCACTGTCGAGACCTCATTCCTGATGGAATCCATCGCCACGAGGGAGAGAGAAGAGGCAATGTGGAATTTAAATGCCTTGCCTAAGGGCACAATCGTAACGGCTCCAGCGGGGCTCGAACTCCGGACCGTTCGCACCTGAAGCGAACGCGCATCCACTGCACTATCACGACTTCACTTCCACTTCCAATAATTAATAATATACTACCATGTCCCGTTAGGGCCATTGCGCCCTCGTTTTAGCTGTCCGAACAGGTGGTAGTACGACTGTACGGTAGATCGATGACAGCTAGACAGAAGGACATTACGATGTCATATAGCATGACATATCACTATACAGACTGCACGACAGCACGCTGTCAACAGCATACTACTAGTATACTATACTGGCATTCTGTTGACAATGCAACGTCCAATCAGCAGTCGACATTGTGGCATCTATCACTGTGTAGCTATAGCGCAAACGTACTGGTGTACAAAGAACATACTATCTACAACGTACTATATTTCTGTCGGCATCGTACCTTCGATGTGCTGAGACACTAATCTTTGCATCACAGCCCAGTCAAATTGTGAAATTTTCCTATCGTACTGCCGAAGTAAACACATCAGCTGTTTTTCTCTGATCTGCAAGGTTGTACGCCAATGCGCATGTCAGAGTGTTCGTAGAAAAGTAAAGTAAAGTGTTTGTTTATTATAGTGTCACCCCTATTTAAAGGGCCAACCATTTCTGACTTATGAGACACCTCTTTTTTATGAACATCAGTACTTCCCGAATCCTATGCTTGTGTGCCAGACGTCAGGCTGGTAGGCAATCGGTAACCATTATTTAACTAGCTGGCGGCTCACCAACCGGCCATATCAGAACGAACCCCTGACGAGATTCGAACCTTCGACCTCCCGCTCCGTAGATGTAACACAACTTGTAACCAATGTAAATTATGCAAAGAATAATGAGCGTTAGACTTACACAAGCCGCATGAGATCGTTTGTGTTTGCTGTCATTTTCTGGCATGTTGGACTCTTCAGTAGATGTCGTCCGTGACGTTGAAGAGTATTTCGTTGAAGAGTATTTCCTTGAAGAGTATTTCGTTGAAGAGTATTTCGTTGAAGAGTATTTCCTTGAAGAGTATTTCGTTGAAGAGTATTTCGTTATTGAAGAGTATTTCGTTGAAGAGTATATCGTTGAAGAGTATTTCCTTGAAGAGTATTTCGTTGAAGAGTATTTCGTTGAAGAGTATTTCGTTATTGAAAAGTATTTCGTTGAAGAGTATTTCGTTGTTGAAGAGTATTTCGTTGAAGAGTATTTCGTTGAAGAGTATTTCGTTGAAGAGTATTTCGTTGAAGAGTATTTCGTTGAAGAGTATTTCGTTGAAGAGTATTTCGTTGTTGAAGAGTATTTCGTTGAAGAGTATTTCGTTGTTGAAGAGTATTTCGTTGTTGAAGAGTATATCGTTGAAGAGTATTTCGTTGTTGAAGAGTATATCGTTGAAGAGTATATCGTTGAAGAGTATTTCGTTGTTGAAGAGTATATCGTTGAAGAGTATATCGTTGAAGAGTATTTCGTTGAAGAGTATTTCGTTGTTGAAGAGTATTTCGTTGAAGAGTATTTCGTTGAAGAGTATTTCGTTGAAGAATATTTCGTTGAAGAGTATTTCGTTGAAGAGTATTTCGTTGAAGAGTATTTCGTTGTTGAAGAGTATTTCGTTGTTGAAGAGTATATCGTTGAAGAGTATTTCGTTGTTGAAGAGTATTTCGTTGAAGAGTATTTCGTTGTTGAAGAGTATTTCGTGGAAGAGTATTTCGTTGTTGAAGAGTATATCGTTGAAGAGTATATCGTTGAAGAGTATATCGTTGTTGAAGAGTATTTCGTTGTTGAAGAGTATTTCGTTGAAGAGTATTTCGTTGAAGAGTATTTCGTTGAAGAGTATATCGTTGAAGAGTATTTCGTTGAAGAGTATATCGTTGAAGAGTATATCGTTGAAGAGTATATCGTTGAAGAGTATTTCGTTGTTGAAGAGTATATCGTTGAAGAGTATTTCGTTGTTGAAGAGTATATCGTTGTTGAAGAGTATTTCGTTGAAGAGTATTTCGTTGAAGAGTATTTCGTTGAAGAGTATTTCGTTGAAGAGTATTTCGTTGAAGAGTATTTCGTTGAAGAGTATTTCGTTGAAGAGTATTTCGTTGTTGAAGAGTATTTCGTTGAAGAGTATTTCGTTGAAGAGTATATCGTTGAAGAGTATTTCGTTGAAGAGTATTTCGTTGAAGAGTATTTCGTTGTTGAAGAGTATTTCGTTGAAGAGTATTTCGTTGTTGAAGAGTATTTCGTTGAAGAGTATTACGGTTGAAGAGTATTTCGTTGAAGAGTATTTCGTTGAAGAGTATTTCGTTGAAGAGTATTTCCTTGAAGAGTATTTCCTTGAAGATTATTTCGTTGTAGTTCAGGTTGAAGCAATAGGGGAAGCAATGCATACATACTACCACGTTTGAGGACGTTTAGTACCCGTGTGGCCGTAAAGCACGCTACGTTTGCTGGCTTTCTCTGCTCCTAGGCTTACAATTCATTACAATAATGTCATCATAGCACAACTCAAGCACTCGCTTCGATGTATTACCAGCTATACCGCAATTACTTTCGCACACGCTGTGAACACTTCCTCGCCGACACCTTTGCCAGTATGACGTGCATTTACCATGTGAATCATGCTTGATTAATATGGCTGTATACTATAATCAGTCTGGTGTTTCAGACATGTCAGTCCCTGCCTGACTAAAATGTCCGGAGAAACGAATCACTAATATATGTGCTTCTTTATGTGTATGTGTGTTTGTTTGTCTATCGTACAAACCATCACCCTGCTAGATGTATTGTCATTAATTGTCTCATTCCCCCTTTTCTACTCGAGACAAGTTCATACCCCGATGGAAACTATTAACCATTGATTCATTCCTTAAATGAACACAGACACGGCATAACGACAAAGAACCAACTACACAAAAATGAATGCATACTTAAATATAATACTTAATATAAGTGTCCGATTTGTACATATAGTATTTGTTGTTTCAAGAATTCACTGTGTATTGAAATTAGACAGGTAGTATCAGCCTTTAGCTGTATTGTCAGGATTCAGGAAGTTTAGCCATTCATTTTGCGCTGTTTATCATCGACAAAAATAATGAAACTCAATATGAAAATGCATGCATGGTTCGAGATGTCCCCTGTGATATGCAGTCTCTGTGTCCTACTTGTCTTACTACAATTACTGTCAAGTTTGTCAAGTGAGCGAAAACTCTTCAAAATTTGCAAAACCCATAACATTTTATTGCATGCATTTTTAGTATGCCTCGAGTACCCATCAATGTACGCGAACGGGAGAATAATGTGTCAAATTTAATGTTTAAACTTTATTTCGTTTACAATGATTACAAAGCAAGTTCTAACAACTTATATTAATCACTCTCGTTGGCGCGGATGAAAGCGTATATGTGGACATTCGTGTGGGAGGAAAGCGGTGTACCCGGAGAAAACATACATGTCCGATCTTGCGACAACCGTACCAACTCACATACTTCCCGGTCCGAGGATTGAACCCGTGATTCAGTGGTGTCATGTTTGACGCAGGCATATCGACAGAAGACGCTACAAGGCATGTTTGGAGTCTAATCGAGTAATACAAAATCAACCACACGAGAACGACAGAACGCACAAACGACTTGCAACGTCATGGACGTCCTCGTGTTACAACGCCTGGTCAAGACAGATATATCATGCACACGCATTTGCGCAATCGATGCCAATCTGCAACAGCTATTATTGCTAACACACCTGGACGGAATTCAGGAACAATATTCCAAGGGCAGAATACACCCTTAAGTCATATCCGTTTTTAATTCCCTACCACACTTGGTCAATATTTCCCCAGTTCCATTTATAATCCATTCTGAAACAGTTTCTGTATGCAATTCAGTTAATTTGAAACCTTTTACCAAGAATAACCTTAATCTGACCTTCAACACTGTGTACTTAGAAATGCGAACAAATGTATTTTTATGCCGATCGACAACCTGGCATCTTAAGTATTCAAATACGTCAGAAAGTTCTCCATCAAATATTTAATATTCAGTCAAATCTCAATATCATTCTCCTTAAATTACGAATGAAACTACATAAAGCACTTCGGGAACGTTAATAATGCACATTGGAAAGTGTCTAATCTTGGTTGTACTCGAAGCATGCACACGTATTGCATATTAACCCTTTCAACACCACATACCTCTAAATAGGCTTATAAAAAGTGTAGATCCAGATGAGCCGGCTCGTGACGAGCCGTCTCATCAGGATCTGCACTTTTTTTCAAGTAATATAACTATTGTTAGAAAAGAAATTACCCATTTTGATAAATGAACTGATCCAAATGTAATGTTGTTATTAATTTATTGGTCTAAATATATCATGGCCTAGTCCATGTGAGTTACTTGGTGTTGAAAGGGTTAATTGAGCTGATAACAAGGATCTATTTCATAGCGGAGCAATCAACAGTAAACATGTTCCTACGCTTGGGGATACATTTATTTACATATTAGGTCATCGGTGTCCTTATAATTTTCCAGACGGATCTGAAGTCCAGTGGTAACACGCTGGACTGGTAATCCAGGGATCGCAGGTTTGATCCCCCGTCTGACCCTAATAAAATTAACAGTCTTTCAGATAGGACGTTAAACCGAGGTCTCGTGTCGGTGCTTTACACCGTGCACGTAAAAGAACCAGAGGAGACTCTGGAATGGGTCTCTGTCTGTATCATGCACTATTCTCCAAAATCTAAAATGACTAATCTCTTCAGGAGGCGTCGCTCATATGGGCAACCGGTAACGACGATAAATAAACGTGGAAACGCACTCCTTATAATTGTTTCAGCTATGTTCATGCTCTACAGTTTTCTTCACTATATGCTATTTCATGAACCCGGTGCCAGCAGATAAGGTACAATATTTGTAACTTCAACAATTATTGTCCAATATATATATATACTATTAAGGTTGATTCAGCGGCAGTAACTGGTCGATGTATCACATTTTATTAGATCGATTGATTTCTAACAACTTTCTGCTTCCTTAAGGTTTTGAAAGGTGGCTTGCTGAAGGTCGGTTAAAATACCCTGGTGTCCGTCATTGTACGAACTATTAGCCGAGAGCTGGAGAATCACCATGAAAATACAAATTTCTACAGAATGTATTTTCCTATTATATGGCATCATATTTTTCCAAATATTTGCCTCAAAAACTGAGTATTTCAACTAATAAACAAACGTCGCATACGCGGTTTGTTGACATAACCAAATAACGTAAATAGGGTCGATATCCATGCGTAATATAAGGCGCGTCAACTCGTGTATCCTGAGTAACGCGAGTCATGGTACATATTTACCGTTATATCTCACATTTGTGCCAGTGCATATTTATTTGTAGACTAATCTTAGTTAAATTTTCTCTAAACAACATTATCTCGCGTTTAGTATTGACTCCGATGGCAAACAAACGGCAATTCAGGAGCGCGGATGAACGTTATATGAAATCCTACTTTCAATTTTGAAAGTTTATAGACCAAAATCAATGTTTTTTTATTCAATGTTAGTGTTCGAATGTTTCGGAAGAATGTGTAGTAGCAATGCATTTATACGTGAAAAAATGCATTGTATTTGCTGTTAGTGATGTCATGTCGCTTTAACCACAAATACAAACAAACAACCGAATACAATGCAACTTTTGTCTCATAACTTTGGAGACCCGAGTCCTGGCAACATTCAGCTTTATAAGGGAGAGTCAATGTGGAATTAAGTATTGCTCCTAAGTTAAGATCGTTACGGGTGTTCCGGTTTAGTTTAATCATATTGTATTGCTCGATTCGTTTTACATATACCTGTGAATACAAAACATGACAAATTAAATAAAGGCAAACCGGTCAGGCCACACATTCTAGCAACATTAGTTACGGCCCTTCCCTGGTGTTCCGGTAGTACTCGAACTCGCAATAATTGGGTTACGATGTGTACGCTATATTCACTATATTAGGAAATATTTAAGGTCTCACATTAAATTTTCATGAAATTCCGTCTTTTACATGAGCCGTCTGGGATCAAATTTGCAGACATATTGCTTCGTACTCTGCGTAACGACAGAGAATGGTGCCATGTGGTGCGAATTTGTAAACTAGGAAACAGAATTGCATACATATTAACCTAGTAACAGAATTAACATTATACATTTGTAATGTACTTGAACATTGTTGAACGATATGAATTATTTTAACTCTGTTAGCCCTGTATACATTCGCTTCTCTTCCAAGCTCCGTTGCTCAGTAGCCGACCATACACGCAATGTAATGAGAGACAGCCGTCAATCACTGCCCCTGAATATTCCCTAAGCGTATTTTCCTCTGCTTTTATCGTTGTTTCCTTTGCACAACATGCTATAAATTCGATTCCACTTTCTTCTCTTATAATTATTATGTTACTATATCTCGACATATATCCTACAGTATATCCAATAGGTACTTATCTGTAAATTTGTTTTATCAATTAACTAACATTATTTGGATAAATTCACATTTATCATAACACAACATCTGGAATTGCGTTATGACTGTAAAAACAAAGGATTCCAACTGAAAAGACTGCTATAAGTTTAGGGATAAATCGGACTTTATCTGCCAACGGTAGTAATATAAAAGCCAGCGAGGTCCCTCATTAAATTATTAAAACATTAACAGTGTTTCAGATAGGACTTTAAATCGAGATAATATGGGCAACCAGTAGCGACGATAAATAATAACCTAATCTTCACCAGCACCTAATCTTCATAAGTGAAGGAGTGCTGTATATACGAAGAAGAAGAAGAACTTGATGTGCTTACATCACTGTTAGCATCTTTTATTACAACTGCTGGCACTTAAATGTTGTCAGAACTTGTAGCCCAACCCATTTGCTAATTATGTATCGGTTATACGATTGTTATTTTTATATACATGTATATAGAGCAATAACATATTATCCAATCAAATCACATGCTGGCATACAAATGGAACACTGACACTACTCAGTGCAATTTCGTTTCTTTTAACACGAATATACAGATCCGTCTGTAAACTGATTTCATCGGTTGCTTCTGAGTTTTACTGCCAGCTGAACCAATTAGAGGCCTGCGACTGAGCTTGTATTTATTTGTTTACGTTTATTTATCGTCGCTACCGGTTGCCCATATGAGCGACGCCTCCAGAAGAGATTAGTAATTTTAGATTTTTGGAGGATAGTGCAATGATATAGACAGAGACCCATTCCAGAGTCTCCTCTGGTTCTTTTACGTGCACGGTGTAAAGCACCGACACGAGACCTCGGCTTAACGTCCCATCTGAAAGACTGTTAATTTTATTAGGGTCAGACGGGGGATCGAACCTGCTGCGATCCCTGGATTACCAGTCCAGCGTTTTACCACTGGGCTACAGATCCGTCTGTGAGAGACTGAGTTTGAGATTGGAGCAAAGTGTTATAACCTCGAGGCCTGGATTGGAATATTCGTCTATTATCTTGATATCCAACCTTTGCACCTAATTCCTCCTTTATTAAATAAATGTATGATAGAAACGGCAAGATACACACATATTTCAAGGAATTGTCGAAAATGCATTAACTGTTCGATAAATGTAATTGAAAACGAATATCACTTTTTACTTGTATGTCCGAAATATAGACAATTACGTACAGATTTTATGAAACCATATTATTGTAGATGGCCAAATACATACAAATTCGAATACCTAACGTCAAATATATCCGTAAACAATGTTAACAATCTCGCGAAATATATCTTTTTTGCTTTTCGATTAAGAAAACATCTACGTAATACATAAATACACGAAAAGTGCAGCAATTATATTTCATGTGTCACTTATTATACGTTTGCATCAATTAATTGTTTAACTTCTCAGAAAACTGTCTCATGTATCATGATGAATATATACATGTGATTATGCTATTTATTGTCTATAAACATTGTGCTATATTATGTTATTACAATTAATACACCAATACTAATGTAAATACCATATAATGATAGTTGTTCTAGATAATATTGTAAGTTATGGTGCGGGCCGTTGTTCCTGGTGCGGGCCGTTGTCTAATGTTGTTAAAACTTGTGATCCAAACCATTAGTAATGTAGCATTGTCGTCATACTTGTCCTCTGATAATTGGATTAATGTATCAACAACAACAACAACAATACCTTTATTGCATTAAACATTCATACACTGTCTATAGCAAGTACATGTATACATGTAGGTAGCGACATGGATTTACAAAAGAGCAAGATGTTAATATACTCTCTGCTTATACTAATTTTAGTTTCTATATACATTTGCGAAATATATGTATTTTGCTAAATTTCTACCAATGGGTTTTGATTTTTGTGACATTAAATTAGTGAATTTATTAATAGTTGGCCATGTATAGTAATAATGTTTTAGATATTTCTGTCTAAGATCTCTAAATATCGTAATGTGTATGGCATATGCACTATTGATTTGCAATAACTTATGGTTAAATAAATAGTATTGTAATCTAATTGTTTACGTAACTTACGTATTTGTAAAGCATGTTACGAAGAACAAACATGCTTGTAGCTATACAATAATTTACTACGTCAAAACTGGCTAATACAGAGAGAACGTTACCAGATTAGCTTCTAAATTAACAATGTCGTGCGGGTACTCGACTGTGTTTGTTGCCAATCGGTGGCTTTGGGCGCGCGGGTCTTCATACAATAACACTTTGAAGAACAAAGCCATCTTGATATAGATACGTTTGACGAGAGTACGGCACCTAGGAATTCATGTCTCTAAGAATAATCCTGTGTAATGCATGTCAAGTGTTCCATCTCATTTGCCAGGGAATATTTAATCCCAGGAAATACTGTATGCACATTTAACCAGATTGGGAAACTACGATATTACTATGATCTTAGAAACAAGAATAACTTTATGACTTTAACAAGAACAACACTATGGAGTCATTATTTTATCGATTTTAAGATGGAGATGGTGCAGCGTAGATAGGTATGGATTGTGTTCTCCAATTATCAGAGGACAAGTATGACGAAAATGCTACATCAACTCCAGTGGTGTACCATACAGGAACACAGAGCACAGACCAAGGTTAAAACATGTTTTTGTTATTTTGCTTTTGTTTTTAAGAACACTATTATACATTATAGACTGTGTAGTCGATAGTGACGGTGTGTCATTTTTAAACGTGCCTGGAATAATACAATGTGTGTACAGTCTACATCCGTTATGTCGAATTCCGTCGGACCGAACAAAATACTTCGACATAACCGAAGTTTGACTACGAAATTCGATATAAACAGATCCAGTTATATAAAAAATGATAGTGTCTAAAACGGGACTTTGATCCTACTTTCGAGATAACCGAATAATTCGACATAACCGACTTTGACATAACGGGTGTAGACTGTATATAGTGTATCATATTATACTTAAGCATAAAGTCCAAATGTTGTGAACACGAAAACATTTGTCCAGACCCACGACGTATGTGCTATGCTTATTACCGTAACAGTTCAATGCTACATACATAACATATATAAGATCTATAAAGAGTACTGACATGTCAGTGACGTGTATAGTGCACGTGTCTCTTATCGGTAAATCGTAACGGCTGCTGTCTAATCGGATATGGCAACCATCGTCACATCTACAGTTCCATAATATCTCAAAATCCTTAGAATACTCTGGTCCAACGATATGGACGTGTCTACCATTGGAAATTAAGACGTCCAGATCTTTAAATATGTTCAAGACAAAATGTAAATTATGGATACAACAACTTTTTAATCGGTAGACACTAGAAAGTTATATATATAATGAGTGTCATTCGATATGCTTATGTCGTTTTGTATTTCGATAACATTACCTGATTTGTTTAAGTTACATTGTACAACAGTATGCATGTATATTGCATGGCGTAACTGTGTACTTTGGTTATAATTATTGTGTATGTGCATTACTGCTATAGTGTTAAGTATTTTAAGAGGGCATAAGGAAGATTAGTTCAGAACTAATTATGTCACCCTCTATAAATAAAGAAATCTATCTATTTAATACATTTGTCTAATTTACGCTAACACGAGATTACAATCAATTGATATCTTTAATTTCATACTTCATACACTAATAGGTCTAAGTTGTGGATGTGGTAATAGCGTTGTGGTATAGTGTTCGCTTCATGTGCGAAAGGCTCGGAGTTCGAGCCCTGTTGGAGCCGTTACGATTGTGTCCTTATGCAAGGCAATTATGCATATTGGGTCATTTGAGGCTTATAGTACATACATAATCTGTGCACGTATTACAATATGAACAATTGATATGTTTAAACTAAACGAAAACTAATAATTTATACTAAATTAATTTTGATATACACGTTTTTATAGGTTAAACAATATTTAATGAAATGACAAGAGAAATACACAAATGATAGTTTAAGAAGTTACTTGAATTCATACTTCGAATAGATTAGTGTTTGCCTTTAGTATACATATGTTGTAATTCATACATTAGAAAGATGGTCTTTCACACACTTTCCTCCAATACGAGATATCGGCCAGTTCCTGCCCCTGAATATTCCGTAAAAGAATGTATGTCCTATTAAGTGTTTTCCTTTGTTTTTATCGTTGTTTCCTATGCACAACATGCTAACAATTTGATTCCACTATCGCTTCTTATGATTATTAAATTACTATATATCGACCGATCTCATACAGTATAATGCAAGGAGTACTTATTTGAGTTATGTTAATTAATGATTATAAGATGAGAACGTGGATGAAAATTGCTAGCATCTTGTGCAAAGAAAACAACGATAAAACAGAGGAAAGCACTTAAGAGAACCGATCTACTTTTATGGAGTATTCATGGGCAGTAACTCTCAACGGTTACTTATACAGAATCAGACACGTTTCTACAAACATAATTTATTATCAAGACCCCGTGTGTCATTACAAACAGTATTTCAGGCACCAGGTTAAAACCAGAGACCTTCAACAAGTCAGTTGGGTCTTCCTCATATGGAATGATTCGACACCTCCAGTGGTATTCGAACTTAAAACTGTGATGGGCTAGTGAGTTGACGTTAACGACCTCAAGGTCAGTGGTTCTATCCGGGAGCATGCAATACTGCTTGGAGGGACAACCGAAGTCTAATAATAGCTGGAGGGTCACCATATGTCTAATAATAGCTGGAGGGTCGCCATATGTCTAATAATAGCTGGAGGGTCGCCATATGTCTAATAATAGATGGAGGGTCGCCATATGTCTAATAATAGCTGGAGGGTCGCCATATATCTAATAATGACTGGAGGGTCGCCATATGTCTAATAATAGCTGGAGGGTCGCCATATGTCTAATAATAGCTGGAGGGTCGCCACATGTCTAATAATAGCTGGAGGGTCGCCACATGTCTAATAATAGCTGGAGGGTCGCCATATGTCTAATAATAGCTGGAGGGTCGCCATATGTCTAATAATAGCTGGAGGGTCGCCATATGTCTAATAATAGCTGGAGGGTCGCCATATGTCTAATAATAGCTGGAGGGTCGCCATATGTCTAATAATAGCTGGAGGGTCACCATATGTCTAATAATAGCTGAAGGGTCACCATATGTCTAATAATAGCTGGAGGGTCGCCATATGTCTAATAATAGCTGGAGGGTCGCCATATGTCTAATAATAGCTGGAGGGTCGCCATATGTCTAATAATAGCTGAAGGGTCGCCATATGTCTAATAATAGCTGGAGGGTCGCCATATGTCTAATAATAGCTGAAGGGTCGCCATATGTCTAATAATAGCTGAAGGGTCGCCATATGTCTAATAATAGCTGGAGGGTCATCATAGTCTAATAATAGCCGGAGGGTCACCATATGTCTAATAATAGCTGGAGGGTCGCCATATGTCTAATAATAGCTGGAGGGTCGCCATATGTCTAATATAGCTGAAGGGTCGCCATATGTCTAATAATAGCTGGAGGGTCGCCATATGTCTAATAATAGCTGGAGGGTCGCCATATGTCTAATAATAGCTGGAGGGTCGCCATATGTCTAATAATAGCTGGAGGGTCGCCATATGTCTAATAATAGCTGGAGGGTCACCATATGTCTAATAATAGCTGAAGGGTCGCCATATGTCTAATAATAGCTGGAGGGTCGCCATATTTCTAATATAGCTGGATGGTCGCCATATGTCTAATAATAGCTGGAGGGTCGCCATATGTCTAATAATAGCTGGAGGGTCGCCATATGTCTAATAATAGCTGGAGGGTCAACATATGTCTAATAATAGCTGGAGGGTCACCATATGTCTAATAATAGTTGGAGGGTCGCCATATGTCTAATAATAGCTGGAGGGTCGCCATATGCCTAATAATAGCTGAAGGGTCGCCATATGTCTAATAATAGCTGGAGGGTCGCCATATGTCTAATAATAGCTGAAGGGTCGCCATATGTCTAATAATAGCTGGAGGGTCGCCATATGTCTAATAATAGCTGAAGGGTCGCCATATGTCTAATAATAGCTGGAGGGTCATCATATGTCTAATAATAGCCGGAGGGTCACCATATATCTAATAATAGCTGGAGGGTCACCATATGTCTAATACTAGCTGGAGGGTCGCCATATGTCTAATAATAGCTGGAGGGTAGCCATATGTCTAATAATAGCTGGAGGGTCAACATATGTCTAATAATAGCTGGAGGGTCACCATATGTCTAATAATAGCTGGAGGGTCACCATATGTCTAATAATAGCTGAAAGGTCGCCATATGACCTAAGCAACTGCTGTCTGTGCGACTTTAAGCCACAAAAACAAACAAACTTGCCTTTATGAACTAAGCGGACATTTGAGCCACACAAGCCATACCCTGTCGAACTAGACCACATCTGTTTGTGTCAGTTTATATAGCTAGACAGTGATAACGGAGATTTGTAAAACTAATACACTTGTAACTATCCCGAAGAGTTCAGACCTCGATGTCGCCGTTGATTAATAGTCCTATTGCCATTTGCTATGTGTTAATTAACCGACTATTCACGTTCGTGTTGTCATATTACATTTGTATCGTTGGTGCTTCTGTGCCATTCAGTATTCGAATTACTAACTAATATTAATTCCGAGAATTATTGGTGTAGATATAGTGCCAGCAAATGTACGTAGATACGGCGATATGGGTTACACGATAGTAATTATTCTATATAGTTAATGGCTTAACAGCATGGCCTATTTAACAGCCTATTTCAATTTCATGTATTAACTTTTTGTCTCATTTGACTTGCTAGTATGTCTTCTCCGAATGAAGTTCCAAATGGATTAATGGCATAAGCCACGTCAATACTAAAAGGCGATGATGTAATTGGCTGAATTATTCGTTATCGGACGTGAGGCCGTTTGACATTACCATAACAAACTAGAGAGCACCAATAGCTGAGAAACAAACCCCTCCCCAGGTATTTGACATTGTTATACCTCGCGTGACTACCACATGCAAAAGTTGCCAATCCCGAACGGGCGACATTTTTCAATGTGGCAATGTCTCACCTCTGAATAACCTCATTCGGAACAAAATCACGCTACTCGGACTTTACCGTTTAATTTCAATGTGATTTTATTTGGTATGCCGCCATCTTGTTTTCAATGTAGTATCGAAGAATGTTTTCTTGCTCGGTAAAACAGAAAAATGTAAATAGACTACGATAATTACGTTATCAGTCAATTTATATAGTAACTATGAGCAAACATTCACTTCGATACTTGCATTTTACATCGGTATCGATACAAATCAGAATTAAAATAATAATACAAGAGTTCTTTCCCGTGGTGACCTTAGTCCAATGAAGGTGGGTTCTTTTCCGTTGTGATCTGAATCCAATGAAGGTAGCTTCTTTCCGTTGTGATCTTAGTCCAATGAAGGTAGATTCTTTTCCGTTGTGATCTTAGTCCAATGAAGGTAGCTTATTTCCGTTGTGATCTTAGTCCAATGAAGGTAGCTTATTTCCGTTGTTATCTTAGTCCAATGAAGGTAGATTCTTTTCCGTTGTGGTCTTAGTCCAATGAAGGTAGATTCTTTTCCGTTGTGATCTTAGTCCAATGAAGGTAGCTTATTTCCGTTGTGATCTTAGTCCAATGAAGGTAGCTTATTTCCGTTGTTATCTTAGTCCAATGAAGGTAGATTCTTTTCCGTTGTGGTCTTAGTCCAATGAAGGTAGCTTCTTTCCGTTGTGATCTTAGTCCAATGAAGGTAGCTTCTTTCCGTTGTGATCTTAGTCCAATGAAGGTAGCTTATTTCCGTTGTGATCTTAGTCCAATGAAGGTAGATTCTTTTCCGTTGTGGTCTTAGTCCAATGAAGGTAGGTTCTTTTCCGTTGTGATCTTAGTCCAATGAAGGTAGGTTCTTTTCCGTTGTGATCTTAGTCCAATGGGGGTAGATTCTTTTCCGTTGTGATCTTAGTCCAATGAAGGTAGATTCTTTTTAAATATTTGGTTCGTTTGTCTATTACTTAATTATTGCAACTAGATGATCGATCAACAAAATCACGCTATCACCGTTCGGGCAATGCATCGATTCACATAAGCCACATGCCGTTTACTCATTACTAACAAGAAAAATATTAACAAACGGAGACACTATTTTTTTACATAATTGCAATGGTGGCTACAAACCAGCGGGAGAGGTTCATTACACCGTATTTAGTATCCACCCGTGAACAACAAAAATACAAAGAATTGGTTGTAATTTAGAGAAGGGTATTGTACAGAGGTTGTAAGGTAAGAGAAATTTGGGATATTAGAACTTGTGTTGTGTATAATGTTTTTGAATAGCAAGCTATGTGGATTGATCATCACATCATGTGTTATACTGTATATATGTGGCAAGAAACTGTGTATGGTTTACGACAATAAAATATTCTGTCTGTCTTTCTGTTCAGTAATTCAATGACATGTTCCACGGTTATTCCATGTACCGTGAGCGCGATCCTCCGTCCAACCATTATAGAATAAGCAGTAGTTCGAATGGGACTATGAAACCAAGTTCCATCTATCATTGCAATTCACAGACGGATCTGTAGTCCAGTGGTAACACGCTGGACTGGTAATCCATGGATCGCAGGTTCGATACCCCGTCTGACCCTAATAAAATGAACCGTCTTTCAGATGGGAAGTTAAACCGAGGTCTCGTGTCGGTGTTTTACATCGTGCACGTAAAAGAACCAGAGGAGCCTCTGGAGTGGGTCTCTCTCTGTATCATTGCACTATCCTCCAAAAATCTAAAATGACTAATATCTTTAGAAGGCGTCGCTCATATGTGGGCAACCGGTAGCGACGATAAATAAACGTAAAACACACAAACTCATTGCAATTCATTAAGGATATAAAAGAAACAGTTATGTCTAAGACATAGTACTTGTCTTTCAAATACAAATTAGCGAATAAAACATTGTTTGGAGGTCTAATGCATAGGGAATAAAATGCAGGCCGTATGCTAGCCTGGGTGTAAGTCTGTCGATTTTTCACTTTTTAACTTCTGGCAAAAAAGTTGATAATACTGATCAGGCAAAATATATCGACGCCTGTTCCCAGGCTAGCTGTATGCCCCAAGTTGTTACTTCCGACACCCAGAAAGGCAAGTCATGTTTCAATCGCCAATAAATAAAGCAAACACAAATATTATTCCGAACATTGCCAACATATCTAACAAGCGCAAATAAAATGTTGGTATTAATATGTGGGTGAAGTTAGCAGTGTACTGCCAGTGTACTGCTGTACTGCTGGCAGTGAGCAGTGTACTGCTGTACTAGTGTGTATGTGACGTCGCAAAACATAGAAATACTAGTAAAATGACGTCACGTTTAACGCAACTCGCTAAACCATGTTTTAGTGCAGATCTATACACATTGAGAGCGTCCTTCTTTTGCGTATACAGACAAAATACCCAGTCATGTTAGAATTCTGGGAGTGGGGTATCTTCTTAGCATTACGCTATGATTCAAAGAAAAGAAAAATGAATACTATTACGTTGGAGACATCGATGGCAACGACACATAGACGTTGAATAAAGCATACCCAGAGTAATTAACGTTCCGGTTGTCATATTGTCTAACAAATGAACCAAACCCAATAACACAGATTGAATTAAACTTTAAGCTTATTATGAAATGAGGTTTTGATTGATGTGGAGAGCAGAGTGTTAGCATACTGGCGCTGCGAGCTATTTGTACATCTTCATGTCGCAGATGAAGTCAATTTTAGCGAGAATCATTATCTATTGCCTTGGATGCAATTTAATTAAGCTTATTCCTAGCTGCTCGTATATCTTAATTGACACGTGATGTTCACTTTGCATCAATTTAACATCACCAGTTTATTGGGTTAGATATTGAATTTGTCTGTATGGTTCTTGAATAATAATACTAAAGAATGACACACATATCAGCGGGACCTAGTTGTGTTAGCTTTGATTTGTTGTTTGGTTTCTGTTACAGGTCCAGGACCCCTCATGTATGTCCCCTTTCATAGGTAGTGTGTGGGCCGAGAGCATCCCCTACTAGCCTTGCAATGTATCAATATTTTATTATTTTATTTATTAATTATTTTATTTATTTATTATTTTATTTATTTATTTATTTATTTATTTACATATTTTATTTATGTATTTATTTATTTATTTATGTATTTATTTTATTTATTTTATTTATTTTATTTATTTCATTTATTTTATTTATTTATTTATATATTTATTCTATTTATTTTATATTTCTTTTCCTTTTGATAAATTCTTTTTCTTTAAAAAAAAGAGCAAGGTGATATTGCGTTTCTCTTACCACCCCCCCCCTCTCAGAATTCCACAAATTATTCTAAAATAAACAGGTCATTTAATATGCTAAGCTTAATTTTTGAAGTACAAATTTATGTATGTTTATTTAACGTCGCTACTGGTTGCCCATTTGTGCGACGGGCAGTTTACCTAACAACACATTTCTTGGGCAGGCTCCAGCGTTTAACCAGTACTTGTTGCACCAACCTCCGTAATAAACTGCCAACTTGATCATATAAAGAGACACGGTCTGAGCGAAGCTCGAACCCGTGATCATCAGTGATGAATAGTTACCGTGGTATGAACTATGAAAGTCAGCGACCGTAACCACGTAGGCGGTCACATGAAAAGCGGATTTCCGTTCCATATACATTTAAATAGATTTTATTCTTTATTTACGTCTCATCAATGTACAACAAACAACATTCAATATAATAAAAACATATCGATGTACATTGCCACTCAATAATGAATTATAAGAGACAGTAACAGTAACAATTCACAATAGAACACGATTCAACATATAAGTTTCTTAAAACTAGAGTTTATATATGTTGATCCAGACCGATACTCTCACAAACTGAAGACAATCGTCAAAATGGTGACGGGCACATTGCCACCATTACACCACAGCCGCAAAACGTCACCATGTGTAATCGCTATCAGTGAGATTCTCGGTCCAAAACAAGACCTACTCTTAGATATAAATGTGTTAAATCTAAATTGCCTACGCTAATCTTATCTAAGAAGTGCTTAAAATAGTTATTAAAACACTGATATTGAAAAAGTGCACTAACGCGCTTATTAATTAAAAAATGGTATAAAAAAACAATTATCACCTCTGATCAGATCAGTGATGAACTGATTAGCATAGACTATTTAGTTGGCAATAAAAAAGTATTCATAGTATTAAGAAACAATTGAGATACATTATTTACATGCTATATATATTACAATCTATGAACTGCATAACATACTGATTTTATTTACACGTCAAAAACCGTCGTTTTTGAAGAATTTCAAAACAGGTTTTGGCACATAATCTTATCAGTTCCTTGCTGGAGAAAATTAAAACAAACTTTTCTGAATCAGAAAGATTAATAAAATTACCATAAATACCCATTGTTTTTCTAATAAGCGGTAACCTAATAATCTTCATACGTACAACATTGCAAAATAACATGTAGTTCATTTTCAACGGAGTCACAGAATGGACATTTCCTTTGATCTACACTCAGATTCTCGTACCTGCCCGTCTCTATTCTTATGGGTGCAACACCACAACGAAATTTACTCAAAGCAGCTCTATGACTAAGAGGTAAAAACATCATACAGTAGTCTTCTACTTTGAATTCTGTTTTAAATAGCTTATACAACCGTAATTTATTTCTACCTCAACCCGATATACCAACATCTCTATTAATAGATGTAAACCAGTTTAATTTGAATCTAGCCATTAGTTTACTTTCCATTGAGAATACTAATGATGATGGCTTAGGCTCGGTAATATTTGCAAACATACTTAAATTATTTTCATTAAATACTTTTACAATTAAATAATACCAATTTTTACATGAAACATTTGCCTTAGAAGCCACCCAAAGTGCTATGCGTTTGTTCATACGATGTGTATATATTTAAATACGTATCTGATCAATAGCCAATGGTTGATCTCAATTCAATGAACACCATTTTTTTAATTATTGGCGATGGATTCCACAAGGACTGAGATTTATAATGCGATTAAGCTAAAAGTGCAAGCACTTGATTCGCAATCGAGCTTTGTATCAAATATAAAACATCGCCAATGTGTGGAATAACAGAATGGTGCGTGCGTGCGTGCGTGCGTGCGTGCGTGCGTGCGTGCGTGCGTGCGTGCGTGCGTGCGTGCGTGCGTGCGTGCGTGCGTGCGTGCGTGCGTGCGTGCGTGCGTGCGTGCGTGCGTGCGTGCGTGCGTGCGTGCGTGCGTGCGTGCGTGCGTGCGTGCGTGCGTGCGTGCGTGCGTGCGTGCGTGCGTGCGTGCGTGCGTGCGTGCGTGCGTGCGTGCGTGCGTGCGTGCGTGCGTGCGTGCGTGCGTGCGTGCGTGCGTGCGTGCGTGCGTGCGTGCGTGCGTGCGTGCGTGCGTGCGTGCGTGCGTGCGTGCGTGCGTGCGTGCGTGCGTGCGTGCGTGCGTGCGTGCGTGCGTGCCATCATACACATATATGTATTTATTTCATTCATTAATACAGGATGAGATATGATTTTTTTTATAATTGTGATGTAATATCGTTCACTGTATGTATGGATTTGCACGCGATGACTGAATGGACTAAATTCTCGTCGCAGTTAGTACTTAATATATACGTCTATAAAATGAACAACAAAATTAGGCTTAATTTATTTGCATCCATATCATATCAGCTGAACACGTTATATAATTTAATACATACAATTAGCCATTTTTCCAAAATATTGAATTAATAAAATAAGATTGAACTTTCTTCAAATATGTATTTAAATGTTAACCTTTTTTCTGTTGACATCCAAAACCATTTACTCACTAAAACAATAACTTCTGAAATTCTTTAGCATATACCTAGAATATATTTCATGTATTTTCATTGTTAAATAATATTATTCTCCAGCCTGTTGTATATCAGTCAATTGATAGGGTGAATAACTATATACGTTTCCATTAATTCTAATCCCTTTCAGTCTACTGCTGTTAAATTATATGTAAACTGTTCATTTCTTGATTACATAAATATTGTAAAACGGTCAACATAAAACGCCAGCAATGTTTGTTTACTTTGCTTGTTTGTTTTGGGGGTCAAAGTCGCACTAACAGTTTGGGCTATAAGGCGACTCTCCAGCTATTATGGGTGGAGGAAGACCCCAGGGACCCATGTGAGCAGTGTTCACTCAATCACGGGCGGGCACAATGCTAGAACCACCGACCTTCCGTAAGCCAGCTGGATATATTTCTCACATGAAAGAATCGAACCTACAGCGATGAGGGGCAAGTAATTTGAAGTCAACGACCTTATCCACTCGACCCCCACGCCAGCTGTGTACTTTGTCCAAGGAATACCTCCGCATACAATGTAGCGACATCATCTTCATAATTCTACCGGAATATGACCGTAAACAATATATTTCAAAAAAACAATCTTTATCATTATCTTCGCGGAAATATTGCAGAACGTGCTTTTCCCGGAATTTGTTGTTTCAATCATCATTGAAAGAGCTCGGTGTGTCACCTTATTACTTCTTAACAGTATATCAAAACACAATATTCCAGAAACATAGAGATGTTATTAGTGTGAGAGAAACTCGTACAGCTCACCCCTTGGGCATAAATAAATGTGTTTCTATTTTGTGAAGACAGATTGCGTCCACAGAATAATGAAGTCATGTTTATTGCGAATCCAATCAATATTACAAAAGGTTATATAATTCCACGTGCAGCTTTGAAAATTAAACATTTATAGATTTATTCTTTATTTCAGTCTCATCGTTGTACAATACATAAAATATACACAACAAATTATCGTGGCAAAGTACAACACCATTCATTATAAAATAATTATAAGAGACGAATCTAATCACAGATAATCAAACTATCACAGTCTACTGACATATTATTATATTTACATATTAAAACCGAGGAACAGTCGCTAATTGAAAATTAAATACTTATTAAAACCAGAAATTTTGAAATACTGAAATGGAAAAAAAAGCACTAATGCGCAATTAAGAAATGTTTTAAAAAATCAGTTATCAACCTCGATCAGATCGCGGTTGAACTAATTAGCAGCTGTTTCTCGGAATGGATAAGAGACACACACTCAATAAATCAAATGGATACATTATTTACATAAATAAAAGGAGCGTCTTTGAAGAATATAAAAACAGGTTTTGGCAACAATTCTAATCAGAGGTATAGTAGTAAAAAGAATTCTAAGCTGGTCGGATACAGGTTTGTTCCGAAAGTCATTTTCATATAATGAGGCTTTCTCTAAGAGAACAGCTCTCAAATCATCATACAATGAACATTCTAATAATACATGACTTTCGTCTTCTAATACATTACAGAAAGGGCACTTACGTTCATCAAATGGTAAATTCTCATACCTTCCGGTTTCTATACGTAATTATATTATATATATAATTATGTATAGTTAGCCTTTCAGCCAAGTGCAGGAAACCATGGTGGTGTACCATAAAAATGGACAAAACGGCACTTATATATTTTGGAAGATATACATCTTGACATAATAACAATGTGTTGTGGCAAGCAATTGGGAGTAGCTTAACAACATTTTTTGCCATTTGAAAAAGTACCTTCGGATTAAAAAAATATTGCTTACTTTTGAGGGTATGGGAAGCACAATTGGGCTCAAATGACTAAAAACAAACATATGCTATCATTATTTGGTATACAATTATTCAGAACACCTTTGTCTACCATATTCAGCAATGCTTTTTGGTGTGAGTTATTCAATGACGTAAATTATATGCTTAAAGTGACTTGTTTCGCTAAAAAACGGGAAAAAATTGCTTATATTTTCCGTCTAATAAAACAATTGCAAAAATCAAATGATGTTAAAGTTTGATTTATTAGTACAAACTATCCAGTTGAAACACATGAAATAACCAATATACAAGGGGTCATTACACACTGCAATACTGTAAAGGGACGTAATTCAAATATTTATAAAGATTTTTACAAATATTTATCCGTAAGACTGATCATTGATTTTTTTATATCAGTTTGTGTTTTATGTGTCTGCATATTTTTTAAAGAGTACTTGTAAATTTGGCATAATCAGGCTACAATACCAAATGTAAATTAATGCACTATATTTATTACTTCCTTTTATTTCAACAAATGTATTTATTTAAGGACTATATCAGACCTATTATTCAAATTACTCAATTACCATGTGAATCATCAATACATGAACAATACTGATATATTAGTCATGCACAATGCCATTGTCTGATGTTATAGTTTATATACCTGTTCTACAGGTTAATTGAATATCAGCTCAGTATCACTGTCGGTCTCTTCGTCATCGGCCTCTGTATCTGGTATGTAAAATTCTTCATCTTCACGCTGATTTGAACACGTTTGCACATCTGAGTGCATTTCAGTTTATTTTTTAGACAAGAACATGTGTCTGGTTTGCAAACACGAGAACAGTGGCACATCAACAACTCCATTACAGCATCCGGTGCAGTAGGAACATCATTCCATTCAACAGAGATAGCCACTACCATTTGCATCATCTTCTTCGCTAAGACGCCAACCATTTCCTATTGGAGATGGAACATCAGGGGAAGGTTCAAGACATCGTCTCCAAATATCACACTGGTAATTGGCTCTCATACAATGCTTAAGAAGGGATACTGCACAGGGAGGCAACTGCCAAGATTCAATTTCTCCTTTCTTTGCACAGAAAAGTCGATATCGTAGTTCATTTACATCAGCTGTAGAGGTTCTAGATGAATACATGGTGCATGTAAATGTTTCAAGACCATCACACAGTTCATCAGAGAGTGACCAATTTGTCCCAAGCAATTTGAACATATCCTGAAAACTAGTCACTGCTTTCAGACGTTTATATGCCGTCACCTTTCCACGGCCTGCAAAAGCACTCACTGTGTCACATCCTGTAAAACTATGCAATCCTGGCAAAGCTTCACATACATCCTATCCAACTGAACATGCTAGTTTACCAATGTCGATATACTTTATCCGTGTTTGAGTGCTCTTCTTTTGATACATTTGACACCCTAAATCTGATACATTTGCTAGACACAGAATTGTTACATCAGTATCTTCAGATACCACTAATACTGAGCCAAAGCCATTCCTTGATACGTGTTTGGCATGTACCAGTAATCTAGTGTCGGCTTCTTCTTGAGATGATTTCAACTCTTCTACTTCTTCACTACCGTCTTCAGTGATAACGAAACATTCATCCTCACATGTCACAAACAGCTGATTATGACCAATCGTCTCACTATGATGTGGTTGCTTCCACTCATTCACAAGGAATTTGATGAGGTTCTTCTTGTTTTCAGATCCTTTGAGAAACGTTCTCCACTGCTGTACATAATGACCTGGTGCTATATTCTTGAACTGTGTGATATCCGCTGATACTCTATTAATACGTTCAGCATCCTTGATTGAGCCATCCTGATAAACATCAAAAACCATATCAACCCTGCCACAACCTCTACTTTCACCCATTATCAAGGACAGAACATGTTGCGATAACACAGCAAAGGTCATTTGGTTAGCATGGACTTTTTGCAATAGTGCCATTCCGTCAATGATACAGGCTTTGTTCTCGCCAAGTGATTCTGCTGGTTTGACATTCTTTATTATCTCATTGCATAACACTGACTTCGAGGTTTTTCTCATTGTTCCATTGGCAGACGCTAATGACCATGGTATCGGGCCAAGAGGATGTCGTAATACTTCTTCCATGTTCAGGTCTCTCGTTTGAGCTATCAGAATCATTTGAGCAAATAGATTTCTATCTGCCTTAATAATAGCATTTTGTGAATTGTTTTTAATAACCTTTCTTTTGCTCATTGAAGTAAAACTTTTCAGTTTATTCTTCGTTATTGGATCATGGAATTTGTTCTCATGTCCTGGTTCCAACCTGTCTTTTCTGAACTTCTCATAGGCCTGTAGAACGATACATTTTGCATTGTGCAGATCGTTCAATACATCACTTGTGGCAAGTGTACCTGTCGATAAACTGACAAGTTCCTGATCTTCAGCGTTGAAAGGGTCTATCCAATTATTCTCAAGCATATCCATTAGGCTCTTGACATCTGCTTCATCCCTACCTATTCTTGATTCTCCCAAGTCTGGATGGCGACTATTTGGATCCGAAATGTTTACGCTTTCTTTCAGTTGTCGCAAATATGATGTTCGATATTCTGATGTGAGGTAGAATCGACTCACAGCAGAGGCTTGCAAACTGAAACATTTAGTACCTCCTTGTGTCTGTGTGTCTTTGTTGACTGTTTCCTCCACAGTCTGGTCAACAGGAATCCTCCCAAATGGGTTGGATGGTCCAATCTGTACAGAGAAACCGCCCAGTTCCATATATGCATGCACGTGTGGATGTTCTTCTGGTAAATGCGACATGTCTGAAAAGTACGCACTCAGGAAACGGGCATAGTTAACATTGACGTATGCAAAGCACCATGGTATTAGATCATGTATTGCTTGTAGGTGTAATTTCCAACTTCCTTCCCTTGATGCTCTAATCAAATTCAATATCAGTTCAACCAAGTCTATATAGGTCATCCAGAAAGCTGAGAGATCCCATAATCGTCTTAGAGTATCCATATACTGATTGAATTCCTTTGATACATCCGCAAACTCAGTAGTACCTAATGTCTCAGAGAAGGTATCTCCACAGATATTGTCACTCATTTCATCAATTCTCAATCCAAGTTCATATACTCTCTCTTTCAAACCTTCATCTTCTGAAACACAAGAGGCATAAAATCCTTTCCAAGCTAATCGAATTAATGCCTCATACATTAGCTTATGAAACCTAACAGCCCGATTATACTTTCGCCCCTCTATCACACCAGCAACAGACCCGTCTGCTATTACACCTGATTCTATACACAAGTCTTTTAACCCAGCATCTGCAAAACGTTTTCCAATGATACCGAGCAGTGTGCAAATCGTATGGAACACTCCCATTCTTGGTACTACTCCATTGAATATGTCTGGGTGTTTCCATATTATATCAGTGGCTTTCGCATAAAGAGCTTGGTCAAAAATAACAACAATGTTTGGTAGTTCTAGGGATTCCATTACCTGAACAGACTGTGTCAGGACTTCATTGACAGTTTTCAGCTGTGTTGCAGGAGAATTTATCGTTGGCATATAACCAATGTTATCTTGCTGTATGTCTACATTGTCTCTAGTTAGTATGTTGAAGCCTGTCCAACTGCTGACTGTTTGATTAGAGGAGCAGTGTAGTATTGTCAGTGCCCAAATATGGTTTTTCTTGACACTATCTTCGATGACCTCAGTTTCATTTATAGGTATATACTGTCTACTGAGTGGACCGACACGCTCACCAGCATTATATTCAGGAATGGTCGGTAACGATTATGCAATAGATCGCTTCCTTGTTTTCTCAATACGTCTCCCTGGGGCTGTGGGCAAGAAAGGACCATATGACGTCATCTGAACGGCGATTCCGTACACTCGGTGTGACGTTTCCTTACCGCTTAATGTCTCTTCTAATCTATCAATGTTGTCCCAGGCTAGCGTCGTTGGAATATTAGGTTGAATACATTCCGGTATAGGCACATTATCTTCAAACCTGTTGAGTTTTTCTATGCATAATGCTGTATCGATCTCCTGTAGCTGATCGTATGAGACACCATGGCCAAGCCTATTCACAATTTTCACAAGTTCAACATTTCCAATTAAAGACTTAACCACGAATGGAAGCAAAATATGTTTTGGTGGTTTTCTTCTTCCACTGTTGACACTGTATACAATATCTTGTCCAATAGAACTAGCTGCACGTGCAACCTTTTCAGATGGGACAACTTCACCTCGCTTACCAGTCAGAAGAACTTTCAGGAAACTATGCAAATCAGCAGGGATGTATTCCGTTGCATCTGTCAGGTCAGATGGGAGTGGTGGCCAAGGTTCTTCTTTAACATGATCTTGAATGATGGATCTCAGTTTAATGGCCACATTACCAGAGTCATCATTACAATGAACATTCTTTGACAAAATGTCCTGAATTTCGTATTTTAAATCTTGATTCTCTTTCACTAGCTGCTCTACCGTCAGATTATCCGGGAAAATTAGCACATTGTTTTTAGAATCTTTAGTATAGTTCAGACTTTCCTTAAACTCGGATTTTATCTTACGGAGCATGTGAGTTCTGGTAGATTCCTTTATTTCTGATATTCCACTTTCTTTCACCATATGTGACTTCAAACTCTCCCTTAATTCTGAAAGGTTTTTGACTTTGGGTTTAGAAAACATGTCTCTCATTTGTTTAAAAAGTTCAACATATGCATTTTGTTCAGCTTCAACATATAACTGGTGTTCTGGATCTTGATCCATTGTACTGCTAGACTTGCACTTATTCTCATCTGGATATGGTCTTGTGTACTCCCTATATCATGAATGGTGATAGTGTCCTTCTGCAGCAACTAATTCTCTCGATAGAATAGCTATGATTTTAGTGTCATTAATAGCTATTGCTCTTTGTCTCACTGTGGTATCTGCTCTCAGTTCTCCACATCTAGTCAAAGTTTCTCTCGTACGTGTGCCCTTTTTATACTTGCCAGTTTTGTCACAGAATATGCAAGCAGGGGCGTACACTCTAGATGGTTGTGGTGACTGTATTCCTGACTCAATCTGACTTCTTGTCTGACGTATATCAGATGTAGTAGGACACGCTTCCTCCTCAGATTTACTGGATGATTCATTTAATTTCTGTAGTGTTTCAAGGTCTCGTTTATGGGTAAAGTTCTTCTACACTCTCTGTGATAGTACACTGACTGTTCAGGGACTGTGTCGTCTGATAATGTTCTTGCTATATCAAGAATGCCTTGATGGTTTCGAATTCTTGCAGCATTCAGAAGTGTCTGCCATGATGACAAATCCCTGGGAGAGGTAAGTTTAGTTGCTACAGGATTATCTACACAGTGTATTATGCACGATGCTGCTGCTGTGGAATCTTGCATCGACTCGTCATCACTGCTCTCAATGTTTGCAGCCATCGTCCGATATGCTGGTCAAATTATGCAATAAAATACAAATGTGTAGCACACTATTTTCCAAAATGTTTTATTTGTTAATGTATTAGTTAAAAGCCAAAATAGTATATGTTATGTGTGTTTCAATGAATAAGTATCATGAAAGGTTTTTATGATGCTACATTTAAGAGATTATAATGTTTTATCCGAAAACTGTCATATCCGAGTACTACTCTAGTTTTAAAAATCCACTAAAATGACTTTTCTCCTGTATCAGTAGAGGGACAACAGTTTTGCAAAATAATGTACACTTACAGTCACAAAGAATCGACATTTGATGACTAGAACATTTCTTGTTTCTATTTGTTTACATCACACTACAAATGGCGATATTTATAAAAGGGAGATAATCCATAGAAGTGACTTGCCAGGATTTCAGTTGCATAATTATCTAACAACAGTTTAGCACATTTGGCTTGATAGAAACTATGTTGTTCATGTCTTCTGGCATGAAAAACAGCCTTTTTCAGTATTTTATATCCAATTTATGACAATCTAATTAATATTCATGGGTATGCAAATGAGTATATTTACATAAATTATCATCAAATGAAAGCATTATCAATACTGTTTAGTTTGAAACTAATATGAACTTTCTACAATGAAAGATTGCCTAGTTCTGGCATATAATTGATACCATATCCCAATATCTGAATTTGGGATACCGTTGCCATGGAAACGGCCCAACAGGCCTATTAGCTACCCGATACAGCTTGCCACAAACCATTTTCTGTCTTCATATTTGATATATAATCAAGCTAGGTAGGTGTCGTTTTGTCCATTTTTATAGTACACCCACTTCATCTTACCTGGAATACTAAGTGTTTATGGGTGGCAATGAATTAATTTGAATATTCGCTCCAACGTCCGAATATCCGAATACTAATATCGCAATCGTTGTAAAATAAATCAAGTTTATACTTATACTGATAATGTCCAGTTGTTTGCACGCTGGTCTGCGAATCCAGGGATCTGACCCTAAAATAGCTATTAACTCGTTGGTTTTAAGTTTATTTATCGTCGTTTAATGTTGTCAAGATGTGAGCCGTCTCCTTAAGAGATTAATCATATTGCCATTTTAAATTTTGGAGGATAGTACAATGATACAGACAGAGACCCATTCCAGAGTCTTCTCTGGTTCTTTTACGTGCACGATGTAAAGCACCGACACGAGACCTCGGAATAAAGTCCCATCTGAAACACAAGTAATATCTATTAGTAGGGTCAGACAGAGGATCGAACCTGTGATCCCTGGATTCGAAGTACAACATGTTAACCCCTGGACATTGTGTCTAATGCTGTAATTAACCATTTGACTTACACGAGCGGATTTAACAACACATTTAGTGTATACAAATTTATGTCAGCTCGATTGCGAAAAAAGTTCTTTCAACTTATATTAATCACTCTCGATACCTCATTCCTGATGGAATCCATCGCCATGAAGGCGAGAGAAGAGGCAATGTGGAATTTAAATGCCTTGCCTAAGGACACAATCTTAGCGGTTCCAGCGGGGCTCGAACTCCGGACCTTTCGCACCTGAAGCGAACACATTCACTGCGCAAACACGACTTCCACTGCGCTGTCACGACTTCCACTGCGCTACCACGACTTCGACTGCGCTATCACGACTTCCACTGCGCTATCACGACTTCCACTGCGCTATCACGACTTCCACTGCGCTATCACGACTTCCGCTGCGCTATCACGACTTCCACTGCGCTGTCACGACTTCCGCTGCGCTATCACGACTTCCACTGCGCTATCACGACTTCCACTGCGCTATCACGACTTCCACTGCGCTATCACGACTTCCACTGCGCTATCACTTCAACTGCGCTATCACTACCACTGCGCTATCACTACCACTGCGCTATCAGGACTTCCACTGCGCTATCATAACTTCCACTGCGCTATCACGACTTCCACTGCGCTATCACGACTTCCACTGCGCTATCACGACTTCCACTGCGCTATCACGACTTCCACTGCGCTATCACTTCCACTGCGCTATCACTACCACTGCGCTATCACGACTTCCACTGCGCTATCACGACTTCCGCTGCGCTATCACGACTATTTAACATCAAGCAAATGCTATTTATTATAATGTTACCACATTTCTCAAGCACCGGCCAACAGGGAATATGGTGAAACACTATAGATATATAGAATCATTTACTTTATGTATTTTAGATTTCATTGCATTTCCATATGATAGTACATTTGAGTACAGTACATACACACGAGAGATCTGCTAAGTACTTAGTCAATGCCAACACACGTTACATTTTCTATAATCCTACTATTACGGTAAAAAAAGTATGTCATTTACAGTAAACCCGTGTTTTGGAGGGGCGGGTCGGGGCGGGTCGGGGCGGGACAGGGGGTAGGGCATGGTTGGGACAGGGCAGGGATGGGGGTAGGGCTGGGGGCAGTCCAGGTTGAGGGCAGGGGTGGTTCAGGGCAAGGCATGGCTGTGGCAGGGTTGGGGACAGGGCAGGGTCGGGGGCAGGGTTGGGAGCACGGTTGGGGACAGGGCATGGTTGGGGGCTTGACATGGCTGGGGGCAGGGCAGGGTTGGGGAGAGGGCAAGGTTGGGGGCAGGGCAGGGTTGGGGACAGGGCAAGCTTGGGGGCAGGGCAGGGTTGGGGACAGGGCAAGGTTGGCGGCAGGGCAGGGTTGGGGGCGGGGCATGGCAGACTATCGTCGTCACATGTTTGTATCGTCATATATATCTGACGCTAGAATGCAATCCATCATATAATTATATGCTAACGGTGCAGCAGATGCTTGTGATGGACTGACTAATCAATCGATCGCATGATCGTCGATAACAACTGCCTAATTAATAGTTGACGAAGAATTTGTAATTCGTCGTTGAATTATTCATAACCGAAATACCCATGTACCGTATTATTTGTAAAGTTCTTTGTGACACACACATCGTTAGCTATCTGATAGCACTTCCCGGCGTATCGCCGCGTCTGATCAGGATATATGTTATTTACTATTCAACAAAGTGGTAAGCTCCACTATCCGAATTGCAAACAGGATAGAGCCTGATCAGACCACACGTTCTCGCTTCCAGCAGAGATAGGGTTAAATTACCATAAAGTGACCGATATTACCATAAAGTGACCGATATTATCATAAAGTGACCGTGACCGATATTACCATAAAGTGACCGTGACCGATATTACCATAAAGTGACCGTGACCGATATTACCATAAGTGACCGATATTACCATAAAGTGTCCGTGACCGATATTACCATAAAATGACCGTGACAGATATTACCATAAAGTGACCGTGACCGATATTACCATAAAGTGACCGATATTACCATAAAGTGACCGTGACCGATATTACCATAAAATGACCGTGACCGATATTACCATAAAGTGACCATGACCGATATTACCATAAAGTGACCGATATTACCATAAAGTGACCGTGACCGATATTACCATAAAGTGACCGTGACCGATATTACCATAAAGTGACCGTGACCGATATACCATAAAGTGACCGTGACCGATATTACCATAAAGGGACCGATATTACATGTACGTCAACATAATTATATGTGTTTTATTTAGATTAGATAGCAGTGGGCAGGTGAGCAGTTCTGGTCCTAAACTATTTCTTGCTGCTTTTATATTTGTATTGGGGTGGGGGGCATATTTAGTCCATAGCTGGGGGGCATATTTAGTCCATAGCTGGGGGCATATTTAGTCCATAGCTGGGGGGCATATTTAGTCCATAGCTGGGGGGGGGCATATTTAGTCCATAGCTGGGGGGGCATATTTAGTTCATAGCTGGGGGGCATATTTAGTCCATAGCTGGGGGGGCATATTTAGTCTATAGCTGGGGGGCTTATTTAGTCCATAGCTGGGGGGGCATATTTAGTTCATAGCTGGGGAGGGTGCATATTTAGTCCATAGCTGGGGGGCATATTTAGTCCATAGCTGGGGGGTATATTTAGTCCATAGCTGGGGGGGGCATATTTAGTCCATAGCTGGGGGGCATATTTAGTCCATAGCTGGGGGGCATATTTAGTCCATAGCTGGGGGGGCATATTTAGTCCATAGCTGGGGGGGCATATTTAGTCCATAGCTGGGGGGCATATTAGTCTATAGCTGGGGGGGCATATTTATAGCTGGGGGGGCATATTTAGTCCATAGCTGGGGGGGGCATATTTAGTCCATAGCTGGGGGGCATATTTAGTCCATAGCTGGGGGGAATATTTAGTCCATAGCTGGGGGGGGCATATTTAGTCCATAGCTGGGGGGGCATATTTAGTCCATAGCTGGGGGGGGCATATTTAGTCCATAGCTGGGGGGCAATATTTAGTCCATAGCAGGGGGGCATATTTAGTCCATAGCTGGGGGGGCATATTTAGTCCATAGCTGGGGGGGGCATATTTAGTCCATAGCTGGGGGGGGCATATTTAGTCCATAGCTGGGGGGCATATTTAGTCCATAGCTGGGGGGCATATTTAGTCCATAGCTGGGGGGGGCACATTTAGTCCATAGCTGGGGGGGCATGGGTCCATAGCGGGGGGGCATATTTAGTCCATAGCGGGGGGGCATATTTAGTCCATAGCTGGGGGGGCATATTTAGTCCATAGCTGGGGGGGCATATTTAGTCCATAGCTGGGGGGGCATATTTAGTCCATAGCTGGGGGGGCATATTTAGTCCATAGCTGGGGGGGCATATTTAGTCCATAGCTGGGGGGCATATTTAGTCCATAGCTGGGGGGGATATTTAGTCCATAGCTGGGGGAGCATAGTTAGTCCATAGCTGGGGGGGCATATTTAGTCCATAGCTGGGGGGGGATATTTAGTCCATACCTGGGGGACATATTTAGTCCATAGCTGGGGAGGGGGCATATTTATTCCATAGCTGGGGGCCATATTTAGTCCATAGCTGGAGGAGGCATTTTAGTCCATAGCTGGGGAGGCATATTTATCCATAGCTGGGGGCATATTTAGTCCATAGTTGGGGCATATTTAGTCCATAGCTGAGGAGGGGCATATTTAGTCCATAGCTGAGGAGGGGGCATATTTAGTCCATAGCTGGGGGGCATATTTAATCCATAGCTGCGGGGCATATTTAGTACATATCTGGGGGGCATATTTAGTCCATAGCTGGGGAGGGGGCATATTTAGTCCTTAGCTGGGGGGCATATTTAGTCCATATCTGGGGGGTATATTTAGTCCATAGCTGGGGATATTTAGTCCATAGCTGGGGGGCATATTTAGTCCATAGCTGGGGGGGCATATTTAGTCCATGCGGGGGCATATTTAGCTGGGTAGGGGGCATATTTAGGGGGGCATATTTAGTCATAGCTGGGGGATAGGGGAGGGGCATATTTAGTCCATAGCTGGGGGGGTCCATATATAATAGCTGGGGGGCATAGCATATTTAGTCCATAGGGGGCATATATAGGGGGCCATAGCTGGGGGGGCATATTTATCATAGCTGGGGGCATAGGGGGGGGGCATATTTATATAGTCATATTTAGTCCATAGCTGGGGGGGCATATTTAGTTCATAGCAGAGGGGGGGGGGCATATTTAGTCCATAGCTGGGGGAGGGGCATATTTAGTTCCATAGCTGGGGGGGCATATTTAGTCCATAGCTGGGGGGGGCATATTTAGTCCATAGCTGGGGGGCATATTTAGTCCATAGCTGGGGGGGGGGCATATTTAGTCATAGCTGGGGGGGCATATTTAGTCCATAGCTGGGGGCATATTTAGTCCATAGCTGGGGGGGCATATTTAGTCCATAGGTGGGGGGGCATATTTAGTCCATAGCATATTTAGTCCATAGCTGGGGGCATATTTAGTCCATAGTGGGGGGCATGTCCATAGCTGGGGGGCATATTTAGTCCATAGCTGGGCCATATTTAGTCCATAGCTGGGGGAGGGGGCATATTTAGTCCATAGCTGGGGAGGGGGCATATTTATTCCATATCTAAACATGTTTAAAAATAACTTCACTAACTTCACTAGCAAATACTTACTAAATATGTCGCGTTGTTAGAACCTGGTCTGCTGCGTCAAAACGACCCTGAACATATACAAGAACCGCCAAGATAACCACTGGGAATCATGCGCTGAGACCTCGAGCGTGTGTGGGCTAGACAAGAGTTCCAATGTGTTGTATGTATATGGTAGAATGTGTCATCTAAGTGTATGCTCTAAGTCGGACACATAGAACCATACCACTGAAAGTGAATTGTGAATATATAGGATCTTACGAACCGTACCATATTTTATGAAACGAGTTTTGGAATGTTGCTATTAAGCGAGCCGTTTGCTATCACATTACGACATTAACATCAACCATAACTATGAAGAAATAAAACGTTTCTGTTCGCCAGTATACTTTTTGAACGTTTCTGTTCGCCAGTTTACTTTTTGAACGTTTCTGTTTGCCAGTATACTTTTTGAACGTTTCTGTTCGCCAGTATACTTTTTGAACGTTTCTGTTTGCCAGTATACTTTTTGAACGTTTCTGTTCGCCAGTATACTTTTTGAACGTTTCTGTTCGCCAGTATACTTTTTGAACGTTTCTGTTCGCCAGTATACTTTTTGAACGTTTCTGTTTGCCAGTATACTTTTTGAACGTTTCTGTTTGCCAGTATACTTTTTGAACGTTTCTGTTTGCCAGTATACTTTTTGAACGTTTCTGTTTGCCAGTTTACTTTTTGAACGTTTCTGTTTGCCAGTTTACTTTTTGAACGTTTCTGTTCGCCAGTATACTTTTTGAACGTTTCTGTTTGCCAGTTTACTTTTTGAACGTTTCTGTTTGCCAGTATACTTTTTGAACGTTTCTGTTTGCCAGTATACTTTTTGAACGTTTCTGTTTGCCAGTATACTTTTTGAACGTTTCTGTTTGCCAGTATACTTTTTGAACGTTTCTGTTTGCCAGTATACTTTTTGAACGTTTCTGTTTGCCAGTATACTTTTTGAACTTTCTGTTTGCCAGTATACTTTTTGAACGTTTCTGTTTGCCAGTATACTTTTTGAACGTTTCTGTTTGCCAGTATACTTTTTGAACGTTTCTGTTTGCCAGTATACTTTTTGAACGTTTCTGTTTGCCAGTATACTTTTTGAACGTTTCTGTTCGCCAGTTTACTTTCTGAGACTTATTAAATTAATGTGCATTATAGTATAAACTTTATTTATTTTACAACGATTGCGAAACAAGCTATAACATCTTATATTAATCACTCTCGTTGGCGTGGATGAAAGTGTATTAGTGGTCATTCGTGTGGGAGGAAACCGGAGTACCCGGAGGAAACTCACCTGTGCGATCTGTCGACAACCGTACCATCTCACATACTTCCCAGTTCGAGATTCGAACCCGGGTTGCATTGATGAGAAGCGAGCATGCTAACCACTGTGTAATCGGACAGCATAATGTGTATTGAAATCGTGAAGTTGAAATATTAAAATTGTGAAGTTGAAATAGTGAAATCGTGAAGTTGAAATATTGAAATCGTGAAGTTGAAATATTGAAATCGTGAAGTTGATATATTAAAATCGTAAAGTTGAAATATTAAAATCGTGAAGTTGAAATAGTGAAATCGTGAAGTTGAAATCGTGAAATCGTGAGGTTGAAGTATTAAAATCGTGAAGTAGACATATTGAAATCATGAAGTTGAAGTATTGAAATCGTGAAGTTGAAGTAGTGAAATCGTGAAGTTTAAGTACTAAAATCATGAAGTTGAAATATTGAAATCGTGAAGTTGAAGTATTAAAATCGTGTGAAGTTGAAGTATTGAAATCGTGAAGTTGAAATCGTGAAATCGTGAGGTTGAAGTATTGAAATCGTGAAGTTGAAATATTGAAATCGTGAGGTTGAAGTATTGAAATCGTGAAGTTGAAATATTGAAATCGTGAAGTTGAAGTATTAAAATCGTGAAGTTGAAAGATTGAAATCGTGAAGTTGAAGTATTAAAATCGTGAAGTTGAAATATTGGAATCGTGAAATCATCGGAATTAAAGAATGTCACAACCTTTCTTGCGTACAATAAAGCTGATATGAGAGTTTGGTCACGTCTGGTCACGTCTGGTCACGTCTGTTCGACATATGTCATGTCCACATTGAACCGGAATCAAGTAAATGACAATCAGCATTTAGATCGTGACATTAAGGAAATAGAAAATGTAAATTGTTGTGCCTCCTACAGTTATCCCAACGGGTAATATATGTCACGTGTACACGCACTCTACTTATATTTCACTAACATAACCTAAGGTTTATTGTCATATATAAGGCCTCCGGCCCATACTACAATCATTCAGAATATATTTTTCATGTTAAATAATTTCTACTCTTTGAACTTAATATATATTTATTTATTTAAGCTTATTTAATGTCGATACTTTATCCATATGAGCGACGGGCAGTTCACCTAACAACACCTATCATGTACAGGCGCAAGCGGTTAACCAGTAGTTGATACACCAACCTTCGTAAGAAACTGCAAACGTTTTCATATAAAGAGACACGGCCTGAGCGGAGCTCGAACCAGTGACTACCAGTGATGATAAATGTCAAAACCCGAACGCCTAGCTAAGTCGACAACATTGCATGTTCTGCTGTTCACGATGAAACAATGTGCTATTGTATGTATGTATGTTCCATTAATGTCAAACCCCTTGCGGGGACCTAGACATGTTTTCCTGGGCATGCTTAGGCGACCATAGCGGTTAACCAGTACTAAGCAATGTGTGTGACGTGCCTTGCTCAATGACACTACATACATGGCCTGACTGAGTATCGAACCCGGACCGTTCGATTCCAAATCAGACGCTCTACCATTGAACAACGGACGCCATCCTTGTGTTATTTGACTGATCTACATCGAATTAATAGTATTTATTGATAGATTAAGGTCTTCAGGTCGGGACCACAAGGAAATATCAGTGATCTGGTCGTTTTTACCTAGTTTCTCGTCGATATTTCTGCATGCTTGTTTTATTTCCTTTGGTTGCCTTCAGTAAGCATTACTTACTATATGACCAAGGGGCAAACAAAACTAACTTGTGTCCTGTGCCTGTGTACATACCTGTACATACCTGTCCACATGAAATTATGTGCAAGAATAATAAATTTGACTATTTATGTTTAAAGCAGCATTACATCGTATGAAATAAAAGATATTTGAAATATTCAACTTTTACGAATGGGTAGCAATGCTGCTACACATTCTAACATTATACTTTGTATGCTTATGTTCATTTGGTCAACAGTGTTTTTTGGCGATAAAACAAACTCGAAACCGAAAGTAGGACTTCCCGAGTCGATCAGTCACGCACTTGTTTACAACCGGAATGCATCGTCCGCACTTGTTTACATTCGGAATGCATCGTCCCCATTTGTCCCACGTTGTCTGTTTTTATAAAATTACTTGATATGTTGATTCATACCTCTGTTAGCTAAGTCTTTTAGGGACATGTCTATAACCCCGCGAGGGGTTCGACATTAGAGGAAGATAGATAGCTAGTATTTCATGTTCAAAATATATACTACATCTTCTGTTGTTTCACGCATGCGCGTTGTGCGTGTTTACATTTCGTTTGTTGATATACAAATTCGCGTATACGACGGTTTAATTTTATTGGAATTTTATCGTTTCTGGGCGACTATTTCGATTTATGTAAACACACACACATCAGTATTTATATATTACCCTAAACACCCTGTATTACGATGTAATGCTGCTTTAAGCTTAATGTTAATTCCAATGTATATTGTGTCTACTCATGTTATCTATAGGTGATACGAGCTCAGATCTTTCCAGTAATATAGAGATATTAGTCCTGATAGCGCAGTAGTAGGGCCTTCGCTTCAGCTGCGAATTGGCCGCAGTTCGAGCCCCACTGGAGTCATTAAGAATGTGCCCTTAGTCAGGACATTTAAATACCACATTGCCTCTTCTCTATCTCGTGGCAATGGATTCCATCAGGAATGAAATCTCAAGAGTGATTAGTTGTAACTTGTTTCGCAATCGAACTAAAATGAATTTGTAAAAGCTAATATAGAGATACATACGTTTAGGCTTTTGTTTTACGTGCCATTTGTCTACTATCATAGAGATAGGGCTAGATAGTCCATAACGACATACTGCTACCAAGCCGCGTTAAAATGTATTGGGAAAATGTTCTCTATAGCAGAGACTCTAAGGTCGCTTTGTCCATTGGAGAACGAACTTGTTGTGGCTTTACAGACATATAGGCAGCCTTTGGCATTACAAACGAGGACAGCGTATATAGTCTACTACTCACGTTATCAACCGTAAAAATGGAGGTATACCGCAGTGCAGATGTTACCGCTTAACAAGACTAGGGTCGTATATTCTTGACAAGTGTTTCAAATGGAAAGTGTATAGCCTACCTAGCACGGGGCTGGAACAATTTACATTATTGTGTTATTTTATGAAATTTAGAGTCGACTTTGAAACAAGGACATACATTATGTAGAGACGAAATGTGTGTATTTTAAGGAATTATTGTTTATTTTTGGCAGTGGTGCAGAGTGCAGACAGTACAGCCGTTGATCTATTTATAGTAACGGATTAAATGGGACTACGAGATAATTGGTAGCACAGACAGGATGCATGCTGTCTGTGCTTACATGCTGGTAAATTAAAAGCTACTGTCGTATAATTGTCTCCTGGACTAAACCGATATAGCCTACGGAATGGAAAGCACCTTATATATATATATATATATATATATATATATATATATATATTATAATGAAGCTACACAGATGCAATGCATGAAACGCACTAACAGCTTGCAGACATACTCAATTATTAAGAGGGCAATGAGTACACGAGTAATGAAGTGTTTAACAATAATGCATATAAGCACGCATACATATTAATTAGTATACAAACAAAAATCACTGAATAATGTAAAAACAAAACTTGAAGACATTTGCAATCGAAAGTAAAAAAATAAATAAGTTTAACTGAGAATTAAAACACCGTATTATAAGCATGTCGTCAACAGAAGATACGCTTAACGTGACAACCACGCCAGAATCACTGTTTCTACAGTCTTCCACGGAACACGATCTACTTATGGCCGTGATCGGGATTTTATCTTTCTTCAGTGTTATCGGTACGGTCGGTAACGCGATGGTATTGTATGTTTATGTAAACAAACGGAACAAACTGGCGTCTACCGTATTTATAATAACGCTAGCGGGTACGGATTTTATCACATGTGTTGTCATAATCCCATACACAATTGTTCTGGAATATATGGATTATTATGTGAACTATGACTTCTGCTGCAAATTTTATATGTTTCTTATAACATCTAATGTGCCGTTTTCGGCATTTATTATGATGGCCATTGCGGTGGACCGGTATCTCTGTATATGTCATCCATTCACTCAGATATTGAACAAAAGAATGGCTAAGCTCGTGATTTCAGGGCTAGCGATGGTAGCGTTCAGTCTCGGAATAATCACAGGATTGAACTACGGTGTATATTTCAAAACCGTTCGAAATTCAACTCAATCTAACGACTTTTCCGTAACACATAATAACTCCATTGGCGACGAGGATGGACTAGCGATACCGGAAGGCGGTCATAGCTACCAATACTATATGCATAACGTAACTGACGATACACAATTTAAAAACAGTGAGCGTAGTGAATCAGTGGTTGAAGTACTTGCGTATGACGGTATATGTAGGCCGGATGGTCTAATATTTAGCAATACATTCACAGATGTTTACCAAAAAATTTATTCGAGCTTCTTCGTGATTGTGATAGTAGTGGTTGTCATTTTGTATATAATGATTTACAAATTCGTGTCGGTGAGAAGAGCTAAACGACGGCGCATGCGCAGTCAACGGTCTATGTATTCTTCCTACAAGGAAACGGCGACAACATACGTCAATACTCGAACGTCATTAAATAACGGAAGTGTTAGAACTGAAGTTGATATGGATAGTATCGTCGACGAACAGCCACCACGACCGAAAACGGAAAAGACAGCATTTCTAAGAAGAATGACAATTCGAGAACGGGGTCTTGTTGCTAATATAAGAACTGCGGCAATGCTGTTTGTTGTCACAGCAGTGTTTATTATTGTCTTTCTGCCAGCGTGGCTGATGGCCCATGAAGTGCTCCCGTACAATATGTTGATATTTTATATGTACTTTTTCTATAATGTTGCTAATCCTCTGATATACGCTTTCATGAACAAAGCATTTAGACGCGACCTTAAAGACGTAATTGAGTGTAGAGTAAGCTATTAGATTATGACATGTATGTGAGTATGCATATAGAAACATTGTCATCATAGCTGGATTATGGATATTATCGTCAGCTTGATTTGTTTAAACTTTATTTATTTTCCAACGATTTAGCATTTAGACGCGATCTTAAAGACGTATTCGAGTGTGGAGTAAGCTATTTGGTCAGGACATGTATGTGAATATTAGTTTATACACATTTATTTGAGCTCCATTGCGAAACAAGTTCTTACAACTTATATTAATCACTCTCGAAACCTCATTCCTGATGGAATCCATCGCCACGAGTGAGAGAGAAGAGGCAACGTGGAATTTAAATGCCTTGCCTAAGGGCACAATCGCAACGGCTCCAGCGGGGCTCGAACTCCGGACCTTTCGCATCTGAAGCGAACGCGCATCCACTGCGCTATCACGACTTCAACTTAGTGTTCGATTGTTCACTTAACCCATTTCATTCTGGATACATTTAAAGGCTTTTGCAAACAACATAGATCCATGTTGTTTGCTACATAGCCAAGAGTCTTAGCAAGATCATCTGAATAGCAAACAGCATACAGCCTGATCAGACGGCACGTTCCATGGCGGCTGATCTGACTCTATGTTCTTTGCAAATACTGTTTGAACGGTATCCAGAATCAAATGGCACGTTCCATGGCGGCTGATCTGACTCTATGTTCTTTGCAAATACTGTTTGAACTGTATCCAGAATCAAATGGCACGTTTCATGGCGGCTGATCTGACTCTATGTTCTTTGCAAATACTGTTTGAACGGTATCCAGAATCAAATGGCACGTTCCATGGCGGCTGATCTGGCTCTATGTTCTTTGCAAATACTGTTTGAACGGTATCCAGAATCAAATGGCACGTTCCATGGCGGCTGATGTGGCACTATGTTCTTTGCAAATACTGTTTGAACGGTATCCAGAATCAAATGGCACGTTCTATGGCGGCTGATCTGACTCTATGTTCTTTGCAAATACTGTTTGAACGGTATCCAGAATCAAATGACACGTTCCATGGCGGCTGATCTGACTCTATGTTCTTTACAAATACTGTTTGAACGGTATCCAGAATCAAATGGCACGTTCCATGGCGGCTGATCTGACTCTATGTTCTTTGCAAATACTGTTTGAACGGTATCCAGAATCAAATGGCACGTTCCATGGCGGCTGATCTGGCTCTATGTTCTTTGCAAATACTGTTTGAACGGTATCCAGAATCAAATGGCACGTTCCATGGCGGCTGATGTGGCACTATGTTCTTTGCAAATACTGTTTGAACTGTATCCAGAATCAAATGGCACGTTCTATGGCGGCTGATCTGACTCTATGTTCTTTGCAAATACTGTTTGAACGGTATCCAGAATCAAATGGCACGTTCCATGGCGGCTGATCTGGGTCTATGTTCTTTACAAATACTGTTTGAACGGTATCCAGAATCAAATGGCACGTTCCATGGCGGTTGATCTGACTCTATGTTCTTTACAAATACTGTTTGAACGGTATCCAGAATCAAATGGGTTAAACAAACAAATACTTCTTTTTCGGCTGAACCGTGTTTTTTTATTATAGAAAACGTTGTAAACGTGAGCTAAATTGCGCTAGAACGTCGTATTTAGACTACCATAAATGACGTCATAAAATACACCAGTAATAACATCACTGACAGCTTGAGTCCGAAACCCGTCGCATTATCAACATTTCAACATGCAACGGCTAGGTACCACACGTGAAAAGCAGTGAGAAATAAAAATGTGCGATTCCACTGTTCCACTGCTCTCAACCAGTGAAATAACACATTTTATGTCACTGTTAAATTTCTATATTTCATTAAAAAGAATAAAATAAAATTCGACCATAAACTGAAACAAACAAATATGCTCTTATCAATAAATTTAGCCATTAAAAGCTTAGTACCAGGCCAATGAAAACTATTATTGACCGGAAGTCCAACCGGAGGTCCAACCGGAAGTCCAACTAAAAGACTTTTGATTGAATAAATCAAGAAGTTCATACTATCCAGGAACCCATTATCAAATGCTGTGACGTCACTGCTTCTTTGTTAATACTCCTATTTATAACAACACTTTGATCGTATTCAGTGTAATACAGTCATCTCATAATTTATTAGATGTAAACACGTGTAATAACACATGGAAGGATTCTGATTGGTTGAGAGAATAATCCATATATTTTCTAAATTAATCTTGTACGAATATTTCTAGTTGAATCGGTACGTAATGTTAATGGTAAAGAAGTCCTAACGTTGTTTTAAACATAAATAAAACGCAGTGACGTCATAGCAATTTAGTGACATCAGGACAATTTGCGCTGACTGTTGGCGCCAAAATGAAAGTAGCACCATTATACTGTGCAAAAATATGATTAAGAACAACAAGGCTAGCTTAATAGCAAAATTAAATATGATATGAAATCACCACTCATGTAAGATCCGAAGTCTATATATTTCATTGGACCGAATAAAATAAAATTCGATCATAAACTGAAGCAAACATATATCCTCTTAGCAATCAATTTAGCCATAAAAAGCTTAGGAGCAGGCCAATTAAAATAGAATTGACCGGAAGTCCAGCCATAACATGTGGAATTAATCAATCAAGCTGTCCGATTAGGCGCGCTCGATTCTTGTTTTTAACAACAATACGACTATAATACGGAATGTGATTTGCGACAATAAAAACGACATATATTGTGTCATTGAACAGTTGTACCATTTGAGGTAAATGACAATGCTGCTGTTGACTACAATGTCTCGTCAATTATTCTGCGTGTTGACAGTTCCTTTTGTGTGTGTTTTGATCGTAAATTTAGAAATGTCGGTTTTTTAAAAATGAAACAAAATTATTAACAACTATCAAGACAGCGTCACATTATGACGTATGCGATCATTACGTTTTCTATAATGAATATTATCGAGGATAATGTACATACCAAACGTAAACGTATCAAATTCACAAACGCATAAGAAATTATTACTCGATCCCCACTTGAGCCGTTACGAGTGTTTCTGTGGTTTTACGTTTATATTTATCGTCGCTACCTGTTGTCTATATGAGCAACGCCTCCTGGTGAGATTAGTCAGTTTAGAGTTGTGGAGGATAATGCAATGATACAGACAGAGACCCATTCCAGAGTATCCTCTGGTTCTATTACGTGCACGATATAAAGCACCGACACGAGACCTCGGTTTAAAGTCACATCTGAAAGACTGTTAATTTTATTAGAGTCAGTCGGGTGATCGAACCTGCGAGCCCTGGATTACCAGTGTTAACCAATGGACTACAGATTGGTATGTGGCCGCATGACCATAGACATAAGGTTGCACACTAAGCTCAATTTGACAAGTGTAACGGAGAAAACAAAGTCAATAATTATGTATTGTACGTTACAAGAACGTTACTATTTTCAGAAACGCGTGACGTCATTTTACATAAACGCCTAGTAAGAAGATAGATGTATCTATATATCTATCTTCCTTTAATGTCGAACCCCTCGCGGGGACGTAGACATGTTGCGCGTCAAAGACCGCTAAGAAGTTAAAAGTATGAGTAGTTAAAAGTATAATTTAAAAAGGTATGAAAATAAGTTGTGGTAAAAGTTTAAAAGCAGCTACGCAGAACAACTAGGGACAGGCATGTTCAATATGGCAAACTGCCATTTTGAATTGCTCTATGGTAGGGAGATGGACAATGTCAGGAGGGAGGTGGTTCCAATGATAGATTGTTCTTGGAAAGAAGGAGAACTTGTAGTAGTCTGTAGTTGCTGTAATTAACCTATAGCTTAAGGAATGGCAATGGCGAGTAGGACGGGAGAGGGGAACTAGGTAGTTTTCAATGGGAATAGCAACAAGATCACTATGAATTTTATACATAAGGGATAACCTATTGTCAATACGCCGTTGATCTAGTCTGCGTAGATTTAGGGAATGTAGCATGTCTGTAACACTAGAGGTACGATAGAAGTCAGCCTTTATCCAACGGGCTGCTCTTCGCTGGACACCTTCAATTTGGTCTATCAATGTTTGGGTATGGGGCGACCAGATCTCGGAGCCATATTCAAGCTGGGGTCTCACTAATGTCTGGTAAGCCATGGTCTTAAGGGGTTCAGATTTGACCTGGAGGTTTCTACGTAGAAATCCTAATGTTTGGTTTGCTTTCTTTGTTGACCTTTTTATGTGGGTGTCCCACGACAGGTTATTTGAGATATCCACGCCAGGGTATTTGGCTGAGGTGACCGACTCAAGTAGGACTCCATGGAGTTTATAATTGCTGGGAATAGGATGTTTCCTTCTGGTGACGTGGATAACTTGACATTTGGAGGGGTTAAATTCCATGTCCCACTCCAACTCCCACTCTTCTAATCTCTTAAGATCATTTTGGAGTGTGACCGATTCATTTGCAGATGTCAGTGATAGATATACTGCAGTATCATCTGCAAAGATGCGGACTTTGGAACTGATGTTTTGTGGGAGGTCATTTATGTAGGCTAGGAAAAGCAGGGGTCCAAGTACGGATCCCTGTGGGACTCCAGAGGACACCGGAATGGCCTCTGAACTAGTACCATTAAGGACAACTGACTGGAGTCTATTATCTAGAAAACTCTTAATCCACCTTAATGTTTGACCTCTGACTCCATATTCATGCATTTTTAGTAGTACTTTCTCGTGATTGACCTTATCGAAAGCCTTACTGAAGTCTAATAGGATGAGATCTACCTGATGCGTATTGTAGACAGAGGTAACCAAGTCATTGACTAGCATTACTAATTGGGTCACGCATGACCGTTTTTCTCTAAAACCATGCTGCAAATGGTACAGAATACTGTGGTTAGTGAAGTGTTTTGCTATCGAGGAGGAAACTATATGTTCTAGTACCTTGCATAGAACACATGTCAGTGAGATAGGCCTATAGTTGGCGGGGTCTGACTTGTCCCCTTTTTTGTAAATGGGAGCAACATTTGCTGACTTCCACTGGGCAGGCAGTGATCCTTCGTTGAGGGATTTTTGGAATAAGACTTCGAGGATAGGTGAGAGTTCTTTAGACAGGGTTTTAAGTACGATTGGCTTAATTAGGTCAGGACCACTAGCCTTGTGGGGGTTCAGGTTATTGAGAAGTTTCTCTATGCCATTTGAGATTACTGAGATCTCATTCATGTTTGGCTTGGATTGACCATTCAGGTTTCCATATGTATCCTGAATTTTCATTTTACAAATGGAGGTAAGTCTTAGTGGGGATTTGGAGCTGACGGACTGAAACTGTTTGTTCAGTGCTGTGGCTTTAGCAGCTTCTTCATGATGGAATTTGTTTTCATGCTTTAGGGGTGGCATGTATGGACATAGGATAATATATTAGTTATTATATATATATATAGTAACTATATTAGTTACAAGCGTGAGCTTTGAAAGTTAGATGATAATAAAATAGAAACAACTATGTAACTTACGTTATTTTACTAAAACCATTTCAAAAATGCTAGGCTCCGTGTCCAACGCTTTGTTCCCCTAGCATGCATTCAATGTGTTGCATGAAATATATTCATTGGCGTACCATGAATACACTAATACTTCTAAAATGATGTCATTTCAGAATGTGAACACTGCAGGAGCGTAGTTGCTATTACGCCACAACGTCCGGGCGTGCGCATTATGTTCAGGATTGTTTTGTTTTTTTACTTTATTGCTGGATATAGATCTACAGTAGTAGATGAAAAACTGAACTTTTCTTATGTGTTTGTTAGTGTATAAATGTCCCTTAAAGGTGCCAGAGTGCACCATTTGATGTCTAGGTTTTTAAAAAATCGGGGGAGAAGGCCCCCAGACCACCATACCGTTCTTAATTTTTTTTTAACGGGCTTGCACATCATTTTCTGCTGGCTACGCCGCTGAACAATGTCTATTTTATTTTAATAATATAATAAATTAATTTTGATTAATTAGTTTATGCATAAGACATTATTATTTTATTCAAAACCTCATTCCTGATAGAAACCAGCGCCATGCGGGAGAGAGAGTAGGTGGGGAGAGAAGAGGCAATGTGGAATTTAAATGCCCTGCTTAAGGACACAATTATAACGGCTACAACTGTAAAAGAACTCTATGTCTATCGCACCTGAAGCGAACGCGCTACCGTTTTATCACGATGTCCACAAACTTGAGCAATGTGTGTGTGTTTTACGTTTCATCGTCGCTACCGGTTGCCCATATGAGCGACGTCTCCTGAAGAGATTAGTCATTTTAGATTTGTGGAGGATAGTGCATTGATACAGACAGAGACCCATTCCATAGTCTCCTCTGGTTCTTTTACGTGCACGGTGTAAAGCACCGATGCGAGTCCTCGGTTTAAAATCCCATCTGAAAGACTGTTAATTTTATTAGGGTCAGACGGGGGATTGAACCTGCGATCCCTCGATTACCAGGCCTTTCACACCTGAAGTACCAGAACCAGTGGATACTCTGGAATGGGTCTCTGTCTGTATCATTGCACTATCCTCCAAACAATCTAAAATGACTAATATCTCCAGGAGGTGTCGCTCATATGGGCAACCGGTAGCGATGATAAATAAACGTAAAACACACCCACACAAACATGTAGTTCGCAGAATCCTGATTCTGAGGATCATGGCTATTCTCGAAATGGTTTTGGGAGTATAGAGTCGTATCCACAGCTTATGTGATATGGCGACTCTTCGACGTGGAAGTCGTGATAGCGCAGTGGATATATTGTATTTGATGAATGTTAATTTAATTGATAGAATTTATTTTAGATCGATTGCGAAACAAACTTTACAACTTTAATCACTCGCGAGACCTCATTCCTGATGGAATCCAGCACCACGAGGTAGAGAGAAGAGACCATGTGGAATATGAGTGGCTTGCGCCTAAGGGCACACTCGTAACGGCTACAGCTGGACGCGAACTCCGGACCTCTCACACAATGAAGCGAACGCGCTATCACGATTTCCAAGACTGAATGTTGAAACATTGAACTTGGAAGTCGTGATAGCGCAGTGGATGCGCGTTCGCTTCAGGTGCGAAAGGTCCGGAGTTCGAGCCCCACTGGAGCCGTTACGATTGTGCCATTAGGCAAGGCATTTAAAGTCCACGTTGCCTCTTCTCTCTCCCTCGTGGCGATGGATTCCATCAGGAATGAGGTCTCGAGTGATTTATATAAGTTGAAATAACTTGTTTCGCAATCGAGCTAATATAAATTTGTACAAACTAATGTTGAAACATTATGTACACATGTAACAGATGGGCCGGCAAAGCTTGATCACAATAACAAACGAGACACAATCAGCACTCATGTACAATATTAATACGTTCAATGCACAATGAAAGATGGATATTTACATTAATGCGATGACACAACAAAGTAATATTAGTTAACGAAATACGCTATGACGATTGTCCTGGGTGGAAGATTATCTTCACACGAAAACACAATGCTCATGAGAAAATGAGTCACTGAGAGTGTACTGTCTATACTGACATTCCGTTAAATGTCTCTACTGACATTCCGTTAAATGTCTATACTGACATTCCGTTAAATGTCTATACCGACATTCCGTTAAATGTCTCTACTGACATTCCGTTAAATGTCTATACTGACATTCCGTTAAATGTCTATAATGACATTCCGTTAAATGTCTATAATGACATTCCATTAAATGTCTATAATGACATCCCGTTAGCTATATACAGAATAAACACACGTAGTCATCACGGAATGATGACTGAGTCACTTCGAATAATACAAAGTACATAAACAGAATTAAATGACGGGTTCAATCCTGACACCGATGTTCCCTTCTTGGCTCCCATGATAGTGTTGGGTTGTCTTGAGCTTACATCAAGTCCACCAAGAACATCGATGTGAGGGTTGAGACGACATACGGGAAGGTAACGGCTCCGGCGTACAGTATCCGGGCCGTGAATAAACAAAACGACGTATTCTCCGGGATATGTGTCTCCGGGAATGTAAACAACAATGGCTGCGGTACGTAGTCCGGCCGTAAACAACAGTTGGGGCTCTAACGTCCTCCAAATCCACACCGGGAATATATGTCCTGGGGAAGAAGCTTGACTTCAAGCAAAAATAACAATTCTAACATTTACTGACTTCTTACTGGTCAAAATAACCTAATCGTGTGTGTCCACAATCTTATATACTAAATTGGGCACAATTTCCACGAACAAATCGTATATCATACCTATAATGCATAGTAAGATAAATCCCCCGATGGTTTTTTAACACATTATCAAAAGAGGTATTGTCTTGCATTTATCTAACGTACATTATCATTACACAAATATACTTGTGATAAAAAATATGAGTTCTGGGTCGAATTTGACCAAATTTGCATGGATCTTTATTATTTCGGATACCGTAAATAATGTACTAAGTATCCGGTCAAAATTGGAATAATGTACTAAGTGTCCGGTCAAAATTGGAATAATGTACTAAGTGTCCGGTCAAAATTGGAATAATGTACTAAGTGTCCGGTCAAAAGTGGAATAATGTACTAAGTATCCGGTCAAAAGTGGAATAATGTACTATGTTCCGGTCAAATGGAATAATGTACTATGTATCCGTCAAAAGTGGAATAATGTACTATGTATCCGTCAAAAGTGGAATAATGTACTATGTTCCGGTCAAAAGTGGAATAATGTACTATGTATCCGTCAAAAGTGGAATAATGTACTATGTATCGGTGTGTGTTAGTATCCGGTCAAAATTGGAATAATGTACTAAGTGTCCGGTCATAATTGGAATAATGTACTAAGTATCCGGTCAAAATTGGAATAATGTACTAAGTATCCGGTCATAATTGGAATAATGTACTAAGTGTCCGGTCAAAATTGGAATAATGTACTAAGTATCCGGTCAAAATTGGAATAATGTACTAAGTGTCCGGTCAAAATTGGAATAATGTACTAAGTGTCCGGTCAAAATTGGAATAATGTACTAAGTATCCGGTCAAAATTGGAATAATGTACTAAGTATCCGGTCAAAATTGGAATAATGTACTAAGTATCCGGTCAAAATTGGAATAATGTACTAAGTATCCGGTCAAAATTGGAATAATGTACTAAGTATCTGGTCAAAATTGGAATAATGTACTAAGTGTCCGGTCAAAATTGGAATAATGTACTAAGTATCCGGTCAAAATTGGAATAATGTACTAAGTATCCGGTCAAAAGTTGAATAATGTACTAAGTATCCGGTCAAAAGTGGAATAATGTACTATGTATCCGGTCAAAAGTGGAATAATGTACTATGTATCCGGTCAAAAGTTGAATAATGTACTAAGTATCCGGTCAAAATTGGAATAATGTACTAAGTGTCCGGTCAAAATTGGAATAATGTACTAAGTATCCGGTCAAAATTGGAATAATGTACTAAGTATCCGGTCAAAATTGGAATAATGTACTAAGTATCCGGTCAAAATTGGAATAATGTACTAAGTATCCGGTCAAAATTGGAATAATGTACTAAGTATCCGGTCAAAAGTTGAATAATGTACTAAGTATCCGGTCAAAAGTTGAATAATGTACTAAGTATCCGGTCAAAAGTTGAATAATGTACTAAGTATCCGGTCAAAAGTTGAATAATGTACTAAGTATCCGGTCAAAAGTTGAATAATGTACTAAGTATCCGGTCAAAAGTGGAATAATGTACTAAGTATCCGGTCAAAAGTGGAATAATGTACTAAGTATCCGGTCAAAAGTTGAATAATGTACTAAGTATCCGGTCAAAATTGGAATAATGTACTAAGTGTCCGGTCAAAATTGGAATAATGTACTAAGTATCCGGTCAAAATTGGAATAATGTACTAAGTATCCGGTCAAAATTGGAATAATGTACTAAGTGTCCGGTCAAAATTGGAATAATGTACTAAGTATCCGGTCAAAATTGGAATAATGTACTAAGTGTCCGGTCAAAATTGGAATAATGTACTAAGTATCCGGTCAAAATTGGAATAATGTACTAAGTATCCGGTCAAAATTGGAATAATGTACTAAGTATCCGGTCAAAATTGGAATAATGTACTAAGTATCCGGTCAAAATTGGAATAATGTACTAAGTATCCGGTCAAAATTGGAATAATGTACTAAGTATCTGGTCAAAATTGGAATAATGTACTAAGTGTCCGGTCAAAATTGGAATAATGTACTAAGTGTCCGGTCAAAATTGGAATAATGTACTAAGTGTCCGGTCAAAATTGGAATAATGTACTAAGTATCCGGTCAAAATTGGAATAATGTACTAAGTATCCGGTCAAAAGTTGAATAATGTACTAAGTATCCGGTCAAAAGTGGAATAATGTACTAAGTATCCGGTCAAAATTGGAATAATGTACTAAGTATCCGGTCAAATTGGAATAATGTACTAAGTATCCGGTCAAAATTGGAATAATGTACTAAGTATCCGGTCAAAATTGGAATAATGTACTAAGTGTCCGGTCAAAATTGGAATAATGTACTAAGTATCCGGTCAAAATTGGAATAATGTACTAAGTGTCCGGTCAAAATTGGAATAATGTACTAAGTGTCCGGTCAAAATTGGAATAATGTACTAAGTGTCCGGTCAAAATTGGAATAATGTACTAAGTATCCGGTCAAAATTGGAATAATGTACTAAGTATCCGGTCAAAATTGGAATAATGTACTAAGTATCCGGTCAAAATTGGAATAATGTACTAAGTATCCGGTCAAAATTGGAATAATGTACTAAGTATCCGGTCAAAAGTGGAATAATGTACTAAGTATCCGGTCAAAAGTGGAATAATGTACTATGTATCCGGTCAAAAGTGGAATAATGTACTATGTATCCGGTCAAAAGTGGAATAATGTACTATGTATCCGGTCAAAAGTGGAATAATGTACTATGTATCCGGTCAAAAGTGGAATAATGTACTATGTATCCGGTCAAAAGTGGAATAATGTACTATGTATCCGGTCAAAATTGGAATAATGTACTAAGTGTCCGGTCAAAATTGGAATAATGTACTAAGTATCCGGTCATAATTGGAATAATGTACTAAGTATCCGGTCATAATTGGAATAATGTACTAAGTGTCCGGTCAAAATTGGAATAATGTACTAAGTATCCGGTCATAATTGGAATAATGTACTAAGTGTCCGGTCAAAATTGGAATAATGTACTAAGTGTCCGGTCAAAATTGGAATAATGTACTAAGTGTCCGGTCAAAATTGGAATAATGTACTAAGTATCCGGTCAAAATTGGAATAATGTACTAAGTGTCCGGTCAAAATTGGAATAATGTACTAAGTGTCCGGTCAAAATTGGAATAATGTACTAAGTATCCGGTCAAAATTGGAATAATGTACTAAGTATCCGGTCAAAAGTGGAATAATGTACTAAGTATCCGGTCAAAAGTTGAATAATGTACTAAGTATCCGGTCAAAATTGGAATAATGTACTAATTATCCGGTCAAAATTGGAATAATGTACTAAGTGTCCGGTCAAAATTGGAATAATGTACTAAGTGTCCGGTCATAATTGGAATAATGTACTACGTATCCGGTCAAAAATGGAATAATGTACTAAGTGTCCTGTCAAAA
>CM026393.1:22683183-22875640 GCA_014843695.1 Archivesica marissinica
CCATCTGTCATGGAGCGACTCTCCATCTGTCATGGAGCGATTCTCCATCTGTCATGTAGCAACTCTCCATCTGTCATGGAGCGACTCTCCATCTGTCATGTAGCAACTCTCCATCTGTCATGTAGCAACTCTCCATCTGTCATGGAGCGACTCTCCATCTGTCATGGAGCGATTCTCCATCTGTCATGTAGCAACTCTCCATCTGTCATGGAGCGACTCTCCATCTGTCATGGAGCTACTCTCCATCTGTCATGGAGCGACTCTCCATCTGTCATGTAGCAACTCTCCATCTGTCATGTAGCGACTCTCCATCTGTCATGTAGCAACTCTCCATCTGTCATGGAGCGACTCTCCATCTGTCATGTAGCAACTCTCCATCTGTCATGTAGCGACTCTCCATCTGTCATGGAGCGACTCTCCATCTGTCATGTAGCAACTCTCCATCTGTCATGGAGCGACTCTCCATCTGTCATGGAGCGACTCTCCATCTGTCATGGAGCGACTCTCCATCTGTCATGGAGCGATTCTCCATCTGTCATGGAGCGACTCTCCATCTGTCATGGAGCGATTCTCCATCTGTCATGGAGCGACTCTCCATCTGTCATGGAGCGATTCTCCATCTGTCATGTAGCAACTCTCCATCTGTCATGTAGCGACTCTCCATCTGTCATGTAGCGACTCTCCATCTGTCATGTAGCGACTCTCCATCTGTCATGTAGCGACTCTCCATCTGTCATGGAGCGACTCTCCATCTGTCATGTAGCAACTCTCCATCTGTCATGTAGCGACTCTCCATCTGTCATGTAGCGACTCTCCATCTGTCATGTAGCGACTCTCCATCTGTCATGGAGCGACTCTCCATCTGTCATGGAGCGACTCTCCATCTGTCATGTAGCGACTCTCCATCTGTCATGGAGCGACTCTCCATCTGTCATGGAGCGACTCTCCATCTGTCATGGAGCGACTCTCCATCTGTCATGTAGCGACTCTCCATCTGTCATGGAGCGACTCTCCATCTGTCATGTAGCGACTCTCCATCTGTCATGGAGCGACTCTCCATCTGTCATGTAGCAACTCTCCATCTGTCATGTAGCGACTCTCCATCTGTCATGTAGCAACTCTCCATCTGTCATGTAGCAACTCTCCATCTGTCATGGAGCGACTCTCCATCTGTCATGGAGCGACTCTCCATCTGTCATGGAGCGACTCTCCATCTGTCATGGAGCGACTCTCCATCTGTCATGTAGCGACTCTCCATCTGTCATAGAGCGATTCTCCATCTGTCATGTAGCGACTCTCCATCTGTCATGTAGCAACTCTCATGGTAGCAACTCTCCATCTGTCATGTAGCGACTCTCCATCTGTCATGAGCGATCCATCTGTCAGTAGCACTCTCCATCTGTCAAGTCCATCTGTCATGGTTCCATTCTCCATTGTCATGAGCTTCTGTCTGAGCTCCATCTGTCATGTAGCACTCTCCATCTTCAGAGCACTTCCATCTGTATGTAGCACTCTCCATCTGTCATGTAGCAACTCTCCATCTGTCATGGAGCGACTCTCCATCTGTCATGGAGCGACTCTCCATCTGTCATGTAGCAACTCTCCATCTGTCATGGAGCGACTCTCCATCTGTCATGTAGCGACTCTCCATCTGTCATGTAGCAACTCTCCATCTGTCATGGAGCGACTCTCCATCTGTCATGGAGCGACTCTCCATCTGTCATGTAGCGACTCTCCATCTGTCATGGAGCGACTCTCCATCTGTCATGTAGCGACTCTCCATCTGTCATGGAGCGACTCTCCATCTGTCATGGAGCGATCTAGCGACTCTCCATCTGTCATGTAGCAACTCTCCATCTGTCATGGAGCGACTCCATCTGTCATGTAGCGACTCTCCATCTGTCATGGAGCGACTCTCCATCTGTCATGTAGCAACTCTCCATCTGTCAGTAGCACTCTCCATCTTATGTAGCACTCTCATCTGTCATGGAGCGACTCTCCATCTGTCATGGAGCGACTCTCCATCTGTCATGTAGCAACTCTCCATCTGTCATGGAGCGACTCTCCATCTGTCATGGAGCGACTCTCCATCTGTCATGAGCGACTCTCCATCTGTCATGTAGCGACTCTCCATCTGTCATGGAGACTCTCCATCTGTCATGTAGCATCTCCATCTGTCATGTAGCAACTCTCCATCTGTCATGGAGCGACTCTCCATCTGTCATGTAGCGACTCTCCATCTGTCATGTAGCGACTCTCCATCTGTCATGTAGCGACTCTCCATCTGTCATGTAGCGACTCTCCATCTGTCATGGAGCGACTCTCCATCTGTCATGGAGCGACTCTCCATCTGTCATGTAGCAACTCTCCATCTGTCATGGAGCGACTCTCCATCTGTCATGTAGCGACTCTCCATCTGTCATGGAGCGACTCTCCATCTGTCATGTAGCAACTCTCCATCTGTCATGGAGCGACTCTCCATCTGTCATGTAGCGACTCTCCATCTGTCATGGAGCGACTCTCCATCTGTCATGTAGCGACTCTCCATCTGTCATGGAGCGACTCTCCATCTGTCATGTAGCGACTCTCCATCTGTCATGGAGCGACTCTCCATCTGTCATGTAGCGACTCTCCATCTGTCATGTAGCGACTCTCCATCTGTCATGGAGCGACTCTCCATCTGTCATGGAGCGACTCTCCATCTGTCATGTAGCAACTCTCCATCTGTCATGGAGGATCTCCATCTGCATGGAGCACTCTCCATCTGTCAGTAGCGACTCTCCATCTGTCATGGAGCGACTCTCCATCTGTCATGGAGCGACTCTCCATCTGTCATGTAGCCTCTCCATCTGTCATGGAGCGACTCTCCATCTGTCATGGAGCGACTCTCCATCTGTCATGTAGCAACTCTCCATCTGTCATGTAGCAGAGCGACTCTCCATCTGTCATGGAGCGACTCTCCATCTGTCATGTAGCAACTCTCCATCTGTCATGGAGCTCTCCATCTGTCATGTAGCAACTCTCCATCTGTCATGGAGCGACTCTCCATCTGTCATGTAGCAACTCTCCATCTGTCATGGAGCGACTCTCCATCTGTCATGGAGCTACTCTCCATCTGTCATGTAGCGACTCTCCATCTGTCATGTAGCAACTCTCCATCTGTCATAGAGCGACTCTCCATCTGTCATGGAGCTACTCTCCATCTGTCATGTAGCAACTCTCCATCTGTCATAGAGCGACTCTCCATCTGTCATGTAGCAACTCTCCATCTGTCATAGAGCGACTCTCCATCTGTCATGTGACTCTCCATCTGTGAGATCCATCTGTATAGCGACTCTCCATCTGTCATGGAGCGACTCTCCATCTGTCATGGAGCGACTCTCCATCTGTCATAGAGCGATTCTCCATCTGTCATGTAGCAACTCTCCATCTGTCATGTAGCAACTCTCCATCTGTCATGTAGCAACTCTCCATCTGTCATGTAGCAACTCTCCATCTGTCATAGAGCAATTCTCCATCTGTCATGGAGCGACTCTCCATCTGTCATGGAGCGATTCTCCATCTGTCATGGAGCGACTCTCCATCTGTCATGGAGTGATTCTCCATCTGTCATGGAGCGATTCTCCATCTGTCATGGAGTGATTCTCCATCTGTCATAGAGCGACTCTCCATCTGTCATAGAGTGATTCTCAATCTGTCATGTAGCAACTCTCCATCTGTCATGTAGCAACTCTCCATATGTCATGTAGCAACTCTCCATCTGTCATGTAGCGACTCTCCATCTGTCATAGAGCGATTCTCCATCTGTCATGTAGCAACTCTCCATCTGTCATAGAGCGACTCCATCTGTCATGGAGCGATTCTCCATCTGTCATGTAGCAACTCTCCATCTGTCATGGAGCTACTCTCCATCTGTCATGGAGCGATTCTCCATCTGTCATGTAGCAACTCTCCATCTGTCATGGAGCTACTCTCCATCTGTCATGTAGCGACTCTCCATCTGTCATGTAGCAACTCTCCATCTGTCATGGAGCGACTCTCCATCTGTCATGGAGCGACTCTCCATCTGTCATGTAGCAACTCTCCATCTGTCATGTAGCAACTCTCCATCTGTCATGGAGCGACTCTCCATCTGTCATGGAGCGACTCTCCATCTGTCATGTAGCAACTCTCCATCTGTCATGTAGCGATTCTCCATCTGTCATGTAGCGACTCTCCATCTGTCATGGAGCGACTCTCCATCTGTCATGTAGCAACTCTCCATCTGTCATGGAGCGACTCTCCATCTGTCATGGAGCGACTCTCCATCTGTCATGTAGCAATTCCATCTGTCATGGAGCGACTCTCCATCTGTCATGAGCGACTCTCCATCTGTCATGGAGCGACCATCTGTCATGAGCGACTCTCCATCTGTCATGTAGCAACTCTCCATCTGTCATGGAGCGACTCTCCATCTGTCATGTAGCGACTCTCCATCTGTCATGGAGCGACTCTCCATCTGTCATGGAGCGACTCTCCATCTGTCATGGAGCGACTCTCCATCTGTCATGGAGCGACTCTCCATCTGTCATGGAGCGACTCTCCATCTGTCATGTAGCAACTCTCCATCTGTCATGGAGCGACTCTCCATCTGTCATGTAGCGACTCTCCATCTGTCATAGAGCGACTCTCCATCTGTCATGTAGCAACTCTCCATCTGTCATAGAGCGACTCTCCATCTGTCATGTAGCGACTCTCCATCTGTCATAGAGCGACTCTCCATCTGTCATGTAGCGACTCTCCATCTGTCATGGAGCGACTCTCCATCTGTCATGTAGCAACTCTCCATCTGTCATGGAGCGACTCTCCATCTGTCATGTAGCAACTCTCCATCTGTCATGTAGCAACTCTCCATCTGTCATAGAGCAATTCTCCATCTGTCATGGAGCGACTCTCCATCTGTCATGGAGCGATTCTCCATCTGTCATGGAGCGACTCTCCATCTGTCATGGAGTGATTCTCCATCTGTCATGGAGCGATTCTCCATCTGTCATGGAGTGATTCTCCATCTGTCATAGAGCGACTCTCCATCTGTCATAGAGTGATTCTCAATCTGTCATGTAGCAACTCTCCATCTGTCATGTAGCAACTCTCCATATGTCATGTAGCAACTCTCCATCTGTCATGTAGCGACTCTCCATCTGTCATAGAGCGATTCTCCATCTGTCATGTAGCAACTCTCCATCTGTCATAGAGCGACTCCATCTGTCATGGAGCGACTCTCCATCTGTCATGTAGCAACTCTCCATCTGTCATGGAGCTACTCTCCATCTGTCATGGAGCGACTCTCCATCTGTCATGTAGCAACTCTCCATCTGTCATGGAGCGACTCTCCATCTGTCATGGAGCGACTCTCCATCTGTCATGGAGCGACTCTCCATCTGTCATGTAGCAACTCTCCATCTGTCATGGAGCGACTCTCCATCTGTCATGGAGCGACTCTCCATCTGTCATGTAGCAACTCTCCATCTGTCATGGAGCGACTCTCCATCTGTCATGGAGCGACTCTCCATCTGTCATGAGCGACTCTCCATCTGTCATGGAGCGACTCTCCATCTGTCATGTAGCGACTCTCCATCTGTCATGTAGCAACTCTCCATCTGTCATGGAGCGACTCTCCATCTGTCATGGAGCGACTCTCCATCTGTCATGGAGCGACTCTCCATCTGTCATGGAGCACTCTCCATCTGTCATGGAGCGACTCTCCATCTGTCATGGAGCGACTCTCCATCTGTCATGGAGCGACTCTCCATCTGTCATGGAGCGACTCTCCATCTGTCATGGAGCGACTCTCCATCTGTCATGTAGCAACTCTCCATCTGTCATGTAGCGACTCTCCATCTGTCATGGAGCGACTCTCCATCTGTCATGGAGCGACTCTCCATCTGTCATGGAGCGACTCTCCATCTGTCATGTAGCGACTCTCCATCTGTCATGTAGCAACTCTCCATCTGTCATGTAGCGACTCTCCATCTGTCATGTAGCGACTCTCCATCTGTCATGGAGCGACTCTCCATCTGTCATGGAGCGACTCTCCATCTGTCATGTAGCAACTCTCCATCTGTCATGGAGCGACTCTCCATCTGTCATGTAGCGACTCTCCATCTGTCATGGAGCGACTCTCCATCTGTCATGGAGCGACTCTCCATCTGTCATGTAGCGACTCTCCATCTGTCATGGAGCGACTCTCCATCTGTCATGTAGCGACTCTCCATCTGTCATGTAGCAACTCTCCATCTGTCATGGAGCGACTCTCCATCTGTCATGTAGCGACTCTCCATCTGTCATGGAGCGACTCTCCATCTGTCATGGAGCGACTCTCCATCTGTCATGTAGCGACTCTCCATCTGTCATGGAGCGACTCTCCATCTGTCATGGAGCGACTCTCCATCTGTCATGGAGCGACTCTCCATCTGTCATGTAGCAACTCTCCATCTGTCATGGAGCGACTCTCCATCTGTCATGTAGCGACTCTCCATCTGTCATGGAGCGACTCTCCATCTGTCATGTAGCGACTCTCCATCTGTCATGTAGCAACTCTCCATCTGTCATGGAGCGACTCTCCATCTGTCATGTAGCGACTCTCCATCTGTCATGTAGCGACTCTCCATCTGTCATGTAGCAACTCTCCATCTGTCATGGAGCGACTCTCCATCTGTCATGTAGCAACTCTCCATCTGTCATGTAGCGACTCTCCATCTGTCATGTAGCGACTCTCCATCTGTCATGGAGCGACTCTCCATCTGTCATGTAGCAACTCTCCATCTGTCATGGAGCGACTCTCCATCTGTCATGTAGCAACTCTCCATCTGTCATGGAGCTACTCTCCATCTGTCATGTAGCGACTCTCCATCTGTCATGGAGCGACTCTCCATCTGTCATGTAGCGACTCTCCATCTGTCATGGAGCAACTCTCCATCTGTCATGGAGCGACTCTCCATCTGTCATGGAGCGACTCTCCATCTGTCATGGAGCGACTCTCCATCTGTCATGGAGTGACTCTCCATCTGTCATGGAGCAACTCTCCATCTGTTATTGGTGGAGGCAGACACCTGGGCACAACCATCCACCTTTCGCAAGCCAGCTGGATAGTTTTCTCACATGAAAGAATTACGACATTCCAATGGGATTCGAAATTACAGCAGTGATGGGTAAGAGATTGTATAAGGCAACAATGAAAACCCACTCGGCCACGGATGCCTCAATTCCCAGTATGCAGGAAGGTATCATATCGGTAGTCGTGATAGCGCAGTGGTAGCACGGTTGCTTTAAGTGTGAGAGGCCTAGAGTCAGCGCCCATAAGTATAACATTGGGTTGTCCAATTAGCGCAGTGGTGTTAGCGTGCTCGCTTCTCATCAATGCAACCAGGGTTCGATCCTCGGACCGGGAAGTATGTGAGATGGTACGTTGGTCGCCAGATCGGACAGGTGGGTTTCCTCCCACACGAATGACCACATTTACGCTTTCATCTGAGCCAACGAGAGTGATTAATATAAGTTGTTAAAACTTGCTTCGCAATCGTTGTAAAATAAATAAAACTTAAACAAAAAAAACAAACAAAAAAGAGTATTACATGGAATGCCTTCAGTTTTTACGATTCCCAGAATGATTTCTGTACCGGGGTATATCAGTTTAACTTTGTTCCATCATATGTAAACAGGTCGGATATTGACATTTCGAAGGGAAATTTGATGCACAGATGGTAGCATTCATAGGGTACAATATAAAAGCAAACTGCATTTCACCAAAATCCAAATACAGTAATATTTATTGCTTGCTTCAGCTTTGATGTATTTTAATGGGTTACCTTTTGTGTCCCAGCATGCTAATCCGAATGACATTTCCAACATGCATGTATTCCAAATTGTTAAAGTGACTCTATATCAGCAAAAAATGCAACTCTCAAAAATTATGACAATGCTTTTGGTTAAATTGACACTACATCAGTAAAAAATGCAACTCTCAAAAATTATGACAATGTTTTTAGTTAAAGTGACACTACATCAGTAAAAAATGCAACTCCCATAAATTATGACAATGTTTTTGGTTAAAGTGACACTACATCAGTAAAAAATGCAACTCTCATAAATTATGACAATGTTTTTGGTTAAAGTGACACTACATCAGTAAAAAATGCAACTCTCATAAATTATGACAATGTTTTTGCATGGAGTGGCTATAATTGTCCTCTATTTTCACTTCTCTCTACTTATCCTCCTCTATTCTGCTGTATATAAACTGTGATATAAATTTATATATCTTTTACTTAGGTATGTGATATCTTCTATATTCTAATCCGTTCCTCATCCTCCTATGTTTACATAAACAGATATATCTATAATCTTAGAACTCACTAAGGTGAAATTGTATTTATGTTTCTGTGTATGTAAATATGAAAAAACAAATAAACGGGTTGCTCCATGGCAACTCAAAAATGAACAACAAAAAATGCAACTCTCTACAGAATGTAATTTCCTATTATATGGTATAATTTTTTCCAAATGTATCAACGACATTTGCCGACATAACAAAATAATGTGTAAATAGGATTAATATCCATGTGTAATACAATGCATATATCTGAAATAACAACATTTATGGTACAGATTTACCGCTATGTCTTACATTTGTGCCTATGCACATTTATTTTCCGACTATTTGCCTAATGACTAGGGTGAGTTAGTGACCTGATTTAAATTATCTACAATTGACAGAGCACGCGTTTAGTATAGACTCCATTGATAAACAATGTCAATGACCATTGTATGAAATCCTATTTACACTTGTGAGAGTTTGTAGACCACAAAACAGTTTATTGATTCAATGTTAGTGTTCGAATTATATTGGAAGAATTTGTAGTAGCAATGTAATTATGCTTAAAGACATATTTTTTTGCTGCTATTTTTGCGATGTAATGTCGCTTTAATATTATTTAAAATTCTCATTTCGGATATACTTATGTTTTGTTGAAAATTAAATTGCCTTGTCAATGACAATCATCATTGTCATCCGTCTCCAGATAGGGCTGTCTTATCCACATCCTGTATGCTGGTCTCCTCATATTCATTTGTAGATATGATTTCAAGTTCACCACAGTCATCCAACGCATCAATGTTAGTTGGTTTATCATTGTCAATTGTCTTATCATTGTCAACTTGTATATCATTGTCAACATCTTCACTATTGTCAGCATGTTCATCATCGTCCACATGCTTATCCTGGTAACTTTCTTCCGTTGAAGCAGTCGTAACTTTTGCACTTATTACTGAAATGGTCAATAATGGATTTATTTCCGGTTTACTGTTTACTTTCATTTCCTGTTCCTTTATGAACGATTCACAGTTCACTCTATGCCTGCATCTTGCTGATCTTGTTTTGTAGCTATTTCCACATGCACAGTACAGCAGTAACTCATCATGGCATCTTCTAGTATGGTCTCTTAAACCTGTCCCAGTCTTGTACATTTGTCCACACACATTGCATGTATACTTTATACCCATTCCGCAATCCTTTGCATGTCTTTTATACGCACTTTTGTTCTTATAAGTCTTGTGACAATTCAGACAGCTATACGGGTTTACATTACTGTGTGTATTCATGTGATCCTCCAGGTGACTCCTACGGATCATGCGGATTCCACATGTAGGACATTCATACAGTTTTACTGAACCTTCATGTTTGATTTGAATATGCTCCGACAATGAGTTTCTAAAGCGATATTTAACTCCGCAGAAACTACAGACAAATTCACCCACGTGTTTCTCTGATTTATGAACCTCGAGATCGGCTTCCGTCTTAAAGAATACTGTACATCGTGTGCATTTGTATGGCAGGTCAAGGTGTGACAGAAGGTGGCGCCGCATGTTTGGATTTCTAATCAATCTTTCGCATTGAGGACACTCTGAGAATTCGGTTTTGGCCGATTCTTTTCCTGATGGAGACGATCTCAATGCCTCAGTGAGGAGATCTCGCAGAAATTGCTTGTCGTACAAAGGACTAACAACGTTTTTCTGAAAAGACAAAATATTATGAATAACGTTGGCTTGATGCAAACTTAAAACAGGGTACTGCGTTACTCACCTTATTCATTAGTCAATGACTGCCCTGGCGATATGTTTCTTCATAGACAGTCGTCATCTAAGAACATTTCTTGTCCAATAAAATTACATTCTGTTTGGCTGTTTTCTACCGCCTGAGGCGAGGGTAAATAAGCTCAATCATCAGCTGTTTTCTGTCCCAGACTGATATAGATTAGATGATTCAACAAAGTCACATAGACTGAACAAACAGTCACACATTACCACATACATGTAGAATTAAATGCTGTTCCTTCAGTGAAGCAATAAAGGCATGAACGCTAAAGCCCCAATATGCGTTTACATAGAAAGTGCTGCCCATCGAGATATTGTTATGTTATGTTTCGGGTTTTACGCCTGCATCAGCACCATTTTGGGCTATATTGCCGGCGGGCAGTTTACCCAACAACACCTTTCTTAGGCAGGCTCAGCGGTTAACCAGTACTTGGGTGCACCAACCTCCGTAAGAAACTGCCAACATTTTCATATAAATGAGACACGGTCTGAGCAGGGCTCGAACCCGTGACCATCAGTGATGATAGGTTACAGTGGTATACAAGTCAGCGACCTTAACCACTCGACCACGGAGGCGAACCATCGAGATATTGTAAGGAGCGGATGATTATATATATATATATTTAAACTTTATTTATTTTACAACGATTGCGAAGCAAGTTCTAACAACTTATATTAATCACTCTCGTTGGCACGGATGAAAGCGTAAATGTGGTCATTCGTGTGGGAGGAAACCGGAGTACCCGGAGAAAACCCACCTGTCCGATCTGGCGAACACCTGTCCGTACCATCTTGCATCCGTATTACAATATATATTGTAATTATTCTCTTATTTTAGTAAAATTTATTACGGTACAAAGTGTGTGGAAAATATACCCACAAACGAACAGTTTTAAATTATCTCCATGGATATTGCTTAATTAACAAAATCACCAATAAATGGTAGTTTACTACAGTTAAAATACTATGATAAATTGGATTATGAATTATAGCAGTATTTTTCCAACTGAAGAAAAAAATATGCATAAAGAGAATTTAAATATATGGAGTCATTGTAATAAAGTCATATGTAGTATTATGCAGTTTTGGAGATGAAGCATGGACGACAAGCTTTGTGTAATAAAAATGTTCAAATGGCCGTAAATCTTACAAACGGATCTGTAGTCCAGTGGTAAGATGCTGGACTTGTAATCCAGGGGTCGCAGGTTTGATCCTCCATCTGACTCTAATAAAATTAACAGTCTTTCAGATGGGACGTTAAACCGAGGTCTCGTGTCGGTGCTTTACGTCGTGCACATAAAAGAACCAGAGGAGACTATGGAATGGGTGAGTCCGCCTCCGTGGTCGAGTGGTTAAGGTCTCTGACTTGAATACCACTGTAACCTATCATCTCTGATGTTCACGGGTTCGAGCCCCGCTCAGACAGTGTCTCATTTATATGAAAAAGTTGGCAGTTTCTTACGGAGGTTGGTGCACCCAAGTACTGGTTAACCGTTGGAGCCTGCCCAGGAAAGGTGTTGTTAGGTAAACTGCCCGTCGCTCAAATGGGAAACCGGTAGCGACGTTAAATAAACTTAAATAAAAAAAATGGAATGGGTCTCTGTCTGTATCATGCACTATCCTCCAAAATGAAGGAGGCGTTGCTCATATGGGCAACCTGTAGCGACGATAAATAAATGTAAGACACACACGTAAATCTGGCAGAAATCAACCTGAATGGGATTACAACTAGACATCATACTGGTGCTTCAAGCCAAGCTTGGTAAAAAGGAAAATGGTGTTTTGGAGATGAAGTGAGGACAAGCTTTAGTTATAAAAATGTCTATAAAATCTGCAAAGAAATCCTCCAATCAAAACAGGGTTAAAATATGCACAACTAGACATCATACCCACGCTTCCTTACAAGCGTGGTGAAAATCCAATATGGGGTTTTCGAGATGAAGGGCAGAAATGTCCAAATTGCCGTAAATCCACAGAAATTCACCCAACCAGACGGTGTAAAAATATGCACAACTGGACATCATACTGATGCTTCATGCCAAGCATGGTGAAAAACAACAATGCATTTTGAAGATGAAACACGGACAAGTGTTGTTATAAAATGTTCATTTGGCTGTAAATCTGCAAAATATCATCCACCCGGAACAGAATAATAATATGCACAACTAGACATACTGATGCTTGCAAACAATAGATTTTGGAGATGAAGCGCGGAGGAGCTTTGTGTTACAAAAATGTTCAATTGTAGTAAATCTGCAAAAATCACCAACCGGAATGGGGCTACAATTCTGCACAACTAGACATTATACCAATGCTTCCTGCCAAGCTCGATGAAAATCCAACAAGGGGTTTTGACGTTGATGTGAGAACAAGCTATGGGTCATAAAAATGTTCATTTGACCATAAATCCACAAAAGAATCATCCAACCGGAACGGCGTTGCAAGTATACACAACTAGATATCATATCGATGCTTTCTGCCAAGTTTGGTGAAAATCCAACAAGAGCTTATGAAGAACACCAGTGGACAGGATAAAGTGGACAGCCGACAATGGCAAAAACATCATGTCTCCCCCCATTAGGGAGATATACAAAGAATAATAGTGTTGAGGCCATAAACCGCTCACATGAATCAGATGACACCATGGTTAACATATTGTCAATTGTTATACAATTGGTTAAAAAAGGCTATTTGGAGATTATCTAAATTCATATATATATTAGAGAGAGATAGCAATCTCCGACTCACAACATAATCGATATTAATACGATCATTTGATTCTGTCCACAGTGATGCAACATGCTCTTCTGTTATGTTATATTTCGGGTTTTACGCCTGCATCAGCACCATTTCGGGCTATATCGCCGGCGGGCAGTTTACTTAACAACACCTTTCCTGGGCAGGCTCCAGCGGTTAACCAGTACTTGGGTGCACCAACCTCCGTAAGAAACTGCCAACTTGTTCATATAAATTGCTCTTCTGTAAAAACCATATTAATGTATACCGGTACTGGTATAATATGAAGCGTTTGCTGCGAGTATAATTATATTATATGTTTTGATGCAATAAACGAATTGTAACATACTAGCAATAGTCCTACAATTAGTTCAGGAGAATATTTTTTAAATAAATTGTTTGCAATAGCCATTAAGCAAACCGGTCACGGATTAACTACTGTAAAGTAACATCATTTGAACGTCGTCGAGATTGGTGCAATGATGCTACTGACCAAGGTTGGAAATATTTCTACTACTGGTTAATGGTTTCTCATTAAATTGACCTAGTTTTGACCCTATTTGATCAAACCTTTTGTTCGCTCGCCTGCTCTGTAAAGATCATAAACAGGATGTCACCTCCCATATCCCCCGATACAACAATATCACGTTATGCATCAAGTATTATAGTCCTCAGCACACTTGTTGTATGGTCATCTTTTCACAAACACTGCTACATTCCTTATCTTCTAGATGACAAATGGAATCATTCTCCATTTTAACATTGCAAGTTTCATTATCGAGCCGCCTAATAGAATCATTATCTTGCTCAATGCGACACAATTCACCAAGCTGGCTTGCAGAATCATTCGCAGTCTTGTAGCAAGCTTCACCACCCAGCTGGGTTACAGAATTATTCTCCGTCTTGTCATTGCCAGTTTCATCACCTAGCTGAGCTACATTATGTTTTGTTTCGTCGTTGTGACTTTCACCATCATGTTGGCTTACAAAAGCATTAACATGCACATTAGCAACAATAACATTCTTAAATACATCTTTTTTTCCTGTCTTTTCGTTAGCCATTTGCATTTGGAAATGATCACAAAACAGTCTATGTCTACATCTAGCCGATCTTGTTTTGAAATTACTTCCACATACACAGTAAAACACAAAACGTTTTGTTTCATCATGACATCTTCTAGTATGTTCCTTTAAACCAAGTGCAGACTTGTACACTTGACCACATGTCTCGCACACATACCGGACATCTGTCCCACAAGCTCTTGTATGTTTCTTGTATGCACATTTATTCTTGTATGATTTTCCACAAACGTGACAAGAGTATGGATTGACATTGTTATGAACATTCATATGGTCGTCCATGCGACTTTTCCGGCACATTTTGATCCCGCAAATGGGACATTCAAACATTTTAATAGTACCTTCATGTTTTATCTGCATATGTTCCGTGAGAGAGTGCTTAAACTGGTATTTTACTCCGCAGTAGCTACAGATATAATCGTCAGAATGCTTAACTTTTTTATGTTTTTCAAGTTCATCTTTTGTCTTTAGGAATATTGTACATATTGTGCATTTGAAAGGCAAGTCTAGGTGCGATATTATATGACGCCTCATGTTTCTATTACTTGTTGACTTGCCGCAGTATAGGCATACAGAGAATTCTGTTGATGTTGACGACTTCAGTGATTGTGCCACAAGAGACCGAAGGTGATCTTTGTCAAGCAATGGGCTTAAGTCTTTCTTCTGAAAGTACAGAATATAGCACCATTGATTTACCTCAGTCAAGCCTATGGATTATTATTGAATATAGCACCACTAATTTACCTCAGTCAAGTCTATGGATTATTATTGAATATAGCATCATTGATTTACCTCAGTCAAGCCTATGGTTTATTATTGAATATAGCACCATTAATTTACCTCAGTCAAGTCTATGGATTATTATTGAATATAGCACCATTAATTTACCTCAGTCAAGCCTATGGATTATTATTGAATATAGCACCATTAATTTACCTCAGTCAATACTATGGTTTATTATTATGTCTTAGCAAATGATATGTCACACTGTTATGCTGCACAATATATCCATCCAAATGTATGCTTGTCTAGGAAATACCGGTATATGTCTGTCCTCTATTCTGGTTTTGACTTAATTCTTTATGACAATACAAGAAAGTCCGGACAACACTGATTATTCCGTAAAATCTTCTAACGGCTATGAATCGACGACAAACCAAGCGAACAGAATATTAACGTGATATGTTGGTACTGATAAGAACATACCGAACATACTGTTTTAAAATTACACACGAGGATATGGATCTGTCGCAGTTATTCCCCACTCAGATTCAGTTGGGTCTTGGCTATGTTCTTTACACTTTGTATTCGTTCTCATACTTACTTACTATGCAACTATAGAACAAATGGTCTTCTGACTGTGATAAATTGATACAACAGAACAGCATGATTGAAATGACTTCTAGTTGTTTCAATTTATTTTATGTTCTGTTGTGGCAACTTTTCAGATGGGACTTTAAACCGAGGTCTCGTGTCGGTACTTTACACTGTGCACGTAAAAGAACCAGAGAAGACTCTGTCTGTATCATTGCACTATTCTCCAAAAATCTAAAATGACTTATCTCTTCAGGTGACGTCGCTCATATGGACAACCGGTAGCGACGATAAATCAACGTAAAACACACACATTTGATTTCTATTCACTCTGGCAAACAAGTGTTTCTGTGTAAAAATGTGCCTTGAAACGAATAGCTATACTGGTGCACATGCAAAGTGGAAAGTTACAGGTGTGCAACCCGTGCTAGGTATACATGTACCAAAGTCCTGTGTTTGGATAGGCCACTAAATTGAAATGATTTTGGTTTAATAACTATTAGGCCATATTATAAAAATAGCATTCAATATCATGCAGTTTTCACTTTTCCTCATATTACAGAAATAGTGGTCAATATCCTCCAGTTTTCATTTTTGCCGAGTGTTTTTTATAAAACTTGCAACCAACTATCTTAAAACACACATTGGACATGGATTTGCAACATGTAAGCAACTTTATTCCAATACTGTTTCAAGCATTTTATAAATTTCTATCTGTGAGACTGTAGATATCTTTTGAAATTTGATAAAGCACACAATATTAATTTAATATCATAGTTATTGATGTAACTTTCCATCAAGGCCTCAAATAAAAGTTTATGCAATGTTTTCATACTTAAAATTTGAGAATTCCATCTGAAGTTGGTAATCTTGTTCAAAACTGTGTTCTGCTAAGTGTGTACCATCTTGTTCAAAACTGTTCTCTGCTAATTGTGTACCATCTTGTTCAAAACTGTTTTCTGCTAAGTGTGTACCATCTTGTTCAAAGTTCAAGTTTCCTGTGCCATGTAAAACTCTTTTCACACATACTGCATCTATGTGGTAGGTATGCTATCCGAATGCTTAACAAGCTATGCTCACTCAGCCCACTCCTAGTTGAGTAAACACTTCCACAAATTTCGCAAGTGCTTGTGTGCCTAGATGTTTTCTTTATATTCTTCATTCCCTCGGGGTCACATTTCATGTGGTACTGCAGTGAGTCTGGGCGACCAAGAATAGTACCACATATGTCATATTGCCAGCTTCTACCTAACTTCTTACGCGGAAATAACATGCTCTTTGGTTTGGTTTCCCAGGTGTATCTGGAATTTCTGGGCCATGTGCCTGCTTATGACTGTCCAAATTAGGCCGCATCATACTCCTTCGAGTGTATATCATATTTTAGATACCCTGGTACCCGTTTCCATTCTGGTTTGGTCTTTCTATTTCTCACAAGAATAGGTATCGTCTAAAATGTAATCATATCTTCTGTTAGATGATACTGACTATTTTCCTGGTCAGATCCACCATCCACACAAGTAGATACTACTGCTAATGTAACTCGGCCATGTTCTACACTATAACCATGAAATACGAAGTTACAAAGTTCACGGTCAGCACCGTATATAATCAGTGTTTGACTATAAAGAGATAAATTTATATTAGTATAAGCTTTCTGTGAAAGCACACTTTCAAATCCTTGTGTGAAATTGTTATTTAACAGTTGTAACGTTTGTAAATCAACTAGTTAGTAAATAAAAGTTCCTTGAAATGAATTTTGCATTTCTAATTACACAAATAACAAGTCATTTTCTTATACATGTAAGCAAGAGAGTGCAAAAGGCCCTCAGTAACTCACACCCCAAAAAGGTGGGCACATAGCAAGTGTCAAGCAGATTTTGTATTTGTATGGAAATATTTAACAAGAGTTGTGAGACAACAGATGTCGCATTTAATGATAAAAAGTCTTGAAGACAATGAAGCTCTTCTTTTGTAAAGTCTTAACACATTGCCAAAACCAATACGGACATATTACCATAGCCAGTGCATACAAACAGTGCTTTAATGATCTTCAAAGTCTGTCAACAATTAACATAGTCGGTGCAGACAGTGCTTTAATGCTCTTCAGTCCTTCAACAATTAACATAGCCAGTGCAGACAAACAGTGCTTTAATGATCTTCAAAGTCTGTCAACAATTAACATAGTCAGTGCAGACAAACAGTGCTTTAATGATCTTCAAAATCTGTCAACAATTAACATAGTCAGTGCAGACAGTGCTTTAATGCTCTTCAAAGTCCTTCAACAATTAACATAGCCAGTGCAGACAAACAGTGCTTTAATGATCTTCAAAGTCTGTCAACAATTAACATAGTCAGTGCAGACAAACAGTGCTTTAATGATCTTCAAAATCTGTCAACAATTAACATAGTCAGTGCAGACAGTGCTTTAATGCTCTTCAAAGTCCTTCAACAATTAACATAGCCAGTGCAGACAAACAGTGCTTTAATGATCTTCAAAGTCTGTCAACAATTAACATAGTCAGTGCAGACAAACAATGCTTTAATGATCTTCAAAATCTGTCAACAATTAACATAGTTGGTGCAAACAGTGCTTTAATGATCTTCAAAGTCCTTCAACAATTAACATAGCCAGTGCAGACAAACAGTGCTTTAATGATCTTCAAAGTCTGTCAACAATTAACATAGTTAGTGCAGACAAACAATGCTTTAATGATCTTCAAAATCTGTCAACAATTAACATAGTCGGTGCAAACAGTGCTTTAATGATCTTCAAAGTCCTTCAACAATTAACATAGCCAGTGCAGACAAACAGTGCTTTAATGATCTTCAAAATCTGTCAACAATTAACATAGTCAGTGCAGACAAACAATGCTTTAATGATCTTCAAAATCTGTCAACAATTAACAGTCGGTGCAAACAGTGCTTTAATGATCTTCAAAGTCTGTCAACAATTAACATAGTCAGTGCACACAAACAATGCTTTAATGATCTTCAAAATTTGTCAACAATTAACATAGTCAGTGCAGACAAACAATGCTTTAATGATCTTCAAAGTCTGTCAACAATTACCATAGCCAGTGCAGACAAACAGTGCTTTAATGATCTTCAAAGTCTGTCAACAATTAACATAGTCAGTGCAGACAAACAATGCTTTAATGATCTTCAAAATCTGTCAACAATTAACATAGTTGGTGCAAACAGTGCTTTAATGATCTTCAAAGTCCTTCAACAATTAACATAGCCAGTGCAGACAAACAGTGCTTTAATGATCTTCAAAGTTTGTCAACAATTAACATAGTCAGTGCAGACAAACAATGCTTTAATGATCTTCAAAATCTGTCAACAATTAACATAGTCGGTGCAAACAGTGCTTTAATGATCTTCAAAGTCCTTCAACAATTAACATAGCCAGTGCAGACAAACAATGCTTTAATGATCTTCAAAATTTGTCAACAATTAACATAGTCAGTGCAGACAAACAATGCTTTAATGATCTTCAAAGTCTGTCAACAATTACCATAGCCAGTGCAGACAAACAGTGCTTTAATGATCTTCAAAGTCCTTCAACAATTAACATAGCCAGTGCAGACAAACAGTGCTTTAATGATCTTCAAAGTCTGTCAACAATTAACATAGTCAGTGCAGACAAACAATGCTTTAATGATCTTCAAAATCTGTCAACAATTAACATAGTCGGTGCAAACAGTGCTTTAATGATCTTCAAAGTCTGTCAACAATTAACATAGTCAGTGCAGACAAACAATGCTTTAATGATCTTCAAAATTTGTCAACAATTAACATAGTCAGTGCAGACAAACAATGCTTTAATGATCTTCAAAGTCTGTCAACAATTACCATAGCCAGTGCAGACAAACAGTGCTTTAATGATCTTCAAAGTCCTTCAACAATTAACATAGCCAGTGCAGACAAACAGTGCTTTAATGATCTTCAAAGTCCTTCAACAATTAACATAGCCAGTGCAGACAAACAGTGCTTTAATGATCTGCAAAGTCCTTCAACAATTAACATAACCAGTGCAGACAAACAGTGATTTAATGATCTTCAAAGTCCTTCAACAATTAACATAGCCAGCAGTGCAGACAAACAATGCTTTAATGATCTTCAAATTGTCAACAATTAACATAGTCAGTGCAGACAAACAATGCTTTAATGATCTTCAAAGTCTGTCAACAATTACATAGCCAGTGCAGACAGTGCTTTAATGATCTTCAGTCCTTCAACAATTAACATAGCCAGTGCAGACAAACAGTGCTTTAATGATCTTCAAAGTCTGTCAACAATTAACATAGTCAGTGCAGACAAACATGCTTTAATGATCTTCAAAATCTGTCAACAATTAACATAGTCAGTGCAGACATGCTTTAATGTCTTCAAATTTGTCAACAATTAACATAGTCAGTGCAGACTGTTTTGTTTGTTGTCAACAATTACCATAGCCAGTGCAGACAAACAGTGCTTTAATGATCTTCAAAGTCCTTCAACAATTAACATAGCCGTGCAGACAAACAGTGCTTTAATGATCTGCAAAGTCCTTCAACAATTAACATAACCAGTGCAGACAAACAGTGATTTAATGATCTTCAAAGTCCTTCAACAATTAACATAGCCAGCAGTGCAGACAAACAATGCTTTAATGATCTTCAAAGTCCTTCAACAATTAACATAACCAGTGCAGACAAACAATGCTTTAATGATCTTCAAAGTCCTTCAACAATTAACATAGCCAGTGCAGACAAACAGTGCTTTAATGATCTTCAGTCCTTCAACAATTAACATAACACGATTTATAACAAAATTCATAGCAAGGTTATGATCTAGTTCAAATATTTTATATTTCAAAAATGTGACATTTTACTATCCAGGCATTTTTCAAAGTCTAAGCGCTAAACCCCAATTACGCGTAGCATATTTTATATTCTAAAGTCGTTTTTATAAATTAAAATTGCTAACAAGATGAACACACATACCGTTGTTTGAATTCTGCACAGTCTATGTAATTTCTCTTGACACAATATTATACAAGAAATCAACGTTTAAATTGCATGGGAGAGTTTCACCATTCCATTTCGTCCATTTTGAATTTTTGGTTATTACAAAAAGTCAAGAATTGAAATCATTAGATGAAATTGTTTACAAGATATATCTCCCGTGCCATTACGGTGAACCAAATAAGATTTCGTTCAATATCCAATTGTTCATACACATGAAATGAACTGACAAATAATTCATTCGGATTTCTTTTGTACTGCGCAGAAAAAGTCTAATTGATATGCACAACGGTAAGACAATATATTTTAAAAGTTCTTAATATCTATATTTATGATTACATGTATTCTTAACACCAATGCACACATTTATAACCTTTCATGCCCGGAAAGCTTCAAAATACTGTTCAGAAATCCCGCCATCGGATCAGGGCAGAAAGTGCTATGCGAAAATTAGCTTTAACGATAAGACCTCGAAATAAAATTTCTTTATGTAGAGGTCTTATATATACCGGTAGGACTAGGTTCTGATCATACATTGAAAGTATTCGTGTAATCCGCAAAGAGGTGGAGTGATACTATAGGGTACAGCGTTGGCAATCGCCAACGGCGCCATTTGCTACAATATGCCAAAATTGGCTAATAAAAACTCAGTTTGGCGAAAATGATAAAAACGGCAAAAATCTGTAAAATTTCTGGAAATTGGAAATTACCCTAGCCTATTTATGGAAAATTACAAGGGTCAATGTAAAACCGTGTCGCATGTCTTGGACTGGTTTACCAAAATGTCCACGCTTCTCGTACATTTATAAATAGCACTGCTCTCGCTAGTCTACGTGACTGACGGATCTGTAGCCCAGTGGTAAAACGCTGGACTGGTAATCCAGGGATCGCAGGTTCGATCCCCCGTCTGACCCTAATAAAATTAACAGTCTTTCAGATGGGACGTTAAACCGAGGTCTCGTGTCGGTGCTTTACACCGTGCACGTAAAAGAACCAGAGGAGACTCTGTAATGGGTCTCTGTCTGTATCATTGCACTATCCTCCAAAATCTAAAATTACTAATCTCTTCAGGAGGCGTCGCTCATATAGTCAACCGGTAGCGACGATAAATAAACGTAAAACACACACTAGTCTACGTGAGTTGTGAAATCAATTCGAAAGTTACAGCGTCGTGGCTCATAAAACAATTAAAATATCTCAATTATGCATATATTTTCGAGGACTCCAAAGATTTATCTTTTATTTGGTACCAAAATTATATTTCGGAACCTATTCTTTGAGATTTGCATTTACGATTGAAATATACCACTCCGCACAATTTAGCGGGTCTGCCATTTAGCCATTTATAAATCCCACCACCATTTTATAATTCAAGTTCTCCTATTAAATCATGTCCCAGATTACTTCCAAATGTGCCTTACATCAACTCCAAATGTCCATAGTATAGTTGTGTTATATGATCGTTCAAAGATATAGCCTTTAAATTGTTTAAATTGTCGTTAAAATGAACTAAATCTACCGCTCAGACTCCGGTGAAAACAGTTTTCGTCTTGATTTCAATATCTTTTTTTCAAGAAATATGACCAGAATCGATATATTTTGGTCACAATCTTGCATTCCAGGAACCATCAATGTTCTTTGCATCATTTTCAATTGATTTCAATCGGAATTAAAGAATATTAATATAAATGACGTTCAGTACTTTGGGCAATTTTTGACTAGAATTATGCGTTACACAATTTTTCGTTATACGTATGTGTCGCATACCGAATTATGACAATACGCGACTTCTGACAATTTAATTAACCGTTGCTAAATATAATTTTCATCTGCAAAACAACAATTAGAATATGCATGTTATCTTAATGAATGAAAACGTTGTGAAGAAATAAAGCGTGCAAGTCGTGATTGGTAATTCTTAAATGTTATTCCAGAATGACGACATGCACAACATCACTACAGTTTACAGTACATTTGTATATACATGTACATTTGAAAGTGCCGGTTCTTTGCAAAATCATCTCAATCTGGTACAATTCTGTGGCTGGTCCTAAATGTTGCAGGGTGGTTGCTGTTGAGTAAGGTATTTAGTGAGGGCAACTCTGTACATATTATACGGCATCAACCGTGACTCGATAATGACAAAATGTACCCATCAGGTAAAGGAGGGTCACCCATCAGGTAAGGGAGGGTCACCCATCAGGTAAGGGGGGTCACCCATCAGGTAAGGGAGGGTCACCCATCAGGTAAGGGAGGGTCACATTACAAATGTTACATATTTTATGACATGCCTACTAATTACGTAAAAACGAATATTGAAGAAAGAAAACATGTAAGTATATTATCATTAGATATATAGACTATGTATGTGTATGTATGTATGTTCCTTTAATGTCAAACCCCTCGCGGGGACTTATACATGTTTTCCTGGGCAGGCTTAGCCGACCTAAGCGATTAACCAGTACTACATACGTGGCCTGACCGAGTATCGAACCCGGGACCGTTCAATTCCAAATCCGACGCTCTACCACTGGACCTCAGCTGACATGCATACTCAAAATTCATGCAGTGTAATGACTATTTCGATTTGCGTGCGCACGTGCACGCACGCGTGCACACACACACACACACCGAAAACATCCTTTATTACGATGTAATGCTGCTTTAACATGTGAAAACTACTTTAACATGTGAAAACTATGTGTGTATGTCATAACAAAATAATAATGACAATATTATGGATTCAATCAATCATCTATGGATTAAATCTTCCACAATTGCTATTCACAGACCCAGTGTTCTAACCCCCTGATCTATGGATTAAATCTTCCACAATTGCTATTCACAGACCCAGTGTTCTAACCCCCTGATCTATGGATTAAATCTTCCACAATTGCTATTCACAGACCCAGTGTTCTAACCCCCTGATCTATGGATTAATTTCCACAATTGCTATTCACAGACCCAGTGTTCTAACCCCCTGATCTATGGATTAATTTCCACAATTGCTATTCACAGACCCAGTGTTCTAACCCCCTGATATTCACTAGGGTTTTTTCTAAAGCAGAATGGCAGGGTGTATCGCCTTGCTCTTTTGCCCATTAGCGTCGCCCTTTTAAACATTTTTTATATACGCCACAACAGGCCTCGGGAGGGCAGATATACATAACTTGGAACTTGTCCGCCCGTTTCACCAATATGTACAGTACTGCCTCTTTGATCAATTACTGTAATATAGCAACATTACTAACCCCAAATTACCTCCTCCCGCACCTCATCACAGCTCAAAATACACCCTGCCCCGTTCTGATCCACCCTGGCATTTTTTCCACACTAGAATAAACCGTATTTACAGCGCTATTGTATATGAACGAACATACAAAAACCTGTGTTAGTGGTCATCACCATTAAACAGCCAATCTTTATTAAGCAGCCAGTTTCCAGATTATCATACATTTGCCTTCTATTAAGCAGCCACCTGTCCTAAGCAGCCATTTTCTGTGATTCCCTTGGCTGGCTGTTAAGGCAGGTTTGACTGTATATTTCCTGTTTGTATCCATTTTCGTATGAATTTTATTACTAATGATATACAGCTGACATGCATACTCAAAAGTTACGGTCATGTGCATTCGCAATGTTGGGCAAAGTTCCTCGCAAGAAAAGGTGTATCTTGAAGCTTACGGAGTGTTCCAAGGATGATCAACTTACCAGATCCAACACACTGCATGTCGCATATCTGGACTAAATACATCTTAACCCTTTCAACACCACCGACCTCTATTTATAGGCTTACAAAAAGTGTAGATCCAGATGAGCTGGCTCGTCACGAGCCGTCTCATCAGGATCTGCACTTTTTGCAAGTAGTATTACTAATTTTAGACAAAATTACCCATCTTGATAAATGAACTAGTCCGAATGTAATTTTATTATTCATTTATTGGTCTAAGAATATCATGGACCAGTCCATGTGAGTTACTTGGTGTTGAATGGGTTAAATGCCAAGTATGCTATTTTTGTCTTTGTGACATTGAAAAGAATAACTAATGTAAATATAAATAATGAATTGCAGGTCAATATTTCCATCGGAGCATGACCTACATTGGGCGTTTTTAAAGTTAGCTTGGATGCCTTGGCCGCCACACACTATAACCACGCCCAATGTAATTCATACCCCGATGGAAACTATTACCCAGCGATTCATTCCGTAAAGAGAGCTAAATTGTAGTTAAACAATTTGACCTAATTTAGTCCATCTTTAACATGTATCTCCAATGTTGAATGTGATCCGTAAAAACCCAGTGTTCTCATCCATAGTCATCTCCTTAGTCACATCCTATATTACTGTACATGTACATTGTGTAGGGGATTAGCAGTATTCCAAATCATAAACATTTCATGTGAATGGTTGAAAAATCAACAGATATTTAGCAATAATTGTGTTCAATCGAGGGATTAACTGTTTTATCAGGACTTGATTGAGTTTGTATACTTGCAGTACTGTTTTCTACAGTTATTCCTGTAGAATTCTGTGCAGACTGTATACTACCAATAGTGTTCTCCACAGTTGCTATTGTACAATTTTGTGGAGGTTCGTTCGTGTCACTTGTTTTCTCTAGCAACACATCAGCATATGGTACTTCAAAGATATTAAACACTTTGCCTTCAGCCTCTCCATTAACTTTCACGTATTCTTGATAAGATTTACATTTCCTCTTGTGTTTGGCAACACTTCCCAACCATCTTACAACATCCCCGCACACGCAGCTATATGCGCCCCCAAAATGCCACGCTGTCATGTGCATCTCTAGCAATTGCGCATCATAAAATGTCTTTTCACACTCAATACACTTGAAGCGCTTCACCCTATCAGGCTGACACACTTTCAATGCAATGTGGTTATTGGCTGAATGCTGAGAAAAGAACTTCTTAGTACAGAAGGAGCAGCTGTACGGCTTCAGCTTAAAGTGGTGTTTATTCATGTGCACATCAAGCATTCTCTGCCGAATAAAACTCTTTTCGCACACATTACAAGCATATGGCAACGCGCTCCCAGAATGCTTCACTAAAACATGTTCCTTCAGGTGATCCTTTCTTTTAAAAACACTCCCACAGATATCACATGTGCTGATTACGTTCGGTCTTAGCCTCTTGATTCCCTCGTGTACCGTTTTCTTATGGTTGCGTAGTATATCTGAGCGGCGGAACACAGATCCACATATATCACACTGGCAAGATTTACCCCGTCCTTTCGCATTTTTCGACTTATTAGGTTTATCCGGATCATGTGCTATTTCATAATGCCTGTCTAAGTTAAACTGAAACATGTACAGTTTAGGACACTTAGTGCATTTGCGTTTAACTCCAGGCGGGGGTTTGTGTTCTCGCTTTCTATTTTTCACCATCGTCACAGGTTTTGGCACAGTCTACAATGTAAACAAACCCTCCATTAGTGGCCTGCATTCTGCTGCACTTCTTCAGTTCAACTACGTTGTTCATACAAACAAACTGTTCAATTGATCTATTTCTAACTACATACATCTATATCATGATATTACATGTATGTATCAAATGACAACCACAATATAAAGTCTTCTATCCGTCGGTAAATAAATAGTCTGTCCTCATCAACCTCTCGTCGGTAGATACATATTCCGTCCTCATCAACATATCGTCAGTAGATACATATTCTGTCCTCATCAACCTATCTGACTGATACATCAGTCTTACATTAAATAATAGTTCTGAAAATAGGAAAACAACTTTCATTTTCAGGACTCGTTCTAGATGGCGACATATGCGCCCTAGGAACCATGATTGTGCCCCGATTGCTCCCACTTCTCCCAAAGCAAAACAAATTTGTTTTACAATTTTCATACAAAAAAATATTCTCTATAATCATAAATGTGTACATTGTATTTTAACAGACGGACCTATAGTCCAGTGGTAATACACTGGACTAGTAATCCAGGGATCGCAAGTTCAATCCTCCCTCTGACCCTAATAAAATTAACATTATTTCAGATGGGACTTTAAACCGAGGTCTCGTGTCGGTGATGCACACCGTACACGTAAAAGAACCAGAGGAGATTCTAGAATGGGTCTCTGTCTGTATCATTGCACTATCCTCCAAAAATCTAAAATGACTAATCTCAACAGGAGGCGTCGCTCATATGGACAACCGGTAGCGACGATAAATAAACGTAAAACACACACACACACATTGTATTTTAACCCTACTGTTGAAATTTATTAAATAATACCATTTCAAGATGCAGGACTTCTCCAAGGAGTGACATAGGATGAGGCCTGATTTTATAATAACTGTTATCTTGTCATTTGTTGGGATCTAGACCAGCTCAGAATATGAATCTTAATTTGCATCACAATTAATGTAAAACACATACAATATGTCAAAAATTCCAGTCCGTTGTACAGGACTCTGTTGTTTGCATTCCCATTGAATCCAGCCTCCCGTTTCCTTTCTATCTTGGTAATAGATGTATCAATTTCCATTTCCTATGTCGAATTGTACTGTACATGTTTTTTTAACGAATCACTGCAGTAGAGGGTCACCGATGGAATATATAATTATAATCATTAATGTGACACTATAATTATGATACAGTCGAACTTTGTTGCCTCGAACTCAACGGGTCCGTGAGTAATGGTTCGAGTCATGGGAGGTTCAAGTCAAGGGTAGTTGTGTGGGTTGACCCATAATATTGATAAATTAAATTGTGTTTTGGTAGCTTACTGTTATATACTGGTTTATGCAATACATCCAATATGTCCTTCTCTCGTGGTTTGATTTATTTATTTGACTTACCGTAGGTATCCCCCCTGTTGCCGAGTCCTTCGCTAAGTTGCTCGGCGTTAAGAACAGTAGATTTTGGTTTTGACATGTTTAATAATAAATTTGATGAAGAGACAAAATCGGTTGTTTATATTGAAATGTCGTAGCTTGGCATCTTTAAATCAATAAGTGTGTAATATGTTTGTTCTATACATAATTACATTTAATACCAATTTAAACTATGGATAAAAAAGCCGCCGTGATTGAAACTCAGTCATAATAGAATAGTAATTGCCGATCTCATGACGTGTAAATTACGCGAGTGTACCGATCAAAAGAGATGTCATTGCCATTAACAAAAGCTGTGAAAACTTTTGTGTGACACGCGGACCTGGACACTCGGCCAATTGTTTCGACCCAAAGGTGTTAATTTAAGTACTAATTGATTTCATGGGACCAGTGATCTGGTCCGAGAGTCCCAGTCATCCGTGTCCGTAGAACAATATGCATTATATAGAGATTATCGCCGGGACCAGACAACATGTTCGAGCCAACAGTGGTGTTCGAAAGACCGAGTCCGAGGCAACGAAGTTCGACTGTACAAAAATTCTACAGAATGTGAGTGAGTATTTGATTTAACAGCACTTCAGCACAGTTCAGGTATTATATTGCGCCAGGTTAAGTATATTGTATACAAGATAGTTAAAAATATATGTAGATAAAATACATGTACTGGTATGTAGTAAAATTGTAATGACGAACGGTCAATTGCAACAAAATTTATCAAGATGTAAAAATGTAATGACAAAAAACGTCAGTTGTAAAACTGTATATAAACCAGTAAAACATTACAATTTATGGAAAAGATGTGATTCTTTTAAAAATGCAACGATGTATTTAAAATCGACTGTCGATAAGCTCCTTCATTGTCATAACTGTATAATATTTTTGATGAACGAGTGCTAAATCTACACAGAGAATTAATATGTGTTCAACATTTATAGAGGAATGGCATGGTATACACCATGGTGGATCCTCTCTTTTCAATAAAAATGAGTGTGTGAAACGGGTATGTCCAAGTCTCAGCCGTGACATTACTGTTTCCTCTCTATGGTTGGAGTGACAAACAGAAGATGATTTACCAATGTTGCAGTTTATTGAATTGTATGTTATTCCAAGTGATTTGCAATTTTGAAGTAATGTAAGAAAGAATCGATTGTCTAGCATCAGTGTATGGTACATGTATTTTAGAATTTATACAGTCTAGTCTAAGTGCATCTACAGAATGCAATTTCCTGTTTTTATTTTAGCTCAATTGCGAAACAAGTTCTTTCAACTTATATTAATCACTCTCGAGACCTCATTCCTGATGGAATCCATCGCCACGAGGGAGAGAGATTAGAGGCAACGTGGAATTTAAATGCCTTGCCTAAGGGCACAATCGTAACGACTCAAGCGGGGCTCCAACTCCTGAGTCTTTCGCACCTGAAATTTATAGTTCAAAAGAACTATATGAGTCTTCTATCATTCTACCAGTAATCCTTTCAGTCTACTGCTGTTAAATTATATGCAAAATGTTCACTTCATGATTACCTGTAAAACTACTGAAATAAATACCGGTAATGGTTAACCCATTCAACACCAAGTAACTCACATGGACTGGTCCATGATATTCATAAACCAATAAATGAATCAGAAAATCACATTAAATTTTGGACAAGTTCATTTATCAAAATGGGTAATTATGTCTAAAAATAGTCATATCACTGGCAAAAAGTGCAGATCCTGATGAGACGGCTCGTCACGAGCCGGCTCATCTGGATCTACACTTTTTGTAAGCCTATTTAGAGGTCTGTGGTGTTGAAAGGGTTACTCTAAACATAATGCATGATGCATCACATGTATCATGAATAAAGAGTTTTCGTACAAATTTGCCGTTATATCACGCCATGTGCACCTGCACATAATTATTGTCAGAATAATCTCAATTAACTAACATCTAAACGACTGTATCCCGAGATTACCTCCACTGTATTATACAATTGAGTAATAAACATATGTCTCTTCTGGGTCGCGTTAACCGATTCGGAAATTCGTACTTTCATATTTTAGAATTTGTAGTTCTCATAAACCGCACTTACCAATTAAAGACAATTGTTAAAATTATTTCGCAAGAATGTGTATTAGCAATGCTATTTATACACGAAAACAGGTTTTTTTTGGGGGGGGGGATGTTATGTTATATTTCGGGTTTTACGCCTGCATCAGCACCATTTCGGGCTATATCGCCGGCAGGCAGTTTACTTAACAACACCTTTCCTGGGCAGGCTCCAGCGGTTAACCAGTACTTGGGTGCACCAACCTCCGTAAGAAACTGCCAACTTTTTCATATAAATGAGACACAGCCTGAGCGGGGCTCGAACCCGTGACCATCAGTGATGATAAGTTACAGTGGTATACAAGTCAGCGACCCTAACCACTCGACCACGGAGGCGGACTTTTTGGGGATGTATTGTCGCTTTAATGTAAAATTATTTAAAAATTGGACCAGCAGTTCCAGAAGACGTTACGTGTTTCCAATTGGTTAAAACTCTTAATCCCGACTAATGTTGTTTTTGCAAACAGCATAGAGCCAGATCAGACAAATGGCACAGAATGTCTGGTCAGGCTCTATGCTGTTTGCTATTCTGATAGTGGAGCTAAAATACGGTTATTACGCCGTGGCTGATCTGGATGTTGTTTGCACATTCTGTCCAATTTATTCGGCATTATAAGGGTTAACTCAAGTTCTACAGGAATCCACTTTAATTATCAAACTCTGGTAGAGGACCGCTCAAGGATCATTCCTGTAACGTCAACACTGACCTCCATGTTTCAGAGGAGATGTGTTATTGTGTACATTTCTTTTTTTGTTATGATCATCATCATCCAAAAATAATCTGAATGTATTCAGTGGCTGATTACCACAGGTGGCTGTTTAATAGAGGTCAAATGTAACATATGTAACATTTGAGGAGAAGAATTATATAAGACTCTGTCTTCCATTCTAATCCTGTTTCTGTATTCTGATTATGTGTGGTGTATGCATTGTTCAATATGTATTATATTGGGAAATAAAATATGTTTAAACTAAATGTAACATACCGTATTTGTAATCTGAAAACTGGTTATATAATGCAGGTTGGCTGCTTTATAGAGGTGACAACAAACATAGATTTGACTGTATTCAAATACATTGTTGTCGTAATCGTATTCAAGCTTTTGGAAACCAAAAGTATTTGCATTCAATACAATTTACAGAATTCAATTGCATCCCTGTCATTCATATCACCTCTGATCACTAACTGAAACGTTAACCTGACCTGGGTGAACCAGTAATCCACAAAATATCTGATCAAGACACTTCAAGAGATATGGAATTGCAAGCAATTGTGTGCATATGATCATTTGACTTCTACTTGTTCCCATGAAGTTGAAGAAATAGATATACAGGTGTGGAGCAGATACGGTGGACAAATCAACACATCAAATACTCCATTATATGTCACTCTCAAACTTAAGTTTGCAACCAGGTGTATATTTAAAAATTTATTGAAACGAGAAACAAGATGTAAATTTATACTTGCTCTCTCCAACCAGAAACAAACCTAATAATATTGGATATCCCAGTAAATGTTATTCCATTTCACTTGAAAACCTAATCGTATTCCAATTCCCTTGAAAACACAATCAGATTCCATTTCCCTTAAAACCTAAACGTATTCAAATTCCCTCGAAAAAAGAATATTATTCCATTTCCCATGAAAACCAAATAAAATTTAAATTCCATTGAAAACCCAATCTATTTCAATTTCCTTGAAAACCCAATATCATTGAAAGTTGACTGAAAACCCAATAATAGTACAAGTCCCTGGATTGAAATGAAGGAGCTTTACCTCATCCTCAACATGTTCATCAGACGGTACTTCCACTGTCTTTGCTTCCGTGTCTACCGCCATCTTCCGCTTCTTTAGCCCCGAAGTCGTTGGTTCCCCATGATCAGCTGTGCTACTTTCTGGTGCAGCAACTACTGCACATCTTCCTCTTCCACTCTTTCGCATAGGCTTCGGATTTGTACTGATAGACTTCCTGCCACGTTTCTTTGATGTATCAGTATTCTCTGTTCTATCATTTTCATTTACTCCTTTTTCAGTGGTCATTTCCAAACTATCAGCATAGTCATCATCATTATCACCGTCATCATTCTCAATTGGCACACTTTCAACTGTGTCTACATCATAAGGAAGATCATCCATTTCTGGCACAGCTTCTATTTTTATATCTGCCACATCATGAGAATTTACACCTTTCTTTTCTCTTGTCATAGACACTTCATTCGTAGACTTTGGTTTAGGGACAGCATCACTCTCCGAATGCTGAACATAGGTAATAATATTACCAGTATTGTTTTTAAAAAATTGCGAATTTTCAGCTGGACCAACTCTATCTGTCATCTTAGTGAGATCTGGAAATTGTAAAGAATCGTTAAAGATCCATGAGTAACATTTTATCTGAAAGCAGAAAAATAAAACCTCAAGTATAGGTAAAATTAACTATGTATGTGTGTTCCATTAATGTCAAGCCCCTTGCGGGGACGTAGACATGTTTTCCTGGGCAATCTTAGCCGACCTAAGTGGTTAACGAGTACTAAGCGATATGTGTGAGGTACCTTGCTCAATGACACTACATGACATGGCCTGACCGAGTATCGAACCTGGGACTGATGCTCTACCACTGGACCACACTATAGTAAACCACCATTTAAAAACTTACCGGTATTACTGATAAATATTCATGATTTTATATCTAAATATCCATAAAGCTAGGTAATTTACTTTCAACTCAAATAAATCTAACAGATTTCAATGATATGCGATACAGGTATTCCCAATATTACACGTAGATGCAGCATGTTTGTGCACAAAATGCATGAACCATTCTAAATGGGGTTTTTTTCCGGTATAGAAAATCAAAATGAAAAAAAAAGGATAAATGAAAACTTTCCAAAGCCTAATTCTCAGAAGTATTACATAATTTGTATCTTCCAAATGTGATTTGTTTGACTTGCTACTAAGACTGTTGTGTTTACTATGATCGGAGATAGGCTGATGTTTTGTTGACCTAGTTAATGTTCCATCACAGATTACCGAGTTACAGCAACTTACACACGACTGTTCAATGTTCGCTCGACAGGAAGTATGAAGCATGTGACAATAAAAAAATCCATGGGAGCAATTCTGGAAAACAAGTAAGTTATTCAGACAGTTTACACATTTCGGTCAGTTTGTTTGTATAAAATTCTTTGCTCAAAACTATGTGCAAAACACTCTTAAGTGTGGTTAGGATGAAAAGTAGGGGAGGACCCTTGGACCCCTGCTAGGCCAATGATAAATTAGATTTGGCTTGTTCACCCATAACCCTGAGACTGCCCTATTTCATCAAGCCATAATTAGTACATTTGTAAAACCTACATGCAAATCTTCAAACAGAAAAAATGTTGGCAATCCTTTTATGCCAAAAAGAAACACAGTCTTCATCAACAGAACACAAGTTGTGAACATAAGAACAAGCTTGAACATAAATTGCTGAACAATTGTTATTGTTATTGCACAAGCTACCTCTATAATTAGCATTACCTGGTTTGCAATAGGTCCATCCATTTTCCATGAAGAAGTCCTTGAGAGCAGTTTCCTGCTCCAAGGTCACATACAACAATGTAAGATATGTGTCCATTTTACCACATGTACTACGTCTACTGCCACTGTAACATAATATATACATAATGATATATACCGTTTCAGTTACTTAGTGGTTAAGGCATCTGCCCATGGAGCAGGAGGTAGAAGGTTCGAATCTAGTCAGTGGATCATTCTGATGGCCGATTGTTGAGCCACAAGCTAGTTAACCATTTCCCTCATAGAAGCACCTCTTGACGCCATTACCAATACGACATACATTGACAATGTAGTAGCCAAACCAATGTACATAATAAAGGACAGAATCTCATGTAGTCCCAGTAATATCTATGGAGGTGGGATAGATATGGCGATTACTTATCCACTGTATGATAGTTAAATGACTGTCGTTTGTATGGAGATATGTTATGTTATTATATTTCGGGTTTTACGCCTGCATCAGCACCAATTTGGGCTATATCACCGGCGGGCAGTTTACCTAACAACATCTTTCCTGGGCAGGCTCCAGCGGTTAACCAGTACTTGGGTGCACCAACCTCCGTAAGAAACTGCCAACTTTTTCATATAAATGAGACACGGCCTGAGCGGGGCTCGAACCTGTGACCATCAGTGATGATAGGTTACAGTGGTATACAAATCAGCGACCGTAACCACTCGACCATGGAGGCGGACTTGTATGGAGATATAATAGCATATTAACCTAAATCTCTATGAAGGAAAAGGTTAAATAATGGTTATTGATTGCCTAGCCTGCAACAATAGTATTCAGAAGTATTGATGTTCGTAAGAGATGTGTCATAAGTCAGAAATGGCTGGCTGGCTCTGTCACCGGGAGTGACACTATAATAAACAAACACATTATTTCTATACAACAATATATGCTAGTTATCATTAGCAGGTTCTGAACATCATCAACGTATGCATATTTGCTGTCATCGCACAAGAAATTGGCACAAAAAGACCGTTACGAGTTACGACAAGTCTGAGTCCACTGTCCAAGTTACAGAATCTATTGTATAATAGGCCGTTGCCATATAAAAATGTGATTCAGTAACTCCCGACGTAACATTATGTTATATATATGTTATATTTCGAGTTTTACGCCTGCATCAGCACCATTTTGGGCTATATCGCCGGCGGGCAGTTTACTTAACAACACTTTTCCTGGGCAGGCTCCATCGATTAACCAGTACTTGGGTGCACCTTAACCACTCGACCAAAATAATGTTGCCAAGAGTCAGCGCAAATTGTCATGACGTCACTACAATTGTCATAATGTCATTTGTGTTTTACGTTTATTTATCGTCGCTACCGGTTGCCCATATGAGCGACGCCTCCTGAAGAGATTAGTTATTTTAGATTTTGGAGGGTAGTGAATGATACAGACAGAGACCCATTCCAGAGTCTCCTCTGGTTCTTTTACGTGCACAGTGTAAAGCACCGACACGAGACCTCGGTTTAACATCCCATCTGAAAGACTGTTAATTTTATTATGGTCAGACGGGGGATCGAACCTGCGATCCCTGGATTACCAGTCCAGTGTGTTACCACTGGACTACAGATCCGTCTGTGTCATAATGTCACCACGCTAAACAGCATTATATTTATGCCTTAAACCGCGTCATAATGACGTCAAAATATGTGTAAATTTAAAATTTAATTTACAAATTTTAGGAATTATTCTCTGAACCAATCAGAATACTTCCAGGTTGTATTAGTTACACATGTGTACATATAAGAATGTATGTAATGGCTGTATGAAACTGAATACAAGCAAAGTTATGTGATAAAATGTGTATCTTCAATTTCTTTGTCAATGATTTCTCTTTAATGGGTCACTAAATTTTAGTGACAGAGAGATAGGGCCATCGGCAAATGGTCAAGTATCAGAATCAGATGTACATGCTTGCATAATTGGTCTGGGTTTGCAGATGATAAGGCGACACATTGGGATGTTTTTTTAAGATTGTCTGTCCAGTCAATAAATAGATTTATGTATGAATGGTGCATACATGTATATACAGTCTACATCCGTTATATCAAAATCGGTTATGTCGAATTATCCGGTTATATCTCCAAGTCAGATCAAAGTCCCGTTTCAGACACTATCATTTTACATATAACTGGATCTGTTTATATCGAATTTCGTTAAATCAAACTTCGGTTATGTCAAGGTATTTTATTCGGTGCGGAATTCGACATAACAGATGTAGACTGTATTTTATTGTTAATAGAGTAATTCCAACTTAGCCCTGGTCCTGCTACAGGAATTTAAAGGATTTTGTATTGTTTGTTTTGGGGATTTAACATCGCATGGGTCATGTGGCGACTCTCCAGTTATTATTTGTGGATGAAGACCCCGGTCCGGATGCCCTTCCGAGGATTATTTCACGCACGGGTGGGCACATGGGTAGAACCACTGCCTTACAACAGGCCAACTGGGTAGCTTCCTCACTTGAAATAATTCGACAGCCCCAGTCGGATTGGAACATACGGCAGTGAGGGTAAATTGATTTGAAATCAACGGTCTTAACTACTCTGCCACGGAGACCCCCTCCCACCACATGTAAGGCTGGCTTTTCATTCCATTTCAAACACATGCATTCATATTCTGATAACATTGTTGACATTTCGGCTGGTGGCATTTTAGTGCTACATGTAGTGGTTATGATCGAGCAAATATTTTATGATGTACACTAAACAACAGTTGCAGAATGGACTGAAAACAGTCACGTGACAGTTGCATCAGGCTACCAATACCGAAACGGAATGTTATTGAACCATGCTTCAGTTCTGTCTGGCGAAATTAGCCTGGAATACATGAATAGAGTGGTGGAACCTATGCTCGGCGTATATCCCAAATATAATGACCAGTGTAAAATGTTAATTGCACTTGCCGTATATTATTATTTTCGTAAGTCGTGAAAACAACTTTAAAAAAAGACAGTTTTAGCTTCATCACGTGACCTTGCTGCTCAATTCAGCTATCACAAAGGTGTCAGGTCGGCACCAGTTTATATGGGGAACTCAAAACTTCAGGGCACCTATGCACGGCGTACTTGTTATTTTTTTATTTATCCACCATAACTTGTTGAATATCTTATTTTGATATAGTACATCAATGAATAAAAACACTTATTGGTCTTAATCAGAAATGGTATAGAGACTATTTTTCGGGTTAGGTGTAGATTTTTAAATTCGGATAGCTACCTGAATTGCTCATACACCGTATCAGTTTCGGTGGAAATATTCTCCCACTGATTTGTTTGTTTATATATTCGTCTGCTGGACCAGTCACGTGTCAGTTGCATCAGGCTACCGATACACGCAAAAGAATGCTATTGAACCATGCCTCAGCTATGTCAGCGAAATTAGCCTAGAACTATATAAATATTTTAAATACGGATGTAAATGGACAAATACGCCGAGCATAGGTTCCACCACTCTATAAATGGACAAATACGCCAAGCTTAGGTTCCATCAGTATATATTCAATATATACACATCATTAAATATCTTAATTAGTAACATTCTTTTCACCATAAAAATATATGCAAAACAAAATTGTGGCCGACATGTGTTAAGTCCGAAGTGTCTAGGGCCGACATGTCTTATGGCCGAGGTGACCTAGGGCCGATTTGTCTTAGGGCCGAGACGTCACTAAAGCGAACTGTCCAGTTACACCCAACACATATATTCCGGTGACAAATGATTTTGGCGCCGTGGTACATAAACTATATTCAAATGAAAATAAAATTAATGTAATAAAAGTTTGGATGTGTTACCTTTTTTTAAAATCGGTCTTTCGTGTGAATAATGTTGCGTGAAATTCACTCAATGGTTACGGATCAATAATCTTTTCAAACATCCTTCTTTCCAGTAACCAGTCCAGTGGCGTAGCTATCGATAGCCCGTGCATTCTTCAACAATTAAGCATGTGAACATGCGGAAAATGCAATAAAAATGAACGATTTGGGGTTGGATGTGCGTGTTGTGCATTGATTTTAATATTAATTTTAACAATCGTATAGATCTACAAACTCTTGCAAAAAAGCTGCTCAGCAGTTAAACATTCTTAAACGTATTGGCAAAAAGCTCTGTAAACTGAATCACTTGACTATTTTTCATACATTTATTCTATCAAATTTTAATTTAACCTACCTACCTACCTACCTACCTACCTTTGTGGACGTTGTTGAAGTCGTGATGGCACAGTGGATGCGCGTTCGCTTCAGGTGCGAAAGTTCCGGAGTTCGAACCCTGCTGGAGCCTTTACGATTGTGCCATAGGAAATGCATTTCAATTCCACAGTGCCCATTCTCTCTCCCTCGTGGCGATGGATTCCCTCAGGAATGAGGTCTCGAGAGTGATTAATATAAGTTGTAAGAACTTGTTTCGCAATCGAGCTAAAATAAATTTGTATAAACTAATAAAATGGTGTTTACTGTCGGCATGATAGATACAATTAACATATGCTATGTATAGCTAACTTTTGACCGATATCAACAATACTGTTATAATGTTCAATATGAATATCAATCGGGGTAATCGAGATCATACGTACACACTCAGGTGTCCCTTTCTGATCGAAGACATATTCAAATGCTTACAACAATGTTCAAGGCAAACAACGGACTTTTGCCTGAACATCTTGACACAATAATCCCTGACTATGTCTCAAACCGTACCCAATACAACCTTAGAAATAATAATGATTATATAACAGTAGCACGAAGAACACAAATATACTCAAATTCATTCATCCCATCAGCAACCTCACATTGGAACAATCTTGATCCAGAAATTAGAAACTCAGAATCTTTAAGCATTTTTAAAAATAGAATCAAAACACTGTTTCAAGCACCAATAATTCCACAATTCTATTTAAGTGGTGACCGCCGTTACTCAGTTTATCATGCAAGAATAAGAAATAAATGTAGCAACTTAAACAGTGATTTATGTGCAAACCATCTAAGAGAAAATTCAATTTGTCAATGTGGTTTCGAGTACGAAGATGCGAAACACTATTTCTTTTCATGTCCCACTTTTAACGATCAGAGAATTTTGCTCTTCAGAAAAACTCACAGTTTTCACCCATTGAGTATAAATAAGCTACTATTTGGTGACAACCTATTACGACAACAATCTAATGAATCAATATTTACTGAAGTTCAAATATATATCAAAAACACTGACCGTTTTGAATATTAGAAATGAAAATTTATATGTGTATCAAATTATTAATATTTATGTATATTTAGTAAATATAGTATATAATACGACTCAGCAGGAATTAATTCAAGGCCTGTGCACAACTAATACCACATTCAACATATTTATCCTAGTCGTCTGGTGTGAAAATCTTCTCTCTATCTGTACTTCTTCTCTTTCACTTTCTTTTCCTTTTCTTATCTCTTTTTTTCATTATGTTTAACAGAATTTATATTAAAACAATGTTATTGTTTCTTTACAAATGTTTGGTTAGCCGATAATGTGTTACGTTACTTAAGGGGGAGGACTTAAACTAATGTTGTCAGAACTTGTTGTCCAACCCTTTTTGCCTGTATTTCCTTGTATATATGAATAATTGTGTAGAATGTGTTGATTATATATATGTATAGAGCAAATAAAATATTATTAAACTAAACTCTAGTTACTTGGCTTATCAGACTCCGGTGATACCTCAGCTAGAATATGGCTCCGAAATTGTGTCTCTCCATACTCAAACACTGATAGTTGTAGTTGTCCAGCGAAGAACAACCCGTTGAATACATACTGACTTCTATTGTACCATAGTGTTACATACATGCGCCATTCCCTAAATCTTAGTCTGGGAACAGGCGTCAATATATTTTACCTGGTCTGTCAAATAAATATATTTTAACACCGAGACTATTAATTGGGCCGTATTGAGTTTCTGGTTGTATCTCACTTTCCCCACTTTTTGATTTTTGGCCAGTGCAGACTGTCTCACTTTCCCCACTTTCAATGTTCACACCTTTCATTTACCTGTAAGTAAGGTATACTGTGAAACTGAAATAACTGAACCACGTTTGTTAATATACTGACTTAAGACACAAGTATTTTAAAAGATATTACTATACCTGGCCTACGTTACAAAAATTGACCAACCTTTTAACAGCCGAATCAAAAGAATTATTATTAAAACTGTCCAAATTTATTTACTTTGCAAATTTACTAAGAAAGTAACTTCATTACTCAATTAAAATTATTTGTATTTGTTAAGCACTTCTCTGAAAATCCATGACTGTCTACTCATATATATTGTGTATTTGCTATAAGCATATGACTATGTTTTATGCAATAAATTATTGTTGTTGTTTTCTAATATGTTAGCTAGCTGATTAGAGACAGTTAAAGACACTTAAAGTGATCTGATTAATATGTAGTCAGTTAAAGATGCCAATTAATTAACACAAAAATGTGTTTGAAGATGACAATTGTTCACTTAATGAAGTCAAACAATGTAATAATCATACCATGACTTAAGCATAATTATAAATATAACCATAACATTCAACTACATCACATTCAAAATGGCAAACGCACATGTTGGAGTTCGCTTTATAGAAAATATTCGTGGCAGTCAGACCCTGATACACAACGATTACTTGTTCAGCCTGAAGAATAACAAGGGAGATCGTAGCTACTGGAAGTGCGTGAACAAAGATTGTACGGCGAAAATCAACTTAAAGGATGATATTCCAACTAAGGTAAACTTTGAAAGGGTGTTACTTTCACTACTCTCAGTGCGTGTGGAGAAAAGTTCAAGCGTGTGGACTTGCGACTGAGTTTCGCGATAATGATGCATTTCTCACGTTAGCTCGTAGAGCCGGTGTGTTGCCACTTGTACCGATGCCATTGGTGGAGGATGTTTGGTTCCATGCCCTGGAAAGCAACGACGATGACTCAACGCCTGTTGTCAGGTTCAAAGACTATGTCACTGAGCAATGGGTAGAAGGTGACAAGCCGATGTGGAACCACTACGACAACGACGGGCCACATACTACAAATCATGTTGAAGGTTGGCACAACAAGGTCAACGGACTTCTCACCCACCCGCACCCCAACGTCTACAAAGTCATGGAACTATTCCAGAAAAAGCGGCGACCAAAGAAGCGGCTGTACCGGGTCATCGAGGAGAGATTGGGTCACCTGAAGCAGAGGCTCGAGTCTGGGGAAGTAGATGTCATGGAGCACGCCGACGCAGCATCACACCTCACCAAGCTAGGACCATGAACAATATTGTGTATGACCAATAATATGAGGATTTTGTCTGCTGAACACTCATTATTTCTCCATGAAAATAAATGTGACATTTATATGTGCTACTAAGTCGCTAAATGTGCTTATTAAATAATATATGGTGAAGGAACACAAAACAATAAGCATGTGTATCCTCTTTATTGGTCAAATGTATGTAATAAAAGTTTATTAAAACACCATCCTATGTTACTTTTATCAATTTAAAACACCATTCAATTTGTGGTTACAAACTTTTCGCAGTACAGAATACCAAATTTGGTCAATTATCATCAATTAAGTCCATTGTTAACCATAACAAAGACGTCTCACTTTCCCCACTTACAAAATCCCTACTTCTTTACCTGGAATCTATAAAGTGGGGAAAGTGAGAACACCCCGAGTTTCTGATCATATCAATGTCATTTTGCCAATAGTTAAAAAGTGAAAAATCGACAGACTGGAACCCAGGCTACCTAAATATATGCAGACTAGATCTTCGGTGTATTGACAATAGGTTTTCATAATACAGTTTAAGTTTCAAATTTATTGGCATAATCAGCAACTATATTGCCTTTGGCCATTTACAATGATAGAAATATGGCAAAGACATCACAAAACATGTTACATATATACATATATAAACAAATACAATACATTTAAGAAACAGTAATAATTGACAGGGTATTACTACGTAATGACATAGCTTCTTTGATGTACTTACAAACATTAATCAAATATTTTTTATTTTTGCATGACATGATAGATATAAATTTATTTATTGATGGCCATGCTATGTAGCCCAAATATTTCAATCTTATATCTCTGTATTTTTCACAACATAATATAAAATGGTATTCTGATTCAATTACATTTTGATTGCATAATTTACATAACCTATTGTTTCTATCAATACCATTAAATCTTCCAAATTCAATTTCTAAATTATGGGATGTAATCTTAAACATGTAAAACATTGACGTAAACTATCACTAGAGATTTGATCAATATAGTCTTCATAACGGAATGTCAGCTTAAATTTACAATAATAATCAAGTTTCGACATTGTGTTTACTGATGTGTTCCAGTCTTGAACGAACTGGTCGCGTAATCTCATTTTAAACATAGGTAAATAGTTAATATTAGCATCAAAATTGAGTCGAACATTTGTAAAACCGAGATGATCAATTAAGGAATTAACTCGGCTAGCCCAACATTTACCGTTAACGTTATTACACAGATCGGCATACATATTATACATTGGAGAATCAACATTTTTCATTACTTTAAACCAAAATTTGATTACTCTCTCTTTACATATAACAGATAATGGAACTCGTCCTAATTCACCATAGATAGCATTGGTAGGTGTTTGCAGCTTAACACCCACAATATATTTACAAAATCTCAAATGTAATTTATCGACATCCTTTAGGTTGTAGACACCCCAAACCTCAGAACCATATACAATTATAGGTACAATCATTGTATCAAACAGCTTAAGTTTAGTTTTAACATCCATATGTACTCTATCGAATAATGACAATAAATTGTGATAAGCTCTTAATGCTTGATCCTGTAAACATTTTATTGCACCAGTTAAAGTTCCTGTATATGTAAGCTTAATACCAAGATATGTAAAGCTATCAACAATATCTATTTGTTTTCCATTGATATAAAAGATAACATTATGATTCTGTTTACGCTTTTCAAATATACACATTTTTGTTTTATTTACATTTATAGTTAAGCCCCATTTCACAGAATACTGGTAAATACTATCAATTTGAGATTGTAGACTCCTGGCATCTGTCGTGAACAAAACAATATCGTCAGCAAATAATATCAAATACATGGATAATAAATCCAGATCTTTTTCAGTTAACGAGTTAACATCCAAATTTTCAATAATATCATTTATAAATATAATAAATAACAAAGGTGATAAGGGCTCACCTTGTTTTAACCCAATTGTAACATCAAAGAAATCTGAAAATGTCATAGTATTAAGCATTTTCACGCACGATTGAACTCTGTTATAAATACATTTGACCATGTTAACCATTTTACAGCTTACGCCAGATTTGATTAATTTTTCCCACAAAGCATCCCGATTTACGGTATCAAAAGCACGCTGATAATCTATAAATATGCACCAAAGCTTGGCATTTTTAGATAATACCTTTTGAATTATTGAGTGTAGCAAAAATATAGCATCAGCTGTAGAACGGTTATCTCTAAAACCAAACTGAAAATCATTAAAAACATGCTCAGATTCACACCACTTGTTAATGCGATTCCTTAAAATCAAAGAAAATATCTTACCCATGCTGTTAACTAACGTAATCCCTCTATAATTGGAAGGGTCATTTTTATCTCCCTTTTTGTACAATGGAACAATGACTCCCTTGGTCCATGCCTCGGGATAAGTGCATGTATCAAATATATGATTAAAAATCAGACATAAATATGGTGATATAAAATTATTCGAGTCAATAAAGAAATCAGATACATTTTTATCATAATCACAACTTTTATAACGATTTAACATGGAAATAGTTTTTTGTACTTCTTCTACAGTGATTGTTTTGTCTAATTGATCAACAGTGACCGTATTGCTATGTAAATCATCAGAAAGATAGGTGTTAGGTTCTGCATCGTTTGAACTATTAGAAAAATGTTTTACAAAATCGTCTAAGTGAATGTCACTAGCATAATTACTAGCTTGTTTATATTTATTTAAATATTTCCAAAATGTACGTGGTGAGTTTTTACTTAAGCTTGACAATTTCTGCTTCTCTTTATAATAGAATTTCCATTTAACACGTCGTTTGGTCTTAACAAAGTTTCTTCTGCAAAACAAAAAATTTAGTTTGTTTTCTTCAGATTTATTTGTAAAAAATTTCCTTTTAGATTCCAAAAATACCGCTTTATTTTGACGGTACTCATCGTTAAACCATAATGATTTACATTTTTTAGACTTTGGTTTGGTTGAATAGGTTTTACCAAAACACTTAAAAGAAACATCATAGACTGTATTAGAGAATTCATGAATACATTGGTTGATATCAACTTCTCCCATCGATAACTGATTTGTTACATCATCCAATATCGATTTCTTGGTAATTAGCATATTTACGAAATAATCAGTTTTTGAAGTGTCCCATACAATTTTATCAACATTACAACAATATATTATAGGTATAACATCAGCGCGTTTCAAAGAAAATGCAATTGGACAATGATCTGAGAATTCAGATAAATCAAGAACACTCATATTACAGACTGAGTTAAAATATTCACATCTGTTATTAAATAATCCACTGTACTGGCAACCGGTCTATTTCTATACATCCCGTGGAAAGTACAATCTCCATGCTCAAGGCGACCGTTAACTATAACTAGATTATTTTCTTTACAAAGAGTTAATAATTTTTATCCAAAACTATTTACACCAGTGTCATGATTTTTTCGGACTGGTAAGTTAGATGTACGATAAGTGGACTGCGGTAGATCAACATAATGGTCTAGGTGTACGACTGGCACGTAGTCAAGCTGATCAGCAGTGCGTGAGTTCAGGTCTCCAAGTAAATACACAATACCAAGGTCACTATATTTTCGAATGTCGGTATTCAAGTTTTCAAAAAAATCAAACTGAAATAATGTCGAATTAACATTACGGTATACAGCGGAATCTTCTGGCGGAATATAACAAATACAAAAATATGAATCGGTATTACATAGTTCATGTTTCAGTTTAAACCAAATGAGTCCGTTTTCATTAATACTAAGCAGATCAATATAATTTCGATAACATTCCTTATAGTATACAATAACACCGGAATAATGATCTGGTTGCTATCCCCATTGAGAATTAGTTGGTTCCCCTCTCCCGCCCAGCATCCACTGCCATTCCATAAGCTATTGGCGGAGACCTATCCCAAGCACTCTTAATTAATGACTTGCTGTATATGTCACCTAGATGAGCCAATGCTACGCTGTAACTGATGACCTGGAACGGAGGTTATAACACTTTTCTCCAATCTCAAACTCAAACTGAAGCTTCTGATTGGTTCTGCTGGGTGTGACTCAACCAACAAAGCTAGAGTTTGAGATCCGAGAAAAGTTTTATGACCTCGGGACCTGATGTACGGACGAACAGAAGAAGAACAGCGCAGCACAGAAGCTGCAAATGTGCCTAATACACAAGTTAAAGTGGTATGTTGTCATCAACAAGGACACTTCCTCCACTAACTATTAAACCCTTCAACCAACCAGCAAGCTGGACCCATCACATCAGGTGCAACACACCCAAGCATGCCGCTGATGAGGCTGGAAGATCAGCGTGTATTGCCTGTGCAAAAGGGCTGGTCGGGATGAACTCGTTATTATGCACAAACTAGCTGTGGAACAAATAAGCATATTCACAATAATTCAGGGAGCAGCTATATACATACACCTATCACGAAAGATTATGTATTTATTGCAATTCTAGAATCTTGGAAAATGAGTATCACTTCATATTAATTTGCCCACATTACTCAAACCTAAGATCGAAATTCATTAAAAGATACTACCATACTTGGCCGACTGTACCGAAATTTATTAATCTTTTGTCATGCAAAAAAAAAATCACCATTGGTCTTTCCAAATTTATATATTTTGCAAATAAGCAACGAAACTAACGCATATTTTACACATATATTTGAACTTGTGCTCTTTTGTAAAGTTCCATGTCACTGCCTGTTTTTACTTAATTGCTACAAACATGTATACTGTTTTATGCTAATAACTTATTATGTTGTATTGTATTGTATATATAGAAACCACATAGAGCATGGTTCCACATCCTGATCAACTACTGCAAATACCAATCAATAAACACCAGACAAGGTCCAAAACAAGGCTTTGCGATAATAGACGTGTGGTGCCATAACGTCACTTCTATTCCATTAAGGTGAACGTAGGAATGCTAAAATACTCATGCAAGTCGAGAGGTTCAAATGACCGCCAGACCAACCATAAGAGGGGTACACTATGTGATCGGACCAAGGATCGACTGAAGCGTAGCAGCTTTATATACATGATGAAACAGTGAGACAAAGACGCAGGTTTGGTCTCCCGTCTGACCCTAATACAATTAATAGTCTTTCAGATGGGACTTTAAACCGAGGTCTCGTGTAGGTGCTGTACACGTATGCTGACGATAAATAAACGTAAAACACACATAGAGACAAAGAACATGGAGCAATGCTGAACGTTCCAACGGTTACGCTGTGTACGACAGATATCCAATTTCTAGTGATGGTGATCTTATCACTGTCCTGATCAACATCACTATTAATACGCCAACATACAGAAGCGGGAAGATTTGGAAGACCATGACCGAGGGTGACACCCCCTCCCCTTTTTGGTACGCGGGATTCAGTGCCTATTTAATCTGTATTCGGGATGCAAGAGCGTCGTACGCGGTACGCAATAAAACATCTTTTGGTATTCAGTACGCAAGATTTCCAATATAAATTGTTTTCTTGGACAATAATCTACGTTTTATTACCAATTTAACGAAACATGCTTCAAAAGCGATTTTATGTGTATAAAACGTAAATTGTTGATGTACGGACCTATTCGGACTTTAGATAATGTCCAGGGTTACTTCCCTTATAAACAATTTTACCATTTGCACTACTGTAAACAGACAAAATGTTCTTGGAGGCGTGTTTTCAATGTGTTAAACTGATTAAAAAGTATTCGGGATTCAGCGAAAAAATAAGGTGGTATTCGGGACTCGCTGAAAAAATAAGAAGTATTCAGGATTCAGGGGTGTCACCCTCATGACCATCTGGCTATGGCTGCTAAACGGAGCAACAGCGATTAAAAGTGTCAGTTACATGGACATTGTCATCATAAAGAAACTGGTGAAACCAAGACTAGAGGATGACTACCTCATTCTTAGCACAGCTGATAGTCATAATGCGCAACCAGCTCAGGTTGCGCACTAGAGATGTAGTCTATGCAAATTTAATTTAGCACGATTACAACATAGTGACCATGCAAATGTAGACCGGGGAGTTTATAGATATTGACAAACTCTGGTTGTTTCCGTATTTTCGTATATATGGATATAAAGAGCCAGAGTCCGGCTATCAGCTGATACATATAATGTATATATGTATATATTTACTAGTATAGTATATATTAAGGTAACCAGGATAGCTTTTCAACTTATCCGTTTGACTAGTAGAGTAAGGGATAAGGGTCTTGAACAAGTTAGTTGGAAAGTGCACCTAATTAGTTGAGTTAGTTCACTCATTCACACATCTGACCTGATTGTCACTCACAATCACTCACCCATAATACTTTATACACAATAGTAGTGAAGACTAGTATATATTATACAAAGACATAGTATGGGACCAGGCTATATAATTATGATATGATTCAGACCAGTGATTTTATTAGGCCATATAGGGGAAACTATTGGGTGGTATGCTTGCAGCAGGGTTTGGAAATATTATGATGTACATGTACTAAATATCAATAATTATTACTCTTTTAGATAAATATGACATGGGTTACACAAAGAAAGAGCGGAAAAGTTAGTGACCCGACGTGGGACTCGAACCCACGACCTCCCGAACACTAGTCGGACAGCTCTACCAACTGAGCTAGCCGGGCCGCTGTTCTACCCACGCAGTAATACACTACACTCTTCCCTCTTTTATTCTTTAGGAGCCGCACTCCTACTCCTTTGCCCGTACCATATATCCTCGTCGCCATTAAAGTGACCACGCAGTAATACACTACAAACATTATATTAATCGCTCTCGATGCATTCTTGATGGATGGAATCCATCTCGACGGGGGAGAGAGAGTCAATGTGGAATTTAAGTGCCTTGCCAAGGACACATTCGTAACAGCTACATCTGGACACACACTTGGGTCTTTCACCCCTGAAGCGAACGAGCTACCACTGCGCTATCACGACTTCCACCGGGCATACCATACTGATTGCACAGACGTCATAACTTGTAAGTATTTACCAAGTCTGCCTCCGTGGTCGAGTGGTTAAGGTCGCTGACTTGTATACCACTGTAACCTATCATCACTGATGGTCACGGGTTCGAGCCCCGCTCAGGCCGTGTCTCATTTATATGAAACAGTTGGCAGTTTCTTACGGAGGTTGGTGCACCCAAGTACTGGTTAACCGCTGAAGCCTGCCCAGGAAAGGTGTTGTTAAGTAAACTGCCCGCCGGCGATATAGCCCAAAATGGTGCTGATGCAGGTGTAAAACCCGAAGTATAACATAACATAGCTAAAATGTGTAATGTTCAAATACCAGCATTTTGCACAACGTTTAGCAAGTTTTCCATTGCAATTGCTACTGTAGCTGGACATGGCGGTTGATGAATGCAGTGGTTGGGCAGGATTTGTAGTGTTAATTGCCCGTTGTGCAGGATTTGTAGTGTTTATAGCTGGATTATGATTTTCAGTGCCACTGAATTTTCGACACCATGTCGTTTGTTTAATTTCTTGACAGAGCATATACATACATAGTGGTCATTAGTGATTACACTAGTGAAATACGAAAAATATGTAATGGTTATAATTTACGACATACACCTGTAAACTGTATATCTTTTTTTTAAGCTTACGCTTTATTTATGTATATCTTTTGGCAAATCCGAGCATACTGGGTTGAAAGCCGTTATTTGGACAGTACAGTACTTTTCGAGACATTCGACATAAACTATGGTCTGTATAAAACGCAGATATGTCTGCATACTGCAACTTGCGGTGTAATAAAATATACGTGTATAAAACGCAGACTAAACTTGCAGACTGTAATTTGCAGGCCAGTTATTGATTTTCAAATTAATTAAAAACATTAAATACATGTATCGTAAATACATGTATATAAAGAAAATATATGAAATAAAATATTATGATTAGATGAGGGTGGGTGTGCAATCCCAGGACAAAACGAACATAGTGAAAAGCACATAACCCTAGAACTTCTAGAGATAGAAATATACACTAGCCAATAATCTGAAATACCACATAGGTACAAAACCATCCAATTCGGTTAATTTAGCCTACAAATGTTCGAACTTGTTTTTATTTAAATTGTAAAGAAAATTTATTACGATAGGATTCTCTGCGGTTTGTGTGTATGTGTGCGCTGATTTTAAGGATAGTGCATGATACCGACAGAGACCCATTCCAGAGTCTCCTCTGGTTCTTTTACTAGTCCTATAATTAAGACCACAGGGATTCGGCACATTTGGGGGTACTAGTATATATACTTAAATATATATACTAGTACCCCCAAATGTGCCGAATCCCTGTGATTAAGACCTCTACATAAATTTGTTTTTCTATTATTTAGTCATATAAATAAGACCTCTACATATTTTGTTTTCTGTTATCTCGAAATAACACTTAAATATATATACTAGTACCCCCAAATGTGCCGAATCCCTGTGATTAAGACCTCTACATAAATTTGTTTTTCTATTATTTAGTCATATAAATAAGACCTCTACATATTTTGTTTTCTGTTATCTCGAAATAACAGAAACTTTTTTTTATGTAGAGGTCTTATTTAGAAGACTAACGGAACAAAAAATGTAGAGGTCTTATTTATAGGACTAGTTCTTTTACGTGCACAGTGTAGAGTATAGCCTGGGAACAGGCGTCGATATATTTTGCCACGACAGTGAAATAAATATATTTTAAAACTGAGACTATTAATTGGGCCGTATTGAGTTTCTGATCATATCATTTTTCCAGAAGTTAAAAATCGACAGACTGGAACCTAGGCTAGGTGTAAAGCACCGACACGAAACCTCTGTTTAACGTTCCATCTGAAAGACTGTCAATTTTATTAGGGTTATACGGGGGATCGAACATAATCATGTCACATTGCAACTTATATAGTCACACACAAATCGATTATTAACGAAATAAGTTCACGGAATATGGAAATGTCTCAACTTAATGTTGCCAACACAATACAAGATTCTTCAACATTCAAATATGTTATCAAGTAACGTAACTTGTTCTATGATAAATATATAAAATAATACCAGTAGTCATAAGCATGTTGCTTAGAATTATGCGTTCCAAATAAGTTTTCTTTTTAGTCGCCTCCGCCGAGGCATTTGGGCGACTTGTTTCTCTAAGAAGTTTACGTTGTCATCTAAGTTGTTTATGTAGACACCTGGAAAGTCATCTTCGTTCTTCTCAGGGTGACAAGTCCTGTATCATCTTTCGAAGGGGTCCCTTGTAGGGCCAAATCCTCCACGATTTGTCAGCGCACAGCAGCAATAATGGTTCCGATTTCTTCGCTGGGGTCCTCACACCATCAAGAAGTCTGCGTACCACCGTCTTCCTTGAAGGATATCGCTCCCCTTGAAGGAGCCGGCTAAAAGAAAACCAGCTATCCGTCGTCGCCAGCACTAAGTGTTGCTGTCTCGCCAAGTAGGGAAGTATGGTGCTGTACATGTATAGTCACGCGATTCCGATGGCGCGGCTTCCGTCAGCGAAGTCCTTGAACCATATTCCTGCTGTGAGCTGTGCCTAGGTCACGACGTGCACGTAGTGGTCGTCGTGACCTGGAATTGTGCTTTTCTCTGTTGTCAGCACACGAAGGTCAGACATGCGTAGTCACTATCTCCCTCCCTCCCTCTCTCATGGCAGGCGATGAGGCACACGTTTCATGGAATTGAGCATTGCGGCCACATATTATACGAGTACCGATAGTGCGACTTAGGGTGTTTTTTTTGGATTCTGCATCTGAAGACATTTTAGTGTGTATATTTACAGTTTATTAATACATGTACCTACTTTTGTTCATAATTGACCATATTCTTTTCTTCAATATATGTGTTTTGGCCTTCCTGGATGTACACTGGACACGTTGAGTTTCGTATGTGTGACGAAATTTGTGCTAACACCCACTCCATTATCGTCTATGGCTAGTTCACTGTTGGTATTTTTTTTAATTTTAACATTAATAATGTTTGTAGTTTATATCCTTATGTTAATAAATATAGAGAATATCCTGTTGGACATCCCGATATACTTACAGCTGAGGATGTAGATATTGATAATATTACTAAATATAGAGGTATTATTAAATGTAAAATATTACCACCACAATCTTTATGGTTACCACTTTTACCCGTTCATTGTAATAAAAAGATGGTATTTCCTCTATGTATGAAATGTGCAACGGATGATATAGCAGATTGTAATCATGATATTAATGATAGATGTTTAATAGGTACTTGGACAATGGTTGAAATCACAGCTGCTATAGAATTAGGATATAAAATTATTACGATAATTATGGTCTTGGGATAATTGGTCCGATAATGTATATTCTGAGTATATCAATACATTCTTAAAAATTAAACAAGAGGCTAGTGGTTATCCATCATGGGTTAAAAATGTAGATGATGAGATAAAATTTAAAGATGATTATTTTAAAATTGAAGGTATACTATTAGATCTAGTAGTTAAAAATCCTGGTTTAAGAGCTTTTGCTAAAGCTATGTTAAATTGTTTATGGGGTAAAAATGCTCAAAATAATACTATGACCGAAACAGAATATATCAGCGATGTTAGTTATTTTTTTGAATTAATGCAAAATCCTGATATTACTATACACTCTCTAGAACTGTTTAATAATTGTCAGTTTTTATTAGCTGCATATACAGATAAAAATAAAGAGTATTTACCGCACGAATCAGCTAATGTACCGGTAGCTGCACATGTTACGGCATATGCTAGATTAGTACTTTATAATGAACTTAAGAAATTAGGTAATAGAGTTCTATATTGCGATACAGATAGCTGCCTTTATATTAAAAGACCAAATACTTATGATATACCTATCATTAATGGTCGTTTAGGTTGTTGGGCTGATGAAGTACCATCGGGTAAAATTATCGAATATGTTGGTTTAGGACCTAAAAATTATGGTTATAAATATATTGATTCTGAGGGTTTAACTATTACTAAGTGTAAAGTTAAAGGTTTAACGTTAGATTATAATACATCTGAATTGGTAAATTTTAAAACTATGGTAGATTGCGCTAATGATCGTGAAAATTATGCAACTACAATACATTACGATTCAAAAATTAAAAAGAATCGTGATAGAACTGTAACTAGTGAACATCGTACAAAATTATTTCGTTCTGTTTATACAAAACGTGTAATTGTTAATCGTTTTGATACCATACCTTTTGGATATAAACGATCTAAAACCTCTATAGTCACTCATTAATCATGCCTATCAGAACGCAAGATAACATTGTGATATTCTATAATAGCGACGCATTGTTTAGTAATATGTATAAATGTACATTTAAAGATAATTCTGATATATTATTTAATTGTGTAGAACAATATTATCAATATAATAAATGTATAACTTTTGGTAAACATTTACTAGCTGAACAAATATTAAATCACCGTATCAACAAAAGAAATTAGGTGGTACTTATTTTAATACTTTTGATTCTGATATTTGGAATAAAAAACGTTTTGAAGTTATGTTTCAAGGCAATATGTATAAATATCTACAGAATAAAGAACTGTTACAAACACTTTTAGATACTAAACATTCTAGATTTGGTGAAGCGAGCAGTCATGATCTTTATTGGGGTATTGGTTTAGATATAAATGATCCTAATGCTCTTTTACAATCTAACTGGCACAGTGAAAACCAGATGGGTTTAATTTTAAATAACATTAAGTATTGGTTAAGACAATCTATAACAACTATACATCTTAGAAAATAAATTATGTCTAATCATTGTGTATCTACAAAATATGGCTTTGGTTTACAATCTTCTAAGATACACTTATATATTGACACTGATATTTTTACCATTATGGTTAATGATGAAATCATTAAACGTATTGGTACTAGTGTTGATATAAATACTATAAGACCTGAATTTATTTTAACAATAGATGGTTTACCATATAATAATTATTATGGTATGATGTGTGATAACACTGAAATGTATTTAGGACAAACTATAGATATAGAAGATTTATTCTTTATTTCAGTCTCATCGTTGTACAATACATAAAATATACACAACAAATTATCGTGGCAAAGTACAACACCATTCATTATAAAAGAATTATAAGAGACTAATGTAATCACAGATAATCAAACTATCACAGTCTATCGACATATTATTATATTTACATATTAAAACCGGGGAACAGTCGCTAATTGAAAATTAAATACTTACTAAAACCGGAAATTTTGAAATACTGAAATGGAAAAAAAGCACTAATGCGCAATTAAGAAATGTTTTAAAATATCAGTTATCAACCTCGATCAGATCGCGGTTGAACTAATTAGCAGCTGTTTCTCGGAATGGATAAGAGACACACAATCAATAAATCAAATGGATACATTATTTACATAAATAAAAGGATCGTCTAGAATGTATATTGAGAAATTTTCTATCTAAACACGATTTAATTATTATACCTAAAACAAACAAAAATATAAGGTATATGTGTACAATCGTTGGTGTTAACTACGAGTATTGGATGTCTATGTATAATAACTATACAGTTTATAGAGATGAATACAATTTACCATATGATAAAAAATTTATTAACGTACTTGAAGTTTTCCTCTATAAACATTCCTCTAGACCTTAAGTGTTTTTCTCAAATATCTTATATACTATATAAGACCATAAACTCTATAGGCTTTAGTATGTTTAACTACGATGGATAAACATGTTATTTATCCTTCATCAGTTAATTTAGACATTATTAACGATTATTACGAGTATTTAACTTCTAGAAATAAATTACTTGTTCTACGAGATAATAAACATTGTGTTAGTTGTACAGATTGTTTAACAGCTATTAATACGAAATTACAAGAGTGTGAAGATAATCATTATGAACTTAATCTAGATTCTTATCACGAGAATCCTTTTTTTCTAGGTTATAAAAACAAACATCGTAAAGGTACACTCATTCATGGTACATTACTTACGGATGAACAAATACAAAATACAGAACGTACTATATTTAATTTTACGGTTACAGCTATAGATGGTTCATTAAAATGTCAAATGTTATAAGATCTGATTTGAGTTTATATGAAAGTGATCCTGAATGTAATATAGATAACTTTATATACAGAGCAGCATTAATACATGCTTTTTTATCATCTGTGGACAATTACGATGTAATGTCTTATGACATTATCTACAACGAACTACATTCAAATTATTTCTATGGAACTTTTTTAAACAGTGTTGAACATGAGTTATTTATTTCTTGAACATGTTGTACGTTGGTCATACATAGAATTCACAGACAATATTCTACTAAACGAAGTTGTTCCAGATTTATTGTTTAATTGTTGGAAGAAATATGTACATTTAGTGAAACTAGACAACGGTGAAGTTGATGAAGATCTACAATTGGAGAAATTCATTGAAGATATTCAAGCTTTAAATATAACTTCATAATGGTGAAATACTACGAGATGTGGGGTGAACAGTGCTCTATATGTTTTCATCATACTGACGACTACTATTTAATTAACGAGTGTTTATGTAAACAACTTATTTGTTTAACATGTATTGCTGAACATAACAAGTGTCCTTATTGTCATAAACTATTTACTAGTGATACTCTAATGTTTACCGATGAATATCGGCAATGTGATGATGTATTATTAATACAGACAGTACAACATTGGACTTTTGATATTTCATTACCTTATACTATGTATACTGAGTTGAAAATGTTTAAAATTATATGTACCTAACTGATAAATATGTGTTACTACTACGAACTATGGGGTGAAGAATGTAGTATATGTTTACGAACAGACAATGATTTTTATTTTATTAATGAATGTAATTGTACTCATCTTATTTGTTTAACTTGTATATCAAAAATTAATAAATGTCCTTTTTGTAGACATTTATTTAGTTCTGATATTCTAATGTTAACAGATGTTTATCGTATACACGATTTAAACTATCCATATAGTACACGGTTAGTTACTGCCGATCAATATTGGCATTTAACAGCCACTAATTTTGATGAATTATCTCTTGTTACCTATGAATTACAAGAAATGTATACTAATATTATTGATGCTGAACTTGTAAATATGTATAATAATCTGCGTTAGAATATATATATTCTGTGTTAGACTATAGCTTCATGAAAATAAAATCATTATGTAAAATTTATACTGTGTTTTTTATATGTTAACAAATATATATTGTGAAGAACTTTAGACTGTGAAGAGACTAGACTTATAGACTATGAAGAGTTTAAGACATTAGACTGAAATTTTTTTTTAAAAATATATTTAATTTATATATATTTTTATATATATAAAATAAATATTTATTTTTTTATTACACAAAATTTTAATATATTAAATAAATATTTAATTTTAATAAATTAAAACTTATAGAGCAAATTTTATTTTATTTATTTTGCTCTATAAGTTTTTGCTCTAAACTATCCTGCCTCCCAATACTACTGTGACTGGCACACTTATAATTAAATTGCTGTTTGTGCTTTTGCCATATAGAACTGTATTAGTAGCGACTGCGTTAAAATGTCTGAATCCTGCCGGTCAGTGCCAAGGCTGTCTATCAAATGCACTTTTCGTTGTTTTTATGAGACGTAATCCAGTGGTCTTTTCCTATGTGATGCACCTGTGCACAGATTGGTTCAGAAACGGCCTGCATTACAGTCCCAATGTTCCAACGGCATTCGTCTCCACAAACCAATTAAATATATCGCTTCCATGTGAATTGAAGTGAGTTTTTGACTGTTTTGAATGATTTCCTTATCTTTAATATAAAGTTTTAAATTCTTAGCCCACCAATCAACTTCTTGTCGTAAACAGTCTGATTCAATACTTGGGCATGTGATTTCAATAAATTCCTCCACTTGCAGCTTTTTGCTTAGTTCACACTCATTTTCTGATTTGCGTCTATTAAGTATTGATTTTGGAGTGGCATTAACCAGAGTTCCATTTGGACTGGATATAGTATGATCATTGTGTTCGCCGATTCTTAGATTGTGTCTAGCTCTTCCTTCACTGTTTATGTTATTCTCAATATGGGTGTTTAGCGGACTGTCATGTAGTGTGTGTTTTACTTTTGAATCTGGTTTTTTTAAATAGTGTCTCCATCTCTTTCTCCTTTTCTTCCCTTTTTAGTAGGTCTACCACATTTTTTATTATTTCGCGGTCTAAACGTTTGACGCAATTGTGTCAGATTCATTGCATGTTTATCTTCTGGAATGCTCATTCCTATTGCTAACATGGCTAATATGGTAGCCTCTTGTAGTAGCAGGGCAGTTACTCTTCTCTTCTGCAAATATGGTCACTGAATATCTTTCTCCTGCTCTGCCTTTCACCATAAAAGCTCCCATATCTGGCACAAGGACAATTGCATTGTCATTAATTGTATCGACAGCAAGCGACTTTTGGGGTAATGACGGCTTTGAATCAACTCCATTATTATTTGTGCAGTCAGGTTCACATTCAGTTTTTATTTGAACGCACTCTTTAATTTCCCCTTTTATCATTTCGATCAATTTCTCCAGATGGCATATACGTATGTGGCAATTGTTTGCAAAGTATACATGCACGCAGCTTAAAGTTGTGTTTTATTTGAAGAACAATATAAAGACTCGGGATAGGCGTTATATTTGGACAAAATTGTTTAAGATAGGGCCATTTTACTGATCGATGCGAAATCTGACATCCCACAGAGTAGAATCCCTGTACTTAAATATATATACTAGTACCTCCAAACGTGCCGAATCCCTGTGTATACAATATGTTAAAATCTTCAGTTATACAACAATGTTTTTCTCCTATTTAAAATATTAAAACAGGTTTTGGTACTTAAAAATACAATATCTGGATTAGAAAGTAGATAAGCAATGTTTTCACCATCATTAAAATTTCCATTGATAATTATACAATAGGCAGGAGAATATTATATATAACAATGAAAATACGAGAAATATATTCTAGGTATATGCTAAAGAAATTCAGAACTTATTGTATTAGTAAACAAGTTTTAACAACTTATGTTAATCACTCTCGTTGGCACGGATGAAAGCGTAAATGTGGTCATTCGTGTGGGAGGAAACCGGAGTACCCGGAGAAAACCCACCTGTCCGATCTGGCGACCACCGTACCATCTCATATTCCCAGTCCGAGGTAACCATTTAGTTGACCAACAAGCAAATGTAGAGCATAATTATAATGAATCATGTGAAAGACTGACAGTTACGTTTTGTCTGTGTAAGAAAGTGTAACAATTATAAAATCTTTAAAACAACATTTGAATTTGAGCAATACTTGGTTAAATGTCAACATAAACTGTTAAGATCATTGGCGTTGCTTCCTATAGGCCGTGGCCTACACTTTTCCCCGAAAAAAAATAAAAATGCCAAATCTGCAACAAAAATCAGGAGGCCAGGATTAAATTATATACGCTGTAAATAGTTTTTCTGGGGACGACCCCCATCCCGTCTTGTTTTAAGTTGGCCTACACATCGATTCCAGCCAAGCTACGCCCCTGAAGATACATGATTAAGTTCAGAATTAGAAATCATAAATTTCCTGTAGAAATCGGAATTGAATAGAATAGAATTTAATATGAGAAAATGCACACTGTAATTTGTCAAGTGGAGACTTCATTACCTGTTTGAATGCACATTTTATTTCTGTCAAGTATAAAGCATTTTACCATCAAGGCATTAGAGGTCTTATATAGGACTAGTTTAGCTGAGGCATATTCTATGTTTCAGCAGAATCCATGACGCTATCACTGTGACACTGTTACAAATTTGGGTGTAGGATCGACCAGCCGTTTGGAGTAGTGCAAATCAGTAAATCGAGTATGACATGTACACTGTGACGTGAACCTAGTCCTATATATAACCTAGTCCTATATATAACCTAGTCCTAAACCTAGTCCTATATATAACCTAGTCCTATATATACCTAATCCTATATATAACCTAGTCCTATATATAACCTAGTCCTAAATCTAGTCCTATATATAACCTAGTCCTATATATACCTAGTCCTATATATAACCTAGTCCTATATATAACCTAGTCCTATATATAACCTAGTCCTATATATACCTAGTCTATATATAACCTAGTCCTATATATAACCTAGTCCTATATATAACCTAGTCTATATATACCCTAGTCTATATATAACCTAGTCCTATATATAACCTAGTCCTATATTACCTGTCTAATAACCTAGTCTATAAACTAGTCTATATATAACCTAGTCCTATATATAACCTAGTCCTATATATAACCTAGTCTATATATACCCTAGTCTATATATAACCTAGTCCTATATATAACCTAGTCCTATATATACCCTAGTCTATATATAACCTAGTCCTGTATATAACCTAGTCCTATATATAACCTAGTCCTATATATACCTAGTCCTATATATAACCTAGTCCTGTATATAACCTAGTCCTATATATAACCTAGTCCTATATATACCTAGTCCTATATATAACCTAGTCCTATATATAACCTAGTCCTATATATAACCTAGTCCTATATATAACCTAGTCCTATATATAACCTAGTCTATATATAACCTAGTCCTATATATAACCTAGTCCTATATATACCCTAGTCTATATATAACCTAGTCCTGTATATAACCTAGTCCTATATATACCTAGTCCTATATATACCTAGTCTATATATAACCTAGTCCTATATATAACCTAGTCCTATATATACCTAGTCTATATATAACCTAGTCCTATATATAACCTAGTCCTATATATACCTAGTCCTATATATAACCTAGTCCTATATATACCTAGTCCTATATATAACCTAGTCCTATATATAAGACCTCAACATAATTCTTTGAGAATGCCTTGATAGTAAAATGTCACATTTCTATATATTTGGACTAACGTGAAGCATACCAAGAATCATTTGTGCGCAGTAAGTGTTCTTTAGACTCGAGTTTTCGGTATTAAGACCTTGTCATCAGCTAATAAAGGATGAGTCTGTTGCCAGAGTTACACAGGTATTCCGGCTGCCTTAAAACAGAGCTTGAAGAAACCAGCTTTAGAAATATAGTGGCACGAGTACGGCAGACAGCATTTCTTGAGAATGTTGTCGATTTCAGGGTACTGAATAGATATGCCCGGTCCACTGTTACACAGTTTTGTGTTGATCTTAGGAAATGTGTGTTCTCTTGACTATCAGGGCCGATTAGTACCTCAATGCACGACTAGCGCATAGTCATGGCCGATGCATTAATTTTAATCTTAGCCTGGGTGCATACAGGCTTTGCTTCAAAAATGTACCAAAATTGACATTGGCCAGAGCAATATTTAAGAAATAATAAGTATCAACCGTGGTATATCGCAGAATAACCCGAGTTTGAAGTTCTTATAATATATACCCATAAGAACGACAAACGAGGGTTATTCTACGATATACCACGGTTGATACTTATTATTTCGATTCTAACACGACTTCTAATAATTTTAGACGAGAATCAAAGGAGTATTTTCTTCAAACGCTGTGATACTCTGCTGCATTTGGCTTTCAAAATTTCCTCCCGCGTAAGGGGTGATGACGTTATTTTTTATGGAAGATATCAATCTAGTGCATAAATGAACAAAAGTTGTAACTGATCAATAATTTTATTTATTTTGTCAAATATAACTGTACAGAATAGTACCGGTAACTGAAATGTTACTTAACAGAAAAACAAGACGGACAAGAGATTATCCGATTCTAAAAATAGCTCACTTCCGCGGATTCCCACGGTAGTATTTACAAACATCACGTGACTTTCATTCATAAAACGTTACACGCAAATGGAATAGCCAAAACACGGTGTGCGCGCAGCATAGTTCAAGGTAGGTATATCGCAGAATAACCTGAGGTAGATTTTACTCTACAAGTACGGTATGTATGTTATTAGCTGGGTCGTGTTAGAATTCATAATAACTTAATTTGTGTTGTAAACACTGTTTGCATATGGCTCAAATTTGTCATGGTAGTTTGTTATTGATAATATTACTTGGCAAGCATTAAATAATTATAGAGCGCATTGAATTTGTCAGGGAAAAAATGAAACAAACAGATTATAACCCCAAAATATGCGATTTTTCATCATTTGCAATGTAAAAAAATGTATGGGGAATTTTGTTAATGAGAATTATTTATTATTTAATAACATACACATACAGAATGACAAGATTAATGTTAAAAAATGAAGCATTTTGGAAAAATGCATAAAAATTACACACGATCAGAAAAAATAGATTGGCCGCCGAGGCACTTCTTAAAAACTTAATTTTTGTTTGTAAATACAATGTACTAGTCGCACATTGTTCAGTAAATACAATGTACTAGTCACACATTGTTCAGTAAATACAATGTACTAGTCACACATTGTTCAAATTTGTCATGGTAGTTTCTTATCGATTACATTACATGGCAAACAGCAACTAATTATAGAACATGGTGAAAATAACAGGAAAATAATGAAATATATACATTTTGCATTCCAAAACGACACTTTTCTTCATTTCTTGCGAATACATGTACAGTAAAACCCCTATAATAAGCGGGGTGGTCTCTTTATCGAGTTTGGTCAAGGAGACCAAATTATGCTAATTTTACTACATGTAGTTTCACACATGATAATTTCTTGGTTTTTCTGTTTTAATTACAGAAGAGTTGGTTCTTTCTATGGTTTAGGATTGTACTTCTGAAATCCATTCATATACAACTGTATATCACAATTAATTAATAATAAAATAAAGTACAATGTAAATAAGTTAATCCATTTATTTTCAAAATTTATTTTCTTGTTTTCACTTATTATACAGCACAGTAGTTTCTTTGAAAAGTACATATCATCATCAATCATTCATTATTTAAAAAAACGTTCAAGGGTTGACTGCTTATTTAAACTCTTCACTTTCACAGATTGTTTCTAGATCTCATCTTGGACTTTAGCTAAGTCCTGTGACATATCTATTAATAGAAACACATAATACCTACCTTGTGTTTTGCTTGCAACAGTTTGTACTCAAGACAATATACAAAAGATTAAAAGCAATCCAAACCAATCATTTACAATCAACACTTCCGTGTGTTTATCTCACTTAACCTTGACCGATACCATAAAGTGGTCGCTTAATTGTCATAAAACTGGGACATAATTAAAAATGTTTTATCATGTCAATGAAAGTGAGAAAATTGCCCGCGTCGTATTAGGGGTCCAATTAGCATAGGATTAATGGCATTTGTCTGAATTAACTGGTCGTATTACGGAATAACGGGGTGGTCTTGTTATCGGGGTCAACGACCATTGACATATATAGTGAAATATTCCGTTCTGAAAAAAATCGTTCGTAATAGCGGGGTGGTCTCGAAATCGGGGTGGTCGCATAGAGGGTTTTTACTGTATATGAAATGCACAAATTGTTTACCTATCAAATGTTGTTGATGAGAAGCATTTATTATATACGGTAAGAACATTCACATATGCATACAGCCAGATTAGTTTAATGTTAAAAAATGAAACAAGGGCCAAAATGTAAAAAAAATGTGACTTTTTACACTGGGCGAGGCGTTTCGGCGACTTTCTTAGAATCATAATATCTGTTCTAGATACAGTTTGCATATGGCTCAAAGTTGTAAAGGTAGTTTGTTAAAGATTATAATAATTATTACAGGAGAAATAAGAAATAAACGGGGGGGGCTAACTGGTAACAAAAATTGTTAACAATCATTTTATTTGTTTTACAATTTTCATACAAAATGTTGTACAGTAAGATACATTAGCCCATTATAAAGCACTATTGAAATGTTCTATTTAATGGTCATACTGTGTATTTTAACCATATTTTGTTGAAATTTATTAAATAACACCATTTAAGGACGCGATCACACACTTTCTCACTTCTCCCAAACATTCTGACCTAGAATGAGCCTTGAGTTAAGTTTGAATAAGTTATATTAGTTAAGGACATGTGGCCTGCCTGATAAGACTCTATACTATTTGCTATTCAGATGATCTTGCTAAGACACTTGGCTATGTAGCAAACAACATAGATCCTGATCAGCACGCAGCGTCAAAAGCCTTTAAATGTATCCAGAATGAAATGGGTTAAAGAAGTATTCGTCCAGGTATGCCCATCTCACATACCCCACAATCCACTCATGATCTCAAGATTTCATGAATGCCATTAAATTATTGTGCTGCTATCATACAAAGTCTCCTTTCTCTTTCTTTGCCTTCAGGATATCTTTCCAGTCCTCGTTGCTGAGCCCTGCCACATTAAATGGTGCATCTTTCCACCGCTTGCATGTATCCTGCCTTCCATTTGTATCCACAATCAGGAAATTCTCTATTTTTAGAACAGGGAATTCCACTGATTTATGTATGCAAACCACACCCAGGTTTCCACCACACTCTTTACAAATGAGTTTACCAGTGAACTGGATAGCCTCATCTTGGTACCGTGACCCGCCTTTTACAAGTGATACGCGATTTCTGAAATGATCGTCGATGACAACATGGTGTGAATTTTGTATTTTCTTCACGTCATCGGACCAGCAGATAAACTGATCACACTTGATACAGCGTAGTTCAAATTGTCCAGTTCTGACTAAACTACGCCGCGATCCAAGTGCTTTCAACTGTCGGCTAACGTTCGCCTCATCCTGTAATTTGTATATCTGTTGATGGAACCTCTCTGGAGAGTTTGCAATATATTTCTGAAATCATGTGTATTAGAAATTAGAGCAAGCTCATATAAAAGCTTATCAAAAGGAAGCATTGCTTAGTTTATACAAAGTTCTTACAACTTATATTAATCACTCTCGAGACCTCATTACTGATGGAATCCATCGCAACAAGGGAGAGAGAAGAGGCAACGTGGAATTCAAATGCCTTGCATAAAGGCACAATCGTCATGGCGACAGATAAAGCATTGCTTAGTTTATACAAAGTTCTTACAACTTATATTAATCACTCTCGAGACCTCATTACTGATGGAATCCATCGCAACGAGGGAGAGAGAAGAGGCAACGTGGAATTCAAATGCCTTGCATAAAGGCACAATCGTCATGGCGACAGATAAAGCATTGCTTAGTTTATACAAAGTTCTTATAACTTATAAATATATATATATAACATGGTTTATACACTATATTATACAAATTAAATTTCTTATTGTGAGAACTGTAGATGCGGCAATATTTGTAGTACAAAACAGGACTGTGCCTGCATTAGTTCTTACACAAACGGATCTGTAGTCCAGTGGTAAAACGCTGGACTGGTAATCCAGGGATCGCAGGTTCGATCCCCCGTCTGACCCTAATAAAATTAACAGTCTTTCAAATGGGACGTTAAACCTAGGTCTCGTGTCGGTGCTTTACACCGTGCACGTAAAAGAACCAGAGGAGACCCTGGAATGAGTCTCTGTCTGTATCATTGCACTATCCTCCAAAAATCTAAAATGACTAATCTCTTCAGGAGGCGTCGCTCATATGGGCAACCGGTAGCGACGATAAATTAACGTAAAACACACAATAGTTCTTGCGTATGGTACACCTAAAATCAGTATATTTTTGGATACGTTGTCATCGCCCCCTGGTTAATCTGGGTGACGCATCCATGTATATTTGTCATTTCAGAGGATAGTCAAGATACAGAAGAGGCTACAATTCCAGAAACATCCCTGGTTCTTTCACATGCCTGGGTGAAAAGCACTGATACACCTAGGTCTATAGTTCAGTCTCAAAGACTTTTAATAGTATTAGGGTCAGATAGGGGATCGAACCTGCGATCCCCAGAGTCCATCGTGTGAACCATTCACCTGTCTAAAGAATCTGTACTTCAGTGCTGCATAAACTAAAAAATACTCTTAGAACAATTGCTTGAGTTCATTTAATTAATATTACAATAGAACTGATACATTGTTTGTTTGGGTTTTATGCCCTGCATCAGCACCATATTGGGCTATATCGCCCGCGGGCAGTTTACCTAACAGTATCTATCCTGGAAGGCTCCAGCATATAACCAGTAATTGGTGTACCAACCTCCGTAAGAAAGTGTCAACTTTTTCATATAAATGAGACACGGCCTGAGCATGGCTACAACCAGTGATGATACGGTTACAGTGGTATGCAAGTCACAGCAGCCATAACCACTCGACCACGGAGGCGGACTGATACACTACCTGTAATTGTATGATAGCCTTCCGCATCATGACCTCTCGTATCATATTCAGTTCTTCTTTCTCCGCCATGCCCGTTGTTTCTTCGGCAATAACATAATACTTGCTATCAGCTGCCCTCCCTCTTCCTGGAATGTTCATTTATGCATATGATATTCCTACCCCTCTTCCTAGAATGTTCATTTATGAATATGATATTCCTACCCCTCTTCCTAGAATGTTCATATATGCATATGATATTCCTACCCCTCTTCCTAGAATGTTCATATATGCATATGATATTCCTACCCCTCTTCCTAGAATGTTCATATATGCATATGATATTCCTACCCCTCTTCCTAGAATGTTCATTTATGAATATGATATTCCTACCCCTCTTCCTAGAATGTTCATTTATGCATATGATATTCCTACCCCTCTTCCTAGAATGTTCATTTATGAATATGATATTCCTACCCCTCTTCCTAGAATGTTCATTTATGCATATGATATTCCTACCCCATTTCCTGGAATGTTCATTAATGCATATGATATTCCTACCCCACTTCCTGGAATGTTCATTTATGCATATGATATTCCTACCCCACTTCTTGGAATGTTCATTAATGCATATGATATTCCCACCCCACTTCCTGGAATGTTCATTAATGCATATGATATTCCTACCCCATTTCTTGGAATGTTCATTAATGCATATGATATTCCAACCCCACTTCCTGGAATGTTCATATATGCATATGATATTCCTACCCCACTTCCTGGAATGTTCATATATGCATATGATATTCCTACCCCACTTCCTGGAATGTTCATATATGCATATGATATTCCTACCCCACTTCCTGGAATGTTCATATATGCATATGATATTCCTACCCCACTTCTTGGAATGTTCATATATGCATATGATATTCCCACCCCACTTCCTGGAATGTTCATTAATGCATATGATATTCCTACCCCACTTCTTGGAATGTTTATTAATGTAGGACACACATGATATTCTCAGCCCACTTCTTGGAATAACCGTTAAAATATATATTTCTCACCATTGTTGAATATCCTGAACGTATAACACAAATAGTTCTCATTAACGTATGAATCAAATATAACAATTATTACCTCTGGACTGGACCATAGCTATCTCATTAGTGACGTGATCGTATCTAATCACGAGGTTACACTTGGATATATCAAGTCCTTCCTCCGCTACTGACGTTGCTACTATCAGCTTGTGTTTACCATTTCTGAAATATTCCAGCGCATCGTCCTGCTCCGCTTTGGTCATACCTATCAGAAAAAGACAACCATAGAAATATTTTTTAACATTTACATTTTAACATCTTTGAAAGAGTATTGTACATTCATCGATCATTCCTACCAAATCTTGCCAAAATCTGGGAGGTGGTTTGTGAGAAAAAGATTTTGTGAGAATTTGTGTTCTTTTAAGATGGCTCGTGTGAAGTAGAATTTTGAAATCTATAATAAAAGCATGATTTTGACCTATCGGCAGACATCTTGGGACAATAATTGCACCAGAGCAATCGCCCTGCCAACACCTTCATTTATGCATATTATATTTCCACCCCACTTCCTGGAATGTTCATGTATGCATATGATATTCCTACCCCACTTCCTGGAATGTTCATTTATGCATATGATATTCCTACCCCACTTCCTGGAATGTTCATTTATGCATATGGTATTCCCACCCCACTTCCTGGAATGTTCATATATGCATATGATATTCCCACCACACTTCCTGGAATGTTCATAAATGCAAATTATATTCCTACCCCACTTCCTGGAATGTTCATTAATGCATATGATATTCCCACCCCAGTTATTATTCCAATCATTAATCTAGGACACACATGATATTACATGACCATACAAGTACAGTTTCTTGACCATTATCAGATTGGTTCATGAGCAGAAGATGTTTGAAATCTCTCATAAAAGGACAATCGTTTGACGTTTCGGCAGCCATCTTGGATAACATAATCATCCGCTTTTGAGGAAAACTGCACTAGAGGGATCACCTCATCAATATCCTCTTATTGGCAATATGACCTGTCCAGAATCGGTAAAATGTAATGTAAAATTTGACACTCCGGGCTAGACCTATTTTTGATCCTGGGGTGACAATGTTAACAACTGTTTGAAAAGGAATTGTACATCGTTCATTCCTACCAGATTCGTCAAAATCCGCCCGGCGGTTGGTGAGAAGAAGATGTTCTAAGAGTTTGTGCTATTTTTACATGGCGGCCATCTTGGATTACATAATGATGTAATTTTAATAAATATGTAATCCCCCAAGTATCATGATTATAAATGGTGACTATAGACCTAATGGTTACTGAGAAGAAGACGTTTGAAAATGTTCACGGCCGACGACAGACGGTCACACATGCAGTAACAAGAGCTTACATGAGCGAATTAATTACCGGGTAGTCAAAATGTTACCATGATCATAAATGGTGACTATAGACCTAATGGTTACTGAGAAGAAGACGTTTGAAAATGTTCACGGCCGACGACAGACGGTCACACATGCAGTAACAAGAGCTTACATGAGCGAATTAATTACCGGGTAGTCAAAATGTTACCATGATCATAAATGGTGACTATAGACCTAATGGTTACTGAGAAGAAGACGTTTGAAAATGTTCACGGCCGACGACAGACGGTCACACATGCAGTAACAAGAGCTTACATGAGCGAATTAATTACCGGGTAGTCAAAATGTTACCATGATCATAAATGGTGACTATAGACCTAATGGTTACTGAGAAGAAGACGTTTGAAAATGTTCACGGCCGACGACAGACGGTCACACATGCAGTAACAAGAGCTTACATGAGCGAATTAATTACCGGGTAGTCAAAATGTTACCATGATCATAAATGGTGACTATAGACCTAATGGTTACTGAGAAGAAGACGTTTGAAAATGTTCACGGCTGACGACAGACGATCACACATGCAGTAACAAGAGCTTACATGAGCGAATTAATTACCGGGTAGTCAAAATTTTACCATGATCATAAATGGTGACTATAGACCTAATGGTTACTGAGAAGACGTTTGAAAATGTTCACGGTAGTCGACATACGGTCACACATGCAGTAACAAGAGCTTACATGAGCGAATTAATTACCGGGTAGTCAAATTAGATTACATGTATATATATTTCAACAATACTGAACAGGAATACAAATTGTAAAGGAAGCTTAACGAGACACAAACCTCCCCTGTCAGCACTCGTGTTTGTCCCCACAAACTGTATAGGGTTCAACTCCATCAGTCCCTGGGTATCCTTCATCCAACTGAGAATTGCCTTCGCGAGTTCTCTAGTTTTAACAAAAACGATACCACGCGAATCCTCAAAGTTATTTTGGTAAGCCTTCATAATCATATCGCGTAGTTTCTCAAGTTTAGGATTGGCACACATCGTAAATCTGAAATCACGCAGTTCTGAAACATAGAAATGATATGCATGTACATTTAACATGCCAACTTGATTGGAATATGTTCCGAAGTGTTTGTTTTTTGTGGTTTTCTGAAACATAGAAATGATATGCATGTACATTTAACATGCCAACTTGATTGGAATATGTTCCGAAACAAAGAAATGATATGCATGTACATTTAACATGCCAACTTGATTGGAATATGTTCCGAAACAAAGAAATGATATGCATGTACATTTAACATGCCAACTTCATTGGAATATGTTCCGAAACAAAGAAATGATATGCATGTACATTTAACATGCTGACTTGATTGGAATATGTTCCGAAACATAGAATTGATATGCCTGTACATTTAACATGCCAACTTCATTGGAATATGTTCTGAAATAAAGAAATGATATGCATGTACATTTAACATGCCAACTTCATTGGAATATGTTCCGAAACAAAGAAATGATATGCATGTACATTTAACATGCCAACTTCATTGGAATATGTTCCGAAACAAAGAAATGATATGCATGTACATTTAACATGCTGACTTGATTGGAATATGTTCCGAAACATAGAATTGATATGCCTGTACATTTAACATGCCAACTTCATTGGAATATGTTCTGAAATAAAGAAATGATATGCATGTACATTTAACATGCCAACTTCATTGGAATATGTTCCGAAACAAAGAAATGATATGCATGTACATTTAACATGCCAACTTCATTGGAATATGTTCCGAAATAAAGAAATGATATGCATGTACATTTAACATGCTGACTTGATTGGAATATGTTCCGAAACATAGAATTGATATGCATGTACATTTAACATGCCAACTTCATTGGAATATGTTCTGAAATAAAGAATTGATATGCATGTACTATTCGGTTAAAAAGCAAATATCTACATCTATGTCATAGTGTAATTTATTTCCCAATAGTTCCCACATGGTCTGAAGTAAATGTGTTAGAACTAATAAACTTCGGCCCCCACACACTTTACCGTCTCCGTGGCCTAGTGGTTAAGGCGTCCGACCGGAGCGGGAGGTCGAAGGTTCCAATCTCGTCAGGGGTTCGTTCTGATATAAGGCCGTTGGTGAGCTGCCAGCTAATTAAATAATGGTTACCGATTGCCCACCAGCCTGGCGCCTGGCATAGGATTCAGTAAGTACTGATGTTCATAAAAAAAGGTGTCTCATAAGTCAGAAATGGCTGGCCCTTTAAATAGGGGTGACACTTTACTTTTTCACTGTTGCATACCCCAATAAATGCAACACTGGTTGATTTTATTCCTTCAATAAGACAATGGTATATACATGTACAACTAAGCTTTAGTGGAAGTCGTGATAGCGCAGTGGATGCGCATTCGCTTCAGGTGCGAAAGGTCCGGAGTTCGAGCCCCGTTGGAGCCATTACGATTGTGCCCTTAGGCAAGGCATTTAAATTCCACGTTGCCTCTTCTCTCTCCCTTGTGGCGATGGATTCCATCAAGAATGAGGTCTCGAGAGTGATTAATATAAGTAGAAATAACTTGTTTGGCAATCAAGCTAAAATAAATTTGTATAAACTAAGCTTTACACCAATGAGAATGTAAAATTTCATGAAAATCTAACAAGGGGATTTGGAGGGGGTTAATGCAGACTAGCGGCCAACTTCACAAAGAAGTTCTTATTTTTGCATTCCCATGTCATAGGTGAATACTTTTATTGGAATATATATTTTGAGATATCAAATTTTGACTTGAGTCTAAGTAGCCCCAGATCTTTCATATAAACTTTTCAAAAGGCCACAACCCCGTCTAATATCACTGAACATAGCAATGACATGTGCAACTCTATTTAATGTAAGGATTACAATGGGTACTCTGGCAATCAAGTACTCGGAAGAACGTCTGAGAATCGAGGAGCAAAAATCATAATGATGTACAGTCAAACTCTGTTGCCCCAAACTCGTTTAACCCATTCAACACCAAGTAACTGACATTGACTGGTGCATCATATTTTTAGACCAATAAATTAATAAGAAAATTACACTTGGAACTGTTCATTTATCAAAATGGGTAATTTTTCTCTAAAAATAGCAATTTTACTGGCAAAAAGTGCAGATCCTGATGAGACGGCTCGTCACGAGCAGGCTCATCTGGATCTACACTTTTTGTTAGCCTATTTAGAGGTCTGTGGTGTTGAAAGGGTTAACTAGAACACCCCTGTTTGCTCGAACACGTTGTCTGGCCCCACACATAATCTCTATGTAATGCATATTGGTCTACCTTTGATGATTCTAACACGGATGACTGAAACTCTCGAACCAGATCACGTGGTCCCACGAAATCAATTACTACTTCAATTAACACCTTAGGGTCGAACACAATCGGCCGAGTGCCCACGTCTGCGCATCTCAGAAAATGTACACAAAAGTTATCTCACCTTTCTCTGATTTGATTGACACTGTTTTTCATCGGTACATGCGCGTAATATACACGTTGTATAATTGGCAATTACTGTTCTAGCGTTATTTTCGTTCACTTTTTTATCCATATTTTAAATTGGTATTAAACGCAATTATGTATAGAACAAACATATTACACACTTATTGGGTTAAAGATGTGCTCCTTATACAAGTCGTCGGTCAAACCTGACTTTATTAAACATAATACGACAGGCAATCGACAATCAGTGACTGCTTTAAGAAGTAAGCAATTAAAACTTGTATGTCACATGTCCATGTGTTAAATCATTGTACATTATTATCATTACCGGTACCTACCGATTGACACATTCTATACATAACTCTACCTAACATGATATTATATGTAGATTTAAACCATTTGCCATTGAATTGCATAACATATTTACCAAAATATCAATATTCTTATACAGTCAAACCTGTGCTAGTGGTCACCTGTATTAAGCAGCCAGTTTCCAGATATGTTGTTTTAATATACATTTGACCTCTATTAAGCAGCCACCTGTGTTAAGCAGCCACTTTCGGTTATTCCCTTAACACAGGTTTGACTGTAGATTATAATATGATTTAATATGACTATGAAATGCCGTTGTATAAACACGGATTCGTATCAAACTACGAGAGAAGGATATATTGGATGTATTGCATAAACCAGTATACAACAGTAAGCTTCTAATACACGTAATGTATAAATATTATGGGTCACTCCAGAATGGCTATCCTTGTCTCGAACCACCCATGACTCAAAGATATTCAAGCATCATATTTGATGGTTGTTTAGTTATATGCAAATATGTAATTGTTGAGTGCACATAGCCTGGGAACAGGCATCGATATTTTGCCTGGACAGTCAAATAAATATATTTTAACACCGAGACTATTAATTGGGCCGTATTGAGTTTCTGATCATATCAACGCCTGGGGAAACTCGGCAGGTTTTCCGTGAAATTATTGATTACCGGTATCATTAATCCTATAAATAGGCCTATTAGCACGTGACTTAATTAATGACGTACTTGAATTGAAAGCGAGGCACTGCAATGTTGATAAAATCTTTATAATTGGCCGCCATTGTTTACGGGTCAACGGAACGATAAATAGTTTTAAAATTACAATGTGCGTCTGGCTAACATGACATTCCACTTAGGCGACACAAAAACTAACATGCGTCATAAAGAAATTAAGTCCTAAATTAACCATAGCATATAACTGACTAATGTCGCACCTCTAGAAATGGTATCCTAATTAATTCTTTGTATGGTATTTTATGACAAACTCGTGCTTCATAGCTGCCGAGTGTCACGAATGAATGTGGAAATCATGATAGCGCAGTGGTAGCGCGTTCGCTTCAGGTGTGAGAGGGCCAGAATTCACGCCCAGCTGTAGCTGTTACGATTGTGCCCTTAGACAAGGCACTTAAATTCCAAATATCCCTTGTCTCTCATGGTGATGGAATTCATCAGGAATGATATCATTGATGATTGATGAGTAGTCCACACTAGTTATCTCCCCTGTATTGTCATGAACTTGTTCTGCAATCAAGCTAAATGAAATATGTACAAACTAACAAATGATTGTAAAACACACCCAAAACTTAGAAACACTCACTTTTAAAGGCTACATACAGGGTTGATTCATTCTCATCCATTATCGCGTTCGCTTTCCAGCGCCCCATCTCGTTATTCAAGTAGAGTAGAGAATCCTTCATTCTAGCATCATTGTAAATGATCAGGGTATTGTTGTAATACTGAAATAATTCAATACATTTCTATTGAGGCTGTCCGATTAGCGCAGTGGTTAGCGAGCTCGCTTCTCACCAATGCAACCAGGGTTCGATCCTCGGACCGGGAAGTATGTGAGATGGTACTGTGGTTGCCAGATTGGACAGGTGGGTTTCCTCCGGGTACTCCGGCTTCCTCCCACACGAATGACATCATATACGCTTTCATCCGAGCCAACGAGAGTGATTAATATAAGTTGTTAAAACTTGCTTCGCAATCCTAAAATAAATAAAGTTTAAACTATTGCAAGTTCATAAATAAAACTTGCGTTATTTCCCATTGGTATAATGTGATCATCTAAGATTGCTGAGTAACCCAACAGAGTTACCACCACTGTCTGTATAATTGTATCATCTAGGGCAGTTGAGTAATCCACAATAGTTACCTACCCTGTCTTGGAGTACTGTATTGTCTAGGATGGTTGAGTAACCCACAATAGTTACCTCCCCTGTCTTGGTGTACTGTATTGTCTAGGATGGTTGAGTAACCCACAATAGTTACCTCCCCTGTCTTGGCATACCATATCATCTAGGGCAGTTGAGTAACCCACAATAGTTACCTCCCCTGTCTTGGCATACCATATCATCTAGGGCAGTTGAGTAACCCACAATAGTTACCTCCCCTGTATTGGCATACCATATCATCTAGGGCAGTTGAGTAACCCACACTAGTTACCTCCCCTATCTTGGCATACCATATCATCTAGGACAGTTGAGTAACCCACAATAGTTACCTCGGCAGTTGAGTAACCCATAATAGTTACCTCCCCTGTCTTGGTGTACTGTATTGTCTAGTATGGTTGAGTAACCCACACTAGTTACCTCCCCTATCGTGGCATACCATATCATCTAGGACAGTTGAGTAACCCACAATAGTTACCTCCCCCTGTCTTGGCATACCATATCATCTAGGACAGTTGAGTAACCCACACTAGTTACCTCCCCTATCTTGGCATACCATATCATCTAGGACAGTTGAGTAACCCACAATAGTTACCTCGGCAGTTGAGTAACCCACACTAGTTACCTCCCCTATCTTGGCATACATACCATATCATCTAGGACAGTTGAGTAACCCACAATAGTTACCACGGCAGTTGAGTAACCCACACTAGTTACCTCCCCTCTCATGGTGTACTGTATTGTCTAGTATGGTTGAGTAACCCACACTAGTTACCGCCCCTATCTTGGCACACCATATCATCTAGGACAGTTGAGTAACTCACACTAGTTACCTCCCCTCTCATGGTGTACTGTATTGTCTAGTATGGTTGAGTAACCCACACTAGTTACCTCCCCTATCTTGGCATACCATATCATCGAGGACAGTTGAGTAACTCACACTAGTTACCTCCCCTCTCATGGTGTACTGTATTGTCTAGAATGGTTGAGTAGCCCACACTAGTTACATCCCCTGTCCTGATTTACTGTACGTCTAGGACAGTTGAGTAACACACAATAGTCACCTCCCCTGTCCTGGAATACTGTATCATCATGGACTGTTGAGTAACAAAATTAGTTTTATCTCCCCGGTCTTGCCGTAATTTTTCGTCTAGGACTCTTGAGTAACCCAACAACAGTTACTGCATGGGTATTGGTATACTGTATTGTCTAGGACAGTTGAGTAACCCACAATAGTTATCTCCCTTGCCTTTGCATACTGTATCGTCTAGGATTGTTCAGTAACCTACACAAGTTACTGCCCCTACCATGGTACACTGATTCGTCTAGAATTGTTGAATAGCCCACAATAGTTACCTCTCCTGTCTTAGTATACTGTATTCGTCTAGTATTGTTATAAAAAACCAACAGAGTTACCGCCCCTGTCCTGGAATACTGTGTCATCTAGGACAATTGAGTAACCCACAATAGTTATCTCCCCTGTCCTGGTATACTGCAATGTCATAATTATTTTAGTTTTCTTGTATACTCTGTATTTGTAAAATTAACGGGAAATAAGACATGGCTAATCGACTACTTACTTCTAGATGTGACCGACACGAGTTCATAAATCGTCTGGCTTCAGAACTCCTCAGTTTTGCTGTCTCCCTCCAAAGTTTACTAACCCACTGTGTATATTGAGCGGTACCTTTCTGGGCAGGGGCTTTCAGAGAATTCTCCATTATAGTAGCCTCCGGCAGTTCCTTAACAACTAAAAATTAAACAAAAGATGAATTCCGTTCTTTTACACCAGTGAATAGGTCAGCTAGTCATAAATGGAATAACACTAACCGGCTAATATCAAGGGAGGCAAACACCGATAGTGAGGCTTCAAAAGGGGTAATTAGTTTTTACACAAATTTATTTTAGCTCGATTGCGAAACAAGTTCTTACAACTTATATTAATCAATCTCGAGACCTCATTCCTGATGGAATCCATCGCCATGAGGGAGAGAGAAGAGGCAACATGGAATTTAAATGCCTTGCCTAAGGGCACAATCGTAATGGCTCCAGTGGGGGCTCGAACTCCAGACCTTTCGCACCTGAAGCGAACGCGCATCCACTGCGCTATCATGACTTTCACTATTCCACAAGAGGTAATTAAAATGCCAATTATAGTTCAAGAGAAGACCAATTATCTGGACACTTCTATCTTCCACCATACAATGTAGTTTGTTTATAGCTAACAGAATCTGCAAGAATACAATAAAAAACAATCTGGGCAAATTCGTATCGATCAAATATGGGGACGAAATCAAGATTGAAATATTTGCACATGTATTAAGAGCTTGAACTGTAAAGGTGGCGGATGTGTAAATTAAATACTGTAAGCTAATAATCATATTGTAATACTGACACATTTACACGATGGCGTTACAAATTATTTTGTCTCTATATGTCTTATTTACCATTATTAATTGTTATGTTTCTACATGTCTTATTTCACATGATTAATTGTTATGTTTCTACATGTCTTATTTACCATTATTAATTGTTATGTTTCTACATGTCTTAGTTCACATTATTAATTGTTATGTTTCTATATGTCTTATTTCACATGATTAATTGTTATGTTTCTACATGTCTTATTTACCATTATTAATTGTTATGTTTCTACATGTCTTATTTACCATTATTAATTGTTATGTTTCTACATGTCTTATTTCACATTATTAATTGTTATGTTTCTACATGTCTTATTTAACATTATTAATTGTTATGTTTCTACATGTCTTATTTCACATTATTAATTGTTATGTTTCTACATGTCTTATTTAACATTATTAATTGTTATGTTTCTACATGTCTTATTTACCATTATTAATTGTTATGTTTCTACGTGTCTTATTTCACATTATTAATTGTTATGTTTCTACATGTCTTATTTCACATTATTATTTGTTATGTTTCTACATGTCTTATTTCACATTATTAATTGTTATGTTTCTACATGTCTTATTTCACATTAATTGTTATGTTTCTACATGTCTTATTTCACATTATTATTTGTTATGTTTCTACATGTCTTATTTCACATTATTAATTGTTATGTTTCTACATGTCTTATTTCACATTATTATTTGTTATGTTTCTACATGTCTTATTTCACATTATTAATTGTTATGTTTCTACATGTCTTATTTCACATTATTATTTGTTATGTTTCTACATGTCTTATTTCACATTAATTGTTATGTTTCTACATGTCTTATTTCACATTATTATTTGTTATGTTTCTACATGTCTTATTTCACATTATTAATTGTTATGTTTCTACATGTCTTATTTCACATTATTATTTGTTATGTTTCTACATGTCTTATTTCTAGGGATGGCAACGAATGTTTGAATATTCGTTCGAACGTCCGAATATTCGAATATTAAAACCATATTCGAATATTAAAAAAAAAATCAAATCAAATTTTAATAAATTGCAGTTAAATTTCAATCAATTAAGTTTCGAAAACAAAGAATGACCCAATGCGTGCCCGAAGGCGAGAAATGTCATCACGATTTGGCTCCAAATAACAAAGGAGGGTGATGACATGTTGTTCACACCTTACAGGGGTCACTAATTGATTAATGTAGTCTATTTGACGGGACACAAACTGAGAAGCATTTGTTTTACAGGTTCCATCTGTAGCCCTTGAAAACATACAAAGAGTTTAATGATTCACACTAAAACATGACTGTCCCTGGTCATTACGATTACAGTCGAATGAAAGTGAAATTACAACTAGCAAACCACCGAGTAAAAGAAGGAAATTAAGCTCCTTAGTGTATGACACCCCCGAGAAAGAACAATCGGACAAACTAAAATCGTACTGGCTAGAAAAAATGGATCCCCACTGTAAACCCTAGAATGGTGGCGATGGAACGAACACACATTCCCAAAAGTGGCGCAAGTCGCAAAGAAAGTACTAGCCCACCACCAAGTCAACAAGCGGAGTTGTTTATCAATCAACACAAGCCGCATATTTAAAACGCCGACAGTAGACTTCACGTTTACATAATTCTAACATGCCACCACTTTCAATAGAACGGTGTTACCCGTCAGCGATGCAAGAGTAAAGTGGAAATCGAAAGTTGGAGAAATTTGCGAATATTCGAATATTCGTTCGGAAGATCATCCGAATATTCGAATATCACAATCACCATTCGTTGCCATCCCTACTTATTTCACATGATTAATTGTTATGTTTCTACATGTCTTATTTCACATGATTAATTGTTATGTTTCTACATGTCTTATTTACCATTATTATTTGTTATGTTTCTACATGTCTTATTTCACATTATTAATTGTTATGTTTCTACATGTCTTATTTACCATTATTATTTGTTATGTTTCTACATGTCTGATTTACCATTATGTAAATAAATGGTGTCCTTCACAGCATGAAAATCAAAAAATAAATAAATGTGGGGACGAAATAGTAAAATGTAAAGCATAAAACAGATAAATTAAGGACATTTTCACATTTTCCATTCTATCCATGTTACAGTTGTTTAGAATTTTCACATTTTCCAAACTATCCATGTTACAGTTGTGTAGAATTTTCACGTTTTCCAAACTATCCATGTTACAGTTGTGTAGAATTTTCACATTTTCCAAACTATTCATGTTACAGTTGTTTAGAATTTTCACATTTTCCACACTATTCATGTTACAGTTGTGTAGAATTTTCACATTTTCCAAACTATCCATGTTACAGTTGTGTAGAATTTTCACATTTTCCAAACTATTCATGTTACAGTTGTTTAGAATTTTCACATTTTCCAAACTATTCATGTTACAGATGTTTAGAAGTTTCACATTTTCCAAACTATCCATGTTACAGCTGTTTAGAATTTTCACATTTTCCAAACTATTCATGTTACAGATGTTTAGAAGTTTCACATTTTCCAAACTATCCATGTTACAGCTGTTTAGAATTTTCACATTTTCCATACTGTCCAAGTTACAGCTGTTTAGAATTTTCACATTTTCCAAACTATTCATGTTACAGTTGTTTAGAATTTTCATATTTTCCAAACTATTCATGTTACAGTTGTGTAGAATTTTCACATTTTCCAAACTATTCATGTTACAGTTGTGTAGAATTTTCACATTTTCCAAACTATTCATGTTACAGTTGTTTAGAATTTTCACATTTTCCAAACTATTCATGTTACAGATGTTTAGAAGTTTCACATTTTCCAAACTATCCATGTTACAGCTGTTTAGAATTTTCACATTTTCCATACTGTCCAAGTTACAGCTGTTTAGAATTTTCACATTTTCCAAACTATTCATATTACAGTTGTTTAGAATTTTCACATTTTCCAAACTATTCATGTTACAGTTGTGTAGAATTTTCACATTTTCCAAACTATTCATGTTACAGTTGTTTAGAATTTTCACATTTTCCAAACTATTCATGTTACAGATGTTTAGAAGTTTCACATTTTCCATACTGTCCAAGTTACAGCTGTTTAGAATTTTCACATTTTCCAAACTATCCATGTTACAGCTGTTTAGAATTTTCACATTTTCCAAACTATTCATGTTACAGATGTTTAGAAGTTTCACATTTTCCAAACTATCCATGTTACAGCTGTTTAGAATTTTCACATTTTCCATACTGTCCAAGTTACAGCTGTTTAGAATTTTCACATTTTCCAAACTATCCATGTTACAGCTGTTTAGAATTTTCACATTTTCCATACTGTCCAAGTTACAGCTGTTTAGAATTTTCACATTTTCCAAACTATTCATGTTACAGTTGTTTAGAATTTTCATATTTTCCAAACTATTCATGTTACAGTTGTGTAGAAGTTTCACATTTTCCAAACTATCCATGTTACAGCTGTTTAGAATTTTCACATTTTCCATACTGTCCAAGTTACAGCTGTTTAGAATTTTCACATTTTCCAAACTATTCATGTTACAGATGTTTAGAAGTTTCACATTTTCCAAACTATCCATGTTACAGCTGTTTAGAATTTTCACATTTTCCATACTGTCCAAGTTACAGCTGTTTAGAATTTTCACATTTTCCAAACTATTCATGTTACAGTTGTTTAGAATTTTCATATTTTCCAAACTATTCATGTTACAGTTGTGTAGAAGTTTCACATTTTCCAAACTATCCATGTTACAGCTGTTTAGAATTTTCACATTTTCCATACTGTCCAAGTTACAGCTGTTTAGAATTTTCACATTTTCCAAACTATTCATGTTACAGATGTTTAGAAGTTTCACATTTTCCAAACTATCCATGTTACAGCTGTTTAGAATTTTCACATTTTCCATACTGTCCAAGTTACAGCTGTTTAGAATTTTCACATTTTCCAAACTATCCATGTCACAGTTGTGTAGAATTTTCACATTTTCCATACTGTCCAAGTTACATTTGTTTAATTTAAGTTTATTATGTTTACGACTAGAAAACTTGATGTTTCTTTGTACGATGTACTGACAGCATCAGACAGGATATTTAGTTCACCTCTTACCTCCTGGAAGTCATGATAGTGCAGTGGATGCGCGTTCGCTTTAGGTGTGAAAGGTCCGGAGTTCGAGCCCCGCTGTAGCCGTTACGATTGTGCCCTTAGGCAAGGCATTTAAATTCCACGTTGCCTCTTCTCTCTCCCTCGTGGGGATGGATTCCATCAGGAAGGAGGTCTCGAGAGTGATTAATATAAGTTTAAATAACTTGTTTCGCAATCGAGCTAAAATCAATTTGTATAAACTATCTAGAATTCCAAAGAGAATTTAAAACACAAGTTAACATTAAAATTTAATATGTTTAACTTGTTTGTCTTGAAAAAATCTTCGAGTGTGAATTGGAAACTTGCACTGGAAGGAATCGAGAACAAAAATTGCGTGTGCAACGGCAATATCCATCATTTGAGAGGGTGGACGGGAAGAAAATGAGTCACCCCGTCCAAAGGGTCGCCCACCAGTATATGGTTGTCTAATAGTGAAGCATGTAAGACAGGGCCCACACTGGGCAGAAAAAAGTTGGGGCCACTTATCTGTTTGAAAGATGGGGTGTGTGTGGGAGCGGTGTCGTCCCCTCCGGGAGGGGTGTCGTCCCCTCCCTGGTTTGATTTTTTTGGTATTTTTATTTGTAAATGGTGAGATTCTAGCCCGTTTTTTTCTGGAAGAAGTATTAATATAGACATTAGAATGAAAGAATGCATACCTGTTAAGGCTAAAAGTTTATTTTACAATGTAGCCCTGTGACAGTGATTAATAATGGAAGCCAACACAGGATTACATTTCAAATGAACTTTAAGCTCAAAAAAAGACATGCATACTAATCATTTTTGAAGACAATCCAATGAACTTTTACAACTTTAATTATTTTCTTGGTCATAATAATTTAAAAATACATCAGAATTACATACATGTACAAGTATCCACTATGTCTAACAAATTCAGTTCAAAATGCGTCTGTTCTTCTTGGACCACATTACAAATGCCGATTTGAAGTTGAACTTGTCTGGGCCGTCAATGGAAATGATCATCAGGCTGTCTAGGTTTCATTCACTAAGTCCATTTCGGACGTTTAAAACCGAAAGTAGCCATTTTGACACGTGACAATTTGGATTTTTTTTTTACGTTTATTTATCGGCGATTTGGACAAGTTTCATTCACTTTTTATAGTTGAGGACACGAAAATCATATTTTTCACAACTACTACCTTTGATCTTATTTGTGAAAAAGAACGCCAATAATTATTACCTAATTATCATAATTATTATGTACACAAGTTATTCGGTCATCCGTATAATCTTCAAACAATGTCATCATTTCACCGATCAAGTACTGCCGTTTTCATAAAGGACCTCAATTATCAAATCATTCCCATTATACAAAACTGTAAATGTGTGATCATATACCGCTAATTTACATGTTTGTTTTGTTTTGATTGCAATTTATGATGGGAATATGCCTCCAGCACATGTACACAGCTGTTTTGACTGTGAATCGATTGTTTCGCCAAACGATAGCGTATACCAGAGCAAATAAATTGTAACCAATGAACACAGACTGTGTATCGATTTTTCTTTAACTGGAACGCGCCGTCGTCAATGGTAAATAAAACCAGTCGAGTATGAAGGTTAAAATATGGCACAAACGTTATTTATGCCGATTTTTTGTGCACTTTTCTGAAAATCGCCAAATTGAAATTTTAGGAGCCATTTCTATCGCAAAATCGCCATTTGGCTCTTGTGGCGACTGACAGCGTGGCCCCTGGTAAGAGCAATTGAGAAAAAATGGCAACAATCCAATTTTTGCACAAGTGTTTCATGTTCACACAAATATTGCATACATCACATTTTATAACAGCCTAATACAGACTTGACAATGACTTCCTAATACAGACTTGACAATGACTTCCTAATACAGACTTGACAATGTCTTCCTAATACACACTTGACAATGACTTCCTAATACAGACTTGACAATGACTTCCTAATACAGACTTGACAATGACTTCCTAATACAGACTTGGCAATGACATATATACTTGACAATGACTTCCTAATACAGACTTGACAATGACTTCCTAATATAGACTTGGCAATGACATATATACTTGACAATGACTTCCTAATACACACTTGACAATGACTTCCTAATACAGACTTGACAATGACCTCCTAATACAGACTTGACAATGACTTCCTAATACACACTTGACAATGACAAAATATTTGTATGACATTATTATGTGTATCCTTGTATATTTGTTTACTAATATAAACAGGACATACTTACGCGAGGATTGGCACATTCTCTTTTCTATGGTATTCATTAACTTGGTGACTGTTGCACCAAATTGGTCATTTTGTCTCTTTGCTACTGTATGGGTCTCTGTAATGAAAAACACAATTGTACAGATCAATCCACTACATTCACTTGTGCAAAACGATACACCTGTAAATTACATTCCAACATGATACACCTGTAAATTACATTCCAACAGGATACACTTGTACATTACATTTTAACAGGAAACACTTGTAAAATCCACCACAACATGCTACACCTGTAAAATCCACACCAACATGATAAACCTGTAAAATCCACCACAACATCATACACCTGTCAATTACAGTCCAACAGGAAACACCTGTAAAATCCACCACAACATGATACACCTGTACAATCCACATCAACATGATACACCTGTTGAATCGACCACAACATGATACACCTGTAAATTACATTCCAACAGGAAACACCTGTAAAATTCACCACAACATGATACATCTGTAACATCCAACACAACATGATAATCTGTAATAGCCACCACAACATGATACACCTGTAACATCCACAACAACATGATACACAAGTAACATCCACCACAACATGATACACCTGTAACATCCACCACAACATGATACATCTGTAACATCCACCACAACATGATACATTTGTAACATCCACAACAACATGATACACCTGTAACATCCACCACAACATGATATGTCTGTAACATCCATCACAACATGATACATCTGTAACATCCACCACAACATGATACATCTGTAACATCCATCACAACATGATACATCTGTAACATCCACCACAACATGATACACCTGTAACATCCATCACAACATGATACACCTGTAACATCCACCACAACATGATACATCTGTAACATCCATCACAACATGATACATCTGTAACATCCACCACAACATGATACATCTGTAACATCCATCACAACATGATACATCTGTAACATCCATCACAACATGATACATCTGTAACATCCATCACAACATGATACACCTGTAACATCCATCACAACATGATACATATGTAACATCCATCACAACATGATACATCTGTAACATCCACCACAACATGATACATCTGTAACATCCACCACAACATGATACATCTGTAATATCGACAGCTATATGATACACCTGTAACATCCACCACAACATGATACATCTATAAAATCGCCTGCAACATGATACATCTGTAATATCGACAGCAACATGATACACGTGTAACAAACACCACAACATGATACATCTGTAACATCCACCACAACATGATACATCTGTAATATCGACAGCTACATGATACACGTGTAACAAACACCACAACATGATACATCTATAAAATCAACTGCAACATGATACATCTGTAATATCGCTGCAATATGATCCACTCAGCATAGTAGCCCATATACGGGTTTTCTCCGGTTTCCTCCAACATGAAGGACCACATAAAAAGCTTGTTTCGCAATCATTGTAAAATAAATAGTTTATTAATTTTTTCTTTAGTCATACACTGAATCCCAAGTGTTTTTATAAGTGTTTGCAATATAGTACCGGGCACCAACATAAAGATATGGAAACGATCAATTTGTATTTTTACTACTTTTATGTCATTTGTTGTCAATCATTCTTCTCTTTTCAATTATCACAATGTTTAGGAATTTTGGTATTTTTTTCATTCACGGTGCATCATTCACATCCAAAGTAAAAATTCAATACATATATGTACATGTATCCTCTAGTGTCCTCTACCTTCCTCCAGTAGACTGACCATGGCAGTAACATTAGTCTCTACCTTCCTCCTGTACAATGTCCATGACAGTAACATTAGTCCCTACCTTCCTCCTGTACACTGACCATGACAGTACCATTAGCCCCTACCTTCCTCCTGTATGCTGCCCATGACAGTAACATTAGCCTCTACCTTCCTCCTGTAGACTGCCCATGACAGTAACATTAGCCACTACCTTCCTCCTGTAGACTGTCCATGACAGTAACATTAGCCTCTACCTTCCTCCTGTACACTGTCCATGACAGTAACATTAGTCCCTACCTTCCTCCTGTACACTGCCCATGACAGTAACATTAACCTCTACCTTCCTCCTGTAGACTGTCCATGACTGTAACATTAGCCTCTACCTTCCTCCTGTACACTGTCCATGACAGTAACATTAGCCTCTACCTTCCTCCTGTACACTGTCCATGACAGTAACATTAGTCTCTACCTTCCTCCTGTACACTGTCCATGACAGTAACATTAGCCCCTACCTTCCTCCTGTAGACTGCCCATGACAGTAACATTAGCCACTACCTTCCTCCTGTAGACTGCCCATGACAGTAACATTAGCCACTACCTTCCTCCTGTACACTGCCCATGACAGTAACATTAGCCTCTACCTTCCTCCTGTAGACTGCCCATGACAGTAACATTAGTCTCTACCTTCCTCCAATAGACTGACCATGGCAGTAACATTAGTCTCTACCTTCCTACTGTACACTGTCCATGACAGTAACATTAGCCTCTACCTTCCTCCTGTACACTGTCCATGACAGTAACATTAGCCTCTACCTTCCTCCTGTACACTGTCCATGACAGTAACATTAGCCTCTACCTTCCTCCTGCAGACTGTCCATGACAGTAACATTAGCCTCTACCTTCCTCCTGTACACTGCCCATGACATTAACATTAGCCTCTACCTTCCTCCTGTAGACTGTCCATGACAGTAACATTAGCCACTACCTTCCTCGTGTATACTGACCATGACAGTAACATTAGCCTCTACCTTCCTCCTGTATACTGTCCATGACAGTAACATTAGCCTCTACCTTCCTCCTGTACACTGTCCATGACAGTAACATTAGTCTCTACCTTCCTCCTGTACACTGTCCATGACTGTAACATTAGTCTCTACCTTCCTCCTGTACACTGTCCATGACAGTAACATTAGCCCCTACCTTCCTCCTGTAGACTGCCCATGACAGTAACATTAGCCACTACCTTCCTCCTGTAGACTGCCCATGACAGTAACACTAGCCACTACCTTCCTCCTGTACACTGTCCATGACAGTAACATTAGCCTCTACCTTCCTCCTGTAGACTGCCCATGACAGTAACATTAGTCTCTACCTTCCTCCAGTAGACTGACCATGGCAGTAACATTAGTCTCTACCTTCCTCCGGTACACTGTCCATGACAGTAACATTAGCCACTACCTTCCTCCTGTACACTGTCCATGACTGTAACATTAGTCTCTACCTTCCTCCTGTACACTGTCCATGACAGTAACATTAGCCCCTACCTTCCTCATGTAGACTGCCCATGACAGTAACATTAGCCACTACCTTCCTCCTGTAGACTGCCCAGGACAGTAACATTAGCCACTACCTTCCTCCTGTACACTGCCCATGACAGTAACATTAGCCTCTACCTTCCTCTTGTAGACTGCCCATGACAGTAACATTAGTCTCTACCTTCCTCCAGTAGACTGACCATGGCAGTAACATTAGCCTCTACCTTCCTCCTGTACACTGTCCATGACAGTAACATTATCCTCTACCTTCCTCCTGTACACTGTCCATGACAGTAACATTAGTCTCTACCTTCCTCCTGTACACTGTCCATGACAGTAACATTAGCCTCTACCTTCCTCCTGTACACTGTCCATGACAGTAACATTAGCCTCTACCTTCCTCCTGCAGACTGTCCATGACAGTAACATTAGCCTCTACCTTCCTCCTGTACACTGCCCATGACATTAACATTAGCCTCTACCTTCCTCCTGTAGACTGTCCATGACAGTAACATTAGCCACTACCTTCCTCCTGTACACTGACCATGACAGTAACATTAGCCTCTACCTTCCTCCTGTACACTGTCCATGACAGTAACATTAGTCCCTACCTTCCTCCTGTACACTGTCCATGACTGTAACATTAGTCTCTACCTTCCTCCTGTACACTGTCCATGACAGTAACATTAGCCCCTACCTTCCTCCTGTAGACTGCCCATGACAGTAACATTAGCCACTACCTTCCTCCTGTAGACTGCCCATGACAGTAACATTAGCCCCTACCTTCCTCCTGTAGACTGCCCATGACAGTAACATTAGCCACTACCTTCCTCCTGTAGACTGCCCATGACAGTAACATTAGCCACTACCTTCCTCCTGTACACTGCCCATGACAGTAACATTAGACTCTACCTTCCTCCTGTAGACTGCCCATGACAGTAACATTAGTCTCTACCTTCCTCCAGTAGACTGACCATGGCAGTAACATTAGTCTCTACCTTCCTACTGTACACTGTCCATGACAGTAACATTAGCCACTACCTTCCTCCTGTACACTGACCATGACAGTAACATTAGCCTCTACCTTCCTCCTGTACACTGTCCATGAAAGTAACATTAGCCTCTACCTTCCTCCTGTACACTGTCCATGACAGTAACATTAGTCTCTACCTTCCTCCTGTACACTGTCCATGACAGTAACATTAGCCTCTACCTTCCTCCTGTACACTGTCCATGACAGTAACATTAGCCTCTACCTTCCTCCTGCAGACTGTCCATGACAGTAACATTAGCCTCTACCTTCCTCCTGTACACTGCCCATGACATTAACATTAGCCTCTACCTTCCTCCTGTAGACTGTCCATGACAGTAACATTAGCCTCTACCTTCCTCCTGTAGACTGCCCATGACAGTAACATTAGTCTCTACCTTCCTCCAGTAGACTGACCATGGCAGTAACATTAGTCTCTACCTTCCTCCGGTACACTGTCCATGACAGTAACATTAGCCACTACCTTCCTCCTGTACACTGTCCATGACTGTAACATTAGTCTCTACCTTCCTCCTGTACACTGTCCATGACAGTAACATTAGCCCCTACCTTCCTCATGTAGACTGCCCATGACAGTAACATTAGCCACTACCTTCCTCCTGTAGACTGCCCAGGACAGTAACATTAGCCACTACCTTCCTCCTGTACACTGCCCATGACAGTAACATTAGCCTCTACCTTCCTCCTGTAGACTGCCCATGACAGTAACATTAGTCTCTACCTTCCTCCAGTAGACTGACCATGGCAGTAACATTAGCCTCTACCTTCCTCCTGTACACTGTCCATGACAGTAACATTATCCTCTACCTTCCTCCTGTACACTGTCCATGACAGTAACATTAGTCTCTACCTTCCTCCTGTACACTGTCCATGACAGTAACATTAGCCTCTACCTTCCTCCTGTACACTGTCCATGACAGTAACATTAGCCTCTACCTTCCTCCTGCAGACTGTCCATGACAGTAACATTAGCCTCTACCTTCCTCCTGTACACTGCCCATGACATTAACATTAGCCTCTACCTTCCTCCTGTAGACTGTCCATGACAGTAACATTAGCCTCTACCTTCCTCCTGTACACTGACCATGACAGTAACATTAGCCTCTACCTTCCTCCTGTAGACTGTCCATGACAGTAACATTAGTCCCTACCTTCCTCCTGTACACTGTCCATGACTGTAACATTAGTCTCTACCTTCCTCCTGTACACTGTCCATGACAGTAACATTAGCCCCTACCTTCCTCCTGTACACTGTCCATGACAGTAACATTAGCCACTACCTTCCTCCTGTACACTGTCCATGACAGTAACATTAGCCCCTACCTTCCTCCTGTAGACTGCCCATGACAGTAACATTAGCCACTACCTTCCTCCTGTAGACTGCCCATGACAGTAACATTAGCCACTACCTTCCTCCTGTACACTGCCCATGACAGTAACATTAGCCTCTACCTTCCTCCTGTAGACTGCCCATGACAGTAACATTAGTCTCTACCTTCCTCCAGTAGACTGACCATGGCAGTAACATTAGTCTCTACCTTCCTCCTGTACACTGTCCATGACAGTAACATTAGCCCTACCTTCCTCCTGTACACTGCCATGAAGTAACATTACCTCTACCTTCCTCCTGTACACTGTCCATGACAGTAACATTAGTCTCTACCTTCCTCCTGTACACTGTCCATGACAGTAACATTAGCCTCTACCTTCCTCCTGTACACTGTCCATGACAGTAACATTAGCCTCTACCTTCCTCCTGCAGACTGTCCATGACAGTAACATTAGCCTCTACCTTCCTCCTGTACACTGCCCATGACATTAACATTAGCCTCTACCTTCCTCCTGTAGACTGTCCATGACAGTAACATTAGCCACTACCTTCCTCCTGTACACTGACCATGACAGTAACATTAGCCTCTACCTTCCTCCTGTACACTGTCCATGACAGTAACATTAGTCCCTACCTTCCTCCTGTACACTGTCCATGACTGTAACATTAGTCTCTACCTTCCTCCTGTACACTGTCCATGACAGTAACATTAGCCCCTACCTTCCTCCTGTAGACTGCCCATGACAGTAACATTAGCCACTACCTTCCTCCTGTAGACTGCCCATGACAGTAACATTAGCCCCTACCTTCCTCCTGTAGACTGCCCATGACAGTAACATTAGCCACTACCTTCCTCCTGTAGACTGCCCATGACAGTAACATTAGCCACTACCTTCCTCCTGTACACTGCCCATGACAGTAACATTAGACTCTACCTTCCTCCTGTAGACTGCCCATGACAGTAACATTAGTCTCTACCTTCCTCCAGTAGACTGACCATGGCAGTAACATTAGTCTCTACCTTCCTACTGTACACTGTCCATGACAGTAACATTAGCCTCTACCTTCCTCCTGTACACTGTCCATGAAAGTAACATTAGCCTCTACCTTCCTCCTGTACACTGTCCATGACAGTAACATTAGTCTCTACCTTCCTCCTGTACACTGTCCATGACAGTAACATTAGCCTCTACCTTCCTCCTGTACACTGTCCATGACAGTAACATTAGCCTCTACCTTCCTCCTGCAGACTGTCCATGACAGTAACATTAGCCTCTACCTTCCTCCTGTACACTGCCCATGACATTAACATTAGCCTCTACCTTCCTCCTGTAGACTGTCCATGACAGTAACATTAGCCTCTACCTTCCTCCTGTACACTGTCCATGACAGTAACATTAGCCTCTACCTTCCTCCTGTACACTGTCCATGACAGTAACATTAGCCTCTACCTTCCTCCTGTACACTGTCCATGACATTAACATTAGCCTCTACCTTCCACCTGTACACTGCCCATGACAGTAACATTAGCCTCTACCTTCCTCCTGTAGACTGCCCATGACAGTAACATTAGCCTCTACCTTCCTCCTGTAGACTGACCATGACAGTAACATTAGCCTCTACCTTCCTCCTGTACACTGTCCATGACAGTAACATTAGCCCCTACCTTCCTCCTGTAGACTGCCCATGACAGTAACATTAGTCTCTACCTTCCTCCAGTAGACTGACCATGGCAGTATCATTAGTCTCTACCTTCCTCCGTTACACTGTCCATGACAGTAACATTAGCCTCTACCTTCCTCCTGTACACTGTCCATGACAGTAACATTAGCCTCTACCTTCCTCCTGTACACTGTCCATGACAGTAACATTAGTCTCTACCTTCCTCCTGTACACTGTCCATGACAGTAACATTAGCCTCTACCTTCCTCCTGTACACTGTCCATGACAGTAACATTAGCCTCTACCTTCCTCCTGCAGACTGTCCATGACAGTAACATTAGCCTCTACCTTCCTCCTGTACACTGCCCATGACATTAACATTAGCCTCTACCCTCCTCCTGTAGACTGTCCATGACAGTAACATTAGCCACTACCTTCCTCCTGTACACTGACCATGACAGTAACATTAGCCTCTACCTTCCTCCTGTACACTGTCCATGACAGTAACATTAGTCTCTACCTTCCTCCTGTACACTGTCCATGACTGTAACATTAGTCTCTACCTTCCTCCTGTACACTGTCCATGACAGTAACATTAGCCCCTACCTTCCTCCTGTAGACTGCCCATGACAGTAACATTAGCCACTACCTTCCTCCTGTAGACTGCCCATGACAGTAACATTAGCCACTACCTTCCTCCTGTACACTGACCATGACAGTAACATTAGCCTCTACCTTCCTCCTGTAGACTGCCCATGACAGTAACATTAGTCTCTACCTTCCTCCGGTACACTGTCCATGACAGTAACATTAGCCACTACCTTCCTCCTGTACACTGACCATGACAGTAACATTAGCCTCTACCTTCCTCCTGTACACTGTCCATGACAGTAACATTAGCCTCTACCTTCCTCCTGTACACTGTCCATGACAGTAACATTAGCCTCTACCTTCCTCCTGTAGACTGACCATGACAGTAACATTAGCCACTACCTTCCTCCTGTAGACTGTCCATGACAGTAACATTAGCCTCTACCTTCCTCCTGTAGACTGCCCATGACAGTAACATTAGCCTCTACCTTCCTCCTGTAGACTGACCATGACAGTAACATTAGCCTCTACCTTCCTCCTGTAGACTGACCATGACAGTAACATTAGCCACTACCTTCCTCCTGTAGACTGTCCATGACAGTACCATTAGCCTCTACCTTCCTCCTGTACACTGTCCATGACAGTAACATTAGCCACTACCTTCCTCCTGTACACTGACCATGACAGTAACATTAGCCTCTACCTTCCTCCTGTAGACTGTCCATGACAGTAACATTAGCCACTACCTTCCTCCTGTAGACTGTCCATGACAGTAACATTAGTGTCTACCTTCCCTCTGTAGACTGACCATGACAGTAACATTAGCCACTACCTTCCTCCAGTAGACTGTCCATGACAGTAACATTAGCCACTACCTTCCTCCTGTACACTGACCATGACAGTAACATTAGTCCCTACCTTCCTCCTGTACACTGCCCATGACAGTAACATTAACCTCTACCTTCCTCCTGTAGACTGTCCATGACTGTAACATTAGCCTCTACCTTCCTCCTGTAGACTGCCCATGACAGTAACATTAGCCTCTACCTTCCTCCTGTAGACTGCCCATGACAGTAACATTAGCCACTACCTTCCTCCTGTAGACTGACCATGACAGTAACATTAGCCTCTACCTTCCTCCTGTACACTGACCATGACAGTAACATTAACCCTACCTTCCTCCTGTAGACTGTCCATGACAGTAACATTAGCCTCTATCTTCCTCCTGTAGACTGCCCATGACAGTAACATTAGTCTCTACCTTCCTCCAGTAGACTGACCATGGCAGTAACATTAGTCTCTACCTTCCTCCGGTACACTGTCCATGACAGTAACATTAGCCTCTACCTTCCTCCTGTACACTGTCCATGACATTAACATTAGCCTCTACCTTCCACCTGTACACTGCCCATGACAGTAACATTAGCCTCTACCTTCCTCCTGTAGACTGCCCATGACAGTAACATTAGCCTCTACCTTCCTCCTGTAGACTGACCATGACAGTAACATTAGCCTCTACCTTCCTCCTGTAGACTGACCATGACAGTAACATTAGCCACTACCTTCCTCCTGTAGACTGTCCATGACAGTACCATTAGCCTCTACCTTCCTCCTGTACACTGTCCATGACAGTAACATTAGCCTCTACCTTCCTCCTGTAGACTGCCCATGACAGTAACATTAGCCTCTACCTTCCTCCTGTAGACTGCCCATGACAGTAACATTAGTCCCTACCTTCCTCCTGTACACTGACCATGACAGTAACATTAGTCCCTACCTTCCTCCTGTACACTGACCATGACATTAACATAGTCCCTACCTTCCTCCTGTATACTGTCCATGGCAGTAACATTAGCCTCTACCGTCCTCCTGTAGACTGACCATGACAGTAACATTAGTCCCTACCTTCCTCCTGTACACTGTCCATGACAGTAACATTAGTCCCTACCTTCCTGCTGTAGACTGACCATGACAGTAACATTAGCCACTACCTTCCCCCTGTAGACTGACCATGATGGTAACATTAGCCTCTACCTTCCTCCTGTACACTGTCCATGACAGTAACATTAGACTCTACCTTCCCCCTGTAGACTGACCATGATGGTAACATTAGACTCCACCTTCCTCCTGTACACTGTCCATGACATTAACATTAGCCTCTACCTTCCACCTGTACACTGCCCATGACAGTAACATTAGCCTCTACCTTCCTCCTGTAGACTGCCCATGACAGTAACATTAGCCTCTACCTTCCTCCTGTAGACTGACCATGACAGTAACATTAGCCTCTACCTTCCTCCTGTAGACTGACCATGACAGTAACATTAGCCACTACCTTCCTCCTGTAGACTGTCCATGACAGTACCATTAGCCTCTACCTTCCTCCTGTACACTGCCCATGACAGTAACATTAGTCCCTACCTTCCTCCTGTACACTGACCATGACAGTAACATTAGCCTCTACCTTCCTCATGTAGACTGTCCATGACAGTAACATTAGCGTCTACCTTCCCTCTGTAGACTGACCATGACAGTAACATTAGCCACTACCTTCCTCCAGTAGACTGTCCATGACAGTAATATTAGCCTCTACCTTCCTCCTGTAGACTGTCCATGACAGTAACATTAGCCACTACCTTCCTTCTGTACACTGTCCATGACTGTAACATTAGCCTCTACCTTCCCCCGGTAGACTGCCCATGACAGTAACATTAGCCACTACCTTCCTCCTGTACACTGACCATGACAGTAACATTAGTCCCTACATTCCTCCTGTACACTGACCATGACAGTAACATTAGTCCCTACCTTCCTCCTGTACACTGTCCATGACAGTAACATTAGTCCCTACCTTCCTCCTGTACACTGTCCATGACAGTAATATTAGTCCCTACCTTCCCCCTGTACACTGTCCATAACAGTAACATTAGTCCCTACCTTCCTCCTGTATACTGACCATGACAGTAACATTAGTCCCTACCTTCCTCCTGTACATGACAGTAACATTAGTCCCTACATTCCCCCTGTACACTGTCCATGACAGTAACATTAGTCCCTACCTTCCTCCTGTACACTGTCCATGACAATAACATTAGCCACTACCTTCCCCCTGTACACTGTCCATGACAGTAACATTAGTCACTACCTTCCCCCTGTACACTGTCCATGACAGTAACATTAGTCCCTACCTTCCTCCTGTACACTGCCCATGACAGTAACATTAGCCTCTACCTTCCTCCTGTACACTGCCCATGACAGTAACATTAGCCTCTACCTTCCTCCTGTACACTGTCCATGACAGTAACATTAGCCTATACCTTCCTCATGTACACTGTCCATGACAGTAACATTAGTCCCTACCGTCCTCCTGTAGACTGTCCATGACAGTAACATTAGCATCTACCTTCCTCCTGTAGACTGTCCATGCCAGTAACATTAGTCCCTACCTTCCTCCTGTAGACTGCCCATGACAGTAACATTAGCCACTACCTTCCTTCTGTACACTGTCCATGACTGTAACATTAGCCTCTACCTTCCCCCGGTAGACTGCCCATGACAGTAACATTAGCCACTACCTTCCTCCTGTACACTGACCATGACAGTAACATTAGTCCCTACCTTCCTCCTGTACACTGACCATGACAGTAACATTAGTCCCTACTTTCCTCCTGTACACTGTCCATGACAGTAACATTAGTCCCTACCTTCCTCCTGTACACTGTCCATGACAGTAACATTAGTCCCTACCTTCCCCCTGTACACTGACCATGACAGTAACATTAGTCCCTACCTTCCTCCTGTACATGACAGTAACATTAGTCCCTACCTTCCCCCTGTACACTGTCCATGACAGTAACATTAGTCCCTACCTTCCTCCTGTACACTGTCCATGACAATAACATTAGCCACTACCTTCCCCCTGTACACTGTCCATGACAGTAACATTAGTCACTACCTTCCCCCTGTACACTGTCCATGACAGTAACATTAGTCCCTACCTTCCTCCTGTACACTGCCCATGACAGTAACATTAGCCTCTACCTTCCTCCTGTACACTGCCCATGACAGTAACATTAGCCTCTACCTTCCTCCTGTACACTGTCCATGACAGTAACATTAGCCTATACCTTCCTCATGTACACTGTCCATGACAGTAACATTAGTCCCTACCGTCCTCCTGTAGACTGTCCATGACAGTAACATTAGCATCTACCTTCCTCCTGTAGACTGTCCATGCCAGTAACATTAGTCCCTACCTTCCTCCTGTAGACTGCCCATGACAGTAACATTAGCCACTACCTTCCTTCTGTACACTGTCCATGACTGTAACATTAGCCTCTACCTTCCCCCGGTAGACTGCCCATGACAGTAACATTAGCCACTACCTTCCTCCTGTACACTGACCATGACAGTAACATTAGTCCCTACCTTCCTCCTGTACACTGACCATGACAGTAACATTAGTCCCTACTTTCCTCCTGTACACTGTCCATGACAGTAACATTAGTCCCTACCTTCCTCCTGTACACTGTCCATGACAATAACATTAGCCACTACCTTCCCCCTGTACACTGTCCATGACAGTAACATTAGTCACTACCTTCCCCCTGTACACTGTCCATGACAGTAACATTAGTCCCTACCTTCCTCCTGTACACTGCCCATGACAGTAACATTAGCCTCTACCTTCCTCCTGTACACTGCCCATGACAGTAACATTAGCCTCTACCTTCCTCCTGTACACTGTCCATGACAGTAACATTAGCCTATACCTTCCTCATGTACACTGTCCATGACAGTAACATTAGTCCCTACCGTCCTCCTGTAGACTGTCCATGACAGTAACATTAGCATCTACCTTCCTCCTGTAGACTGTCCATGCCAGTAACATTAGTCCCTACCTTCCTCCTGTAGACTGCCCATGACAGTAACATTAGCCACTACCTTCCTTCTGTACACTGTCCATGACTGTAACATTAGCCTCTACCTTCCCCCGGTAGACTGCCCATGACAGTAACATTAGCCACTACCTTCCTCCTGTACACTGACCATGACAGTAACATTAGTCCCTACCTTCCTCCTGTACACTGACCATGACAGTAACATTAGTCCCTACTTTCCTCCTGTACACTGTCCATGACAGTAACATTAGTCCCTACCTTCCTCCTGTACACTGTCCATGACAGTAACATTAGTCCCTACCTTCCCCCTGTACACTGTCCATAACAGTAACATTAGTCCCTACCTTCCTCCTGTATACTGACCATGACAGTAACATTAGTCCCTACCTTCCTCCTGTACATGACAGTAACATTAGTCCCTACCTTCCCCCTGTACACTGTCCATGACAGTAACATTAGTCCCTACCTTCCTCCTGTACACTGTCCATGACAATAACATTAGCCACTACCTTCCCCCTGTACACTGTCCATGACAGTAACATTAGTCACTACCTTCCCCCTGTACACTGTCCATGACAGTAACATTAGTCCCTACCTTCCTCCTGTACACTGCCCATGACAGTAACATTAGCCTCTACCTTCCTCCTGTACACTGCCCATGACAGTAACATTAGCCTCTACCTTCCTCCTGTACACTGTCCATGACAGTAACATTAGCCTATACCTTCCTCATGTACACTGTCCATGACAGTAACATTAGTCCCTACCGTCCTCCTGTAGACTGTCCATGACAGTAACATTAGCATCTACCTTCCTCCTGTAGACTGTCCATGCCAGTAACATTAGTCCCTACCTTCCTCCTGTAGACTGCCCATGACAGTAACATTAGCCTCTACCTTCCTCCCGTAGACTGTCGATGACAGTAACATTAGTCCCTACCTTCCTCCTGTACACTGACCATGACAGTAACATTAGTCCCTACCTTCCTCCTGTACACTGACCATGACATTAACATAGTCCCTACCTTCCTCCTGTACACTGTCCATGGCAGTAACATTAGCCTCTACCGTCCTCCTGTAGACTGACCATGACAGTAACATTAGTCCCTACCTTCCTCCTGTACACTGTCCATGACAGTAACATTAGTCCCTACCTTCCTGCTGTAGACTGACCATGACAGTAACATTAGCCACTACCTTCCCCCTGTAGACTGACCATGATGGTAACATTAGTCCCTACCTTCCTCCTGTACACTGCCCATGACAATAACATTAGCCTCTACCTTCCTCATGTACACTGTCCATGATAGTAACATTAGCCTCTACCTTCCTCCTGTAGACTGTCCAAGACTGTAATATTAGCCTCTACCTTCCTCCTGTAGACTGTCCATGACTGTAACATTAGCCTCTACCTTCCTCCTGTAGACTGACCATGATGGTAACATTAGCCTCTACCTTCCCACTGTACACTGACCATGACAGTAACATTAGTCCCTACCTTCCTCCTGTACACTGCCCATGACAATAACATTAGCCTCTACCTTCCTCATGTACACTGTCCATGATAGTAACATTAGCCTCTACCTTCCTCCTGTAGACTGTCCAAGACTGTAATATTAGCCTCTACCTTCCTCCTGTAGACTGTCCATGACTGTAACATTAGCCTCTACCTTCCTCCTGTAGACTGACCATGATGGTAACATTAGCCTCTACCTTCCCACTGTACACTGACCATGACAGTAACATTAGTCCCTACCTTCCTCCTGTACACTGCCCATGACAATAACATTAGCCTCTACCTTCCTCATGTACACTGTCCATGATAGTAACATTAGCCTCTACCTTCCTCCTGTAGACTGTCCATGACTGTAATATTAGCCTCTACCTTCCTCCTGTAGACTGTCCATGACTGTAACATTAGCCTCTACCTTCCTCCTGTAGACTGTCCATGACAGTAACATTAGCCTCTACCTTCCTCCTGTAGACTGTCCATGACTGTAACATTAGCCACTACCTTCCCCCTGTACACTGTCCATGACTGTAACATTAGCCTCTACCTTCCCCCTGTACACTGCCCATGACAGTAACATTAGTCCCTACCTTCCTCCTGTAGACTGTCCATGACAGTAACATTAGTCCCTACCTTCCTCCTGTGCACTGTCCATGACAGTAACATTAGTCCCTACCTTCCTCCTGTACACTGTCCATGCCAGTAACATTAGTCCCTACCTTCCTCATGTAGACTGCCCATGACAGTAACATTAGCCTCTACCTTCCTCCTGTAGACTGTCCATGACAGTAACATTAGTCACTACCTTCCTCCTGTACACTGTCCATGGCAGTAACATTAGCCTCTACCTTCCTCCTGTACACTGTCCATGACAGTAACATTAGCCTATACCTTCCTCCTGTACACTGCCCATGACAGTAACATTAGTCCCTACCTTCCTCCTGTAGACTGACTATGACAGTAACATTAGCCACTACCTTCCTCCTCTACACTGTCCATGACAGTAACATTAGACTCTACCTTCCCCCTGTAGACTGACCATGATGGTAATATTAGCCTCTACCTTCCTCCTGTAGACTGTCCATGACAGTAACATTAGCCACTACCTTCCTTCTGTACACTGTCCATGACTGTAACATTAGCCACTACCTTCCTCCTGTACACTGACCATGACAGTAACATTAGTCCCTACCTTCCTCCTGTACACTGACCATGACAGTAACATTAGTCCCTACCTTCCTCCTGTACACTGTCCATGACAGTAACATTAGTCCCTACCTTCCCCCTGTACACTGTCCATAACAGTAACATTAGTCCCTAGCTTCCTCCTGTATACTGACCATGACAGTAACATTAGTCCCTACCTTCCTCCTGTACATGACAGTAACATTAGTCCCTACCTTCCCCCTGTACACTGTCCATGACAGTAACATTAGTCCCTACCTTCCTCCTGTACACTGTCCATGACAATAACATTAGCCACTACCTTCCCCCTGTACACTGTCCATGACAGAAACATTAGTCACTACCTTCCCCCTGTACACTGTCCATGACAGTAACATTAGTCCCTACCTTCCTCCTGTACACTGCCCATGACAGTAACATTAGCCTCTACCTTCCTCCTGTACACTGCCCATGACAGTAACATTAGCCTCTACCTTCCTCCTGTACACTGTCCATGACAGTAACATTAGCCTCTACCTTCCTCATGTACACTGTCCATGACAGTAACATTAGTCCCTACCTTCCTCCTGTACACTGCCCATGACAGTATCATTAGCCTCTACCTTCCTCCTGTACACTGCCCATGACAGTAACATTAGTCCCTACCTTCCTCCTGTAGACTGTCCATGACAGTAACATTAGCATCTACCGTCCTCCTGTAGACTGTCCATGACAGTAACATTAGTCCCTACCTTCCCCCTGTACACTGTCCATGACAGTAACATTAGTATCTACCTTCCTCCTGTAGACTGTCCATGCCAGTAACATTAGTCCCTACCTTCCTCCTGTAGACTGACCATGACAGTAACATTAGCCACTACCTTCCCCCTGTAGACTGACCATGATGGTAACATTAGCCTCTACCTTCCTCCTGTACACTGTCCATGACAGTAACATTAGACTCTACCTTCCCCCTGTAGACTGACCATGATGGTAACATTAGACTCTACCTTCCTCCTGTACACTGTCCATGACAGTAACATTAGACTCTACCTTCCCCCTGTAGACTGACCATGATGGTAACATTAGCCTCTACCTTCCCCCTGTACACTGACCATGACAGTAACATTAGTCCCTACCTTCCTCCTGTAGACTGTCCATGACTGTAATATTAGCCTCTACCTTCCTCCTGTAGACTGACCATGATGGTAACATTAGCCTCTACCTTCCCACTGTACACTGACCATGACAGTAACATTAGTCTCTACCTTCCTCCTGTACACTGCCCATGACAATAACATTAGCCTCTACCTTCCTCATGTACACTGTCCATGATAGTAACATTAGCCTCTACCTTCCTCCTGTACACTGCCCATGACAGTAACATTAGTCCCTACCTTCCTCCTGTAGACTGTCCATGACAGTAACATTAGCATCTACCTTCCTCCTGTAGACTGTCCATGACAGTAACATTAGTCCCTACCTTCCCCCTGTACACTGTCCATGACAGTAACATTAGTATCTACCTTCCTCCTGTAGACTGTCCATGCCAGTAACATTAGTCCCTACCTTCCTCCTGTAGACTGCCCATGACAGTAACATTAGTCCCTACCTTCCGCCTGTACACTGACCATGACAGTAACATTAGTCCCTACCTTCCTCCTGTACACTGACCATGACATTAACATAGTCCCTACCTTCCTCCTGTACACTGTCCATGGCAGTAACATTAGCCTCTACCATCCTCCTGTAGACTGACCATGACAGTAACATTAGTCCCTACCTTCCTCCTGTACACTGTCCATGACAGTAACATTAGTCCCTACCTTCCTGCTGTAGACTGACCATGACAGTAACATTAGCCACTACCTTCCCCCTGTAGACTGACCATGACAGTAACATTAGACTCTACCTTCCCCCTGTAGACTGACCATGATGGTAACATTAGCCTCTACCTTCCCACTGTACACTGACCATGACAGTAACATTAGTCCCTACCTTCCTCCTGTACACTGCCCATGACAATAACATTAGCCTCTACCTTCCTCGTGTACACTGTCCATGATAGTAACATTAGCCTCTACCTTCCTCCTGTAGACTGTCCATGACTGTAATATTAGCCTCTACCTTCCTCCTGTAGACTGTCCATGACTATAACATTAGCCTCTACCTTCCTCCTGTAGACTGTCCATGACAGTAACATTAGCCTTTACCTTCCTCCTGTAGACTGTCCATGACTGTAACATTAGCCACTACCTTCCCCCTGTACACTGTCCATGACTGTAACATTAGCCTCTACCTTCCCCCTGTACACTGCCCATGACAGTAACATTAGTCCCTACCTTCCTCCTGTGCACTGTCCATGACAGTAACATTAGTCCCTACCTTCCTCCTGTACACTGTCCATGCCAGTAACATTAGTCCCTACCTTCCTCATGTAGACTGCCCATGACAGTAACATTAGCCTCTACCTTCCTCCTGTAGACTGTCCATGACAGTAACATTAGTCCCTACCTTCCTCCTGTACACTGTCCATGACAATAACATTAGCCACTACCTTCCCCCTGTACACTGTCCTTGACAGTAACATTAGTCACTACCTTCCTCATGTAGACTGACCATGACAGTAACATAGTCCCTACCTTCCTCCTGTACACTGTCCATGGCAGTAACATTAGCCTCTACCTTCCCCCTGTACACTGCCCATGACAGTAACATTAGTCCCTACCTTCCTCCTGTAGACTGCCCATGACAGTAACATTAGCCTCTACCTTCCTCCCGTAGACTGTCCATGACAGTAACATTAGTCCCTACCTTCCTCCTGTACACTGACCATGACAGTAACATTAGTCCCTACCTTCCTCCTGTACACTGACCATGACAGTAACATAGTCCCTACCTTCCTCCTGTACACTGTCCATGGCAGTAACATTAGCCTCTACCTTCCTCCTGTAGACTGTCCATGACAGTAACATTAGTCCCTACCTTCCTGCTGTAGACTGACCATGACAGTAACATTAGCCACTACCTTCCTCCTGTACACTGTCCATGACAGTAACATTAGACTCTACCTTCACCATGTAGACTGACCATGATGGTAACATTAGACTCTACCTTCCTCCTGTACACTGTCCATGACAGTAACATTAGACTCTACCTTCCCCCTGTAGACTGACCATGATGGTAACATTAGACTCTACCTTCCCCTGTAGACTGACCATGATGGTAACATTAGTCCCTACCTTCCTCCTGTACACTGACCATGACAGTAACATAGTCCCTACCTTCCTCCTGTACACTGTCCATGGCAGTAACATTAGCCTCTACCTTCCCCCTGTACACTGCCCATGACAGTAACATTAGTCCCTACCTTCCTCCTGTAGACTGCCCATGACAGTAACATTAGCCTCTACCTTCCTCCCGTAGACTGTCCATGACAGTAACATTAGTCCCTACCTTCCTCCTGTACACTGACCATGACAGTAACATTAGTCCCTACCTTCCTCCTGTACACTGACCATGACAGTAACATAGTCCCTACCTTCCTCCTGTACACTGTCCATGGCAGTAACATTAGCCTCTACCTTCCTCCTGTAGACTGTCCATGACAGTAACATTAGTCCCTACCTTCCTGCTGTAGACTGACCATGACAGTAACATTAGCCATTACCTTCCTCCTGTACACTGTCCATGACAGTAACATTAGACTCTACCTTCACCATGTAGACTGACCATGATGGTAACATTAGACTCTACCTTCCTCCTGTACACTGTCCATGACAGTAACATTAGACTCTACCTTCCCCCTGTAGACTGACCATGATGGTAACATTAGACTCTACCTTCCCATGTAGACTGACCATGATGGTAACATTAGCCTCTACCTTCCTTCTGTACACTGTCCATGACAGTAACATTAGCCTCTACCTTCCCCCTGTACACTGCCCATGACAATAACATTAGCCTTACCTTCCTCATGTACACTGACCATGACAGTAACATTAGCCTCTACCTTCCTCCTGTAGACTGTCCATGACTGTAACATTAGCCTCTACCTTCCTCCTGTAGACTGTCCATGACTGTAACATTAGCCTCTACCTTCCTCCTGTAGACTGTCCATGACAGTAACATTAGCCTCTACCTTCCTCCTGTAGACTGTCCATGACTGTAACATTAGCCACTACCTTCCCCCTGTACACTGTCCATGACTGTAACATTAGCCTCTACCTTCCCCCTGTACACTGCCCATGACAGTAACATTAGTCCCTACCTTCCTCCTGTAGACTGTCCATGACAGTAACATTAGCATCTACCTTCCTCCTGTAGACTGTCCATGACAGTAACATTAGTCCCTACCTTCCTCCTGTAGACTGTCCATGACAGTAACATTAGTCCCTACCTTCCTCCTGTAGACTGACTATGACAGTAACATTAGCCACTACCTTCCTCCTGTACACTGACCATGATGGTAACATTAGCCTCTACCTTCCTCCTGTACACTGTCCATGACAGTAACATTAGACTCTACCTTCCCCCTGTAGACTGACCATGATGGTAACATTAGACTCTACCTTCCCCCTGTACACTGACCATGACAGTAACATTAGTCCCTACCTTCCTCCTGTACACTGCCCATGACAATAACATTAGTCACTACCTTCCTTCTGTACACTGTCCATGACAGTAACATTAGCCTCTACCTTCCCCCTGTACACTGTCCATGACAGTAACATTAGTCCCTACCTTCCTCCTGTACACTGCCCATGACAATAACATTAGCCTCTACCTTCCTCATGTACACTGTCCATGACAGTAACATTAGCCTCTACCTTCCTCCTGTAGACTGTCCATGACTGTAACATTAGCCTCTACCTTCCTCCTGTAGACTGTCCATGACTGTAACATTAGCCTCTACCTTCCTCCTGTAGACTGTCCATGACAGTAACATTAGCCTCTACCTTCCCCCTGTACACTGTCCATGACTGTAACATTAGCTTCTACCTTCCCCCTGTACACTGCCCATGACAGTAACATTAGTCCCTACCTTCCTCCTGTAGACTGTCCATGACAGTAACATTAGCATCTACCTTCCTCCTGTAGACTGTCCATGACAGTAACATTAGTGCCTACCTTCCTCCTGTACACTGTCCATGACAGTAACATTAGTCTCTACCTTCCTCCTGTACACTGACCATGACAGTAACATTAGCCTCTACCTTCCTCCTGCAGACTGTCCATGACAGTAACATTAGCCACTACCTTCCTCCTGTACACTGACCATGACAGTAACATTAGTCTCTACCTTCCTCCTGTACACTGTCCATGACAGTATCATTAGCCACTACCTTCCTCCTGTACACTGACCATGACAGTAACATTAGCCTCTACCTTCCTCCTGTACACTGTCCATGACAGTAACATTAGTATCTACCTTCCTCCTGTACACTGACCATGACAGTAACATTAGCCTCTACCTTCCTCATGTACACTGACCATGACAGTAACATTAGTCTCTACCTTCCTCCTGTACACTGACCATGACAGTAACATTAGCCTCTACCTTCCTCCTGCAGACTGTCCATGACAGTAACATTAGCCACTACCTTCCTCCTGTACACTGACCATGACAGTAACATTAGTCTCTACCTTCCTCCTGTACACTGTCCATGACAGTATCATTAGCCACTACCTTCCTCCTGTACACTGACCATGACAGTAACATTAGCCTCTACCTTCCTCCTGTACACTGTCCATGACAGTAACATTAGTATCTACCTTCCTCCTGTACACTGACCATGACAGTAACATTAGCCTCTACCTTCCTCATGTACACTGACCATGACAGTAACATTAGTCTCTACCTTCCTCCTGTACACTGACCATGACAGTAACATTAGCCTCTACCTTCCTCCTGCAGACTGTCCATGACAGTAACATTAGCCACTACCTTCCTCCTGTAGACTGACTTACACCCTCTACCTTCCTCCTGTACACTGTCCATGACAGTAACATTAGTCCTCTACACTGCCCATCCATCCGCCTCTACCTTCCCCCTGTACACTGTCCATGACAGTAACATTAGCCCTACCTTCCTCCTGTACACTGCCCATGACAGTAACATTAGTCCCTACCTTCCTACCTTCCTCATGTACACTGTCCATGACAGTAACATTAGTCTACCTTCCTCCTGTAGACTGTCCATGACTGTAACATTAGCCTCTACCTTCCTCCTGTACACTGTCCATGACAGTAACATTAGCCTACCTTCCTCCTGTACCTGTCCATGACAGTAACATTAGCCTACACTGTCCATGACACACTGTCACTACTTCCTCCCCTGTACACTGTCCATGACAGTAACATTAGCCCTACCTTCCTCCTGTACACTGCCCATGACAGTAACATTAGCCTCTACCTTCCTCCTGTACACTGTATGACAGTAACATTAGCCTCTACCTCCTCCTGTACACTGTCCATGACAGTAACATTAGCCTACCTTCCTCCTGTACACTGTCCATGACAGTAACATTAGCCCCTACCGTCCTCCTGTACTGTCCATGACAGTAACATTAGCCTCTACCTTCCTCCTGTAGACTGTCCATGACAGTAACATTAGTCCCTACCTTCCTCCTGTAGACTGCCCATGACAGTAACATTAGTCCTTCCTCCTGTACACTGTCCATGACAGTAACATTAGCCTCTACCTTCCCCGTAGACTGCCCATGACAGTAACCTCCTGTACACTGACCATGACAGTAACATTAGTCCCTACCTTCCTCCTGTACACTGACCATGACAGTAACATTAGTCCCTACTTTCCTCCTGTACCTGTCCATGACAGTACATTAGTCCCTACCTTCCTCCTGTACACTGTCCATGACAGTAACATTAGTCACCTTCCTCCTGTACACTGACCATGACAGTACATTAGTCCCTACTTCCTCCTCCTGTACATGACTAACATTAGTCCCTACCTTCCCCCTGTACACTGTCCATGACAGTAACATTAGTACCTTCCTCCTGTACACTGTCCATGACAGTAACATTAGCCTCTACCTTCCTCCCTGTACACTGTCCATGACAGTAACATTAGTCCTACCTTCCCCCTGTACACTGTCCATGACATAACATTAGTCCCTACCTTCCTCCTGTACACTGCCCATGACAGTAACATTAGCCTCTACCTTCCTCCTGTACACTGCCCATGACAGTAACATTAGCCTCTACCTTCCTCCTGTACACTGTCCATGACAGTAACATTAGCCTCCTTCCTCCTGTACACTGTCCATGACAGTAACATTAGTACACTGTCCATGACAGTAACATTAGTCTACCTTCCTCCTGTAGACTGTCCATGACAGTAACATTAGTCCCTACCTTCCTCCTGTACTGCCCATGACTAACATTAGCCACTACCTTCCTTCTGTACACTGTCCATGACAGTAACATTAGCCTCTACCTTCCCCCTGTAGACTGCCCATGTACACTGTACACTGACCATGACAGTAACATTAGTCCCTACCTTCCTCCTGTAGCCATGACAGTAACATTAGTCCCTACCTTCCTCCTGTACACTGTCCATGACAGTAACATTAGCCCTACCTTCTCCTGTACACTGTCCATGACAGTAACATTAGCCTCTACCTTCCCCCTGTACACTGTCCATGACAGTAACATTAGTCACTACCTTCCTCCTGTACCTGTCCATGACAGTAACATTAGTCCCTACCTTCCTCCTGTACACTGCCCATGACAGTAACATTAGCCTCTACCTTCCTCCTGTACACTGCCCATGACAGTAACATTAGTCTACCTTCCTCCTGTACACTGTCCATGACAGTAACATTAGCCTCTACCTTCCTCCTGTACACTGTCCATGACAGTAACATTAGTCCCTACCTTCCTCCTGTAGACTGTCCATGACAGTAACATTAGCATCTCCTTCCTCCTGTAGACTGTCCATGACAGTAACATTAGCCCTACCTTCCTCCTGTAGACTGCCCACAGTAACATGACTACCTTCCTCCTGTACACTGTCCATGACTGTAACATTAGCCTCTACCTTCCCCCTGTAGACTGCCATGACAGTACATTAGCCACTACCTTCCTCCTGTACACTGACCATGACAGTAACATTAGTCCCTCTTCCTCCTGTACACTGACCATGACAGTAACATTAGTCCCTACCTTCCTCCTGTACACTGTCCATGACAGTAACATTAGTCCCTACCTTCCTCCTGTACACTGTCCATGACAGTAACATTAGCCCTACCTTCTGTACACTGTCCATGACAGTAACATTAGTACACTGTCCATGACAGTAACATTAGTCCCTACCTTCCCCTGTACACTTCCATGACAGTAACATTAGTCCCTACCTTCCTCCTGTACACTGTCCATGACCATTAGCCACTACCTTCCCCCTGTACACTGTCCATGACAGTAACATTAGTCACTACCTTCCCCCTGTAACCTGACAGTAACCCCTGTACACTGCCCATGACAGTAACATTAGCCTCTACCTTCCTCCTGTACACTGCCCATGACAGTAACATTAGCCTCTACCTTCCTCCTGTACACTGTCCATGACAGTGCCTATACCTTCCTCCTGTACACTGTCCATGACAGTAACATTAGCCCTACCGTCCTCCTGTAGACTGTCCATTAACATTAGCTCTACCTTCCTCCTGTAGACTGTCCATGACAGTAACATTAGTCCCTACCTTCCTCCTGTAGACTATGACAGTAACATTAGCCTCTACCTTCCTCCTGTACACTGCCCTACCTTCCTCCTGTACACTGACCATGACAGTAACATTAGTCCCTACCTTCCTCCTGTACACTGACCATGACAGTAACATTAGTCCCTACCTTCCTCCTGTACACTGTCCATGACAGTAACATTAGCCTCTACCTTCCTCCTGTAGACTGACCATGACATTAGTCCCTACCTTCCTCCTGTACACTGTCCATGACAGTAACATTAGTCCCTACCTTCCTCCTGTAGACTGACCATCCATTAGCCACTACCTTCCTCCTGTACTGACCATGACAGTAACATTAGCCTCTACCTTCCTCCTGTACACTGTCCATGACAGTAACATTAGACTCTACCTTCCCTCCAGACAGACCATGACAGTAACATTAGACTCTACCTTCCTCTGTACACTGTCCATGACAGTAACATTAGACTCTAGTAGACTGACCATGACAGTAACATTATACTCTACCTTCCCCCTGTACACCATGACAGTAACATTAGCCTCTACCTTCTCCTGTACACTGACCATGACAGTAACATTAGTCCCTACCTTCCTCCTGTACACTGCCCATGACAGTAACATTAGCCTCTACCCTTCCTCCTGTACACTGTCCATGACAGTAACATTAGCCTCTACCTTCCTCCTGTAGACTGTCCATGACAGTACATTAGCCTCTACCTTCCTCCTGTAGACTGTCCATGACAGTGTCTACCTTCCTCCTGTAGACTGACATGACAGTAACATTAGCCTCTACCTTCCCCTGTACACTGACCATGACAGTAACATTAGTCCCTACCTTCCTCCTGTACACTGTCCATGACAGTGCCTCTACCTTCCTCCTGTACACTGTCCAGTAACATTAGTCTACCTTCCTCCTGTAGACTGTCCATGACAGTAACATTAGTCTACCTTCCTCCTGTAGACTGTCCATGACAGTAACATTAGCCTCTACCTTCCTCCTGTAGACTGTCCATGACAGTAACATTAGCCTCCCTTCCTCCTGTAGACTGTCCATGACAGTAACATTAGCCACTACCTTCCCCCTGTACACTGACCATGACAGTAACATTAGTCCCTACCTTCCTCCTGTACTGTCCATGACTAACATTAGTCCTACCTTCCTCCTGTGCACTGTCCATGACAGTAACATTAGTCCTACCTTCCTCCTGTACACTGTCCATGACAGTAACCCCTACCTTCCTCCTGTAGACATGACAGTAACATTAGCCTCTACCTTCCTCCTGTAGACTGTCCATGACAGTAACATTAGCACTACCTTCCTCCTGTACACTGTCCATGACAGTAACATTAGCCTCTACCTTCCTCCTGTACACTGTCCATGACAGTAACATTAGCCTCTACCTTCCTCCTGTACACTGCCCATAACATTAGTCCCTACCTTCCTCCTGTACTGACTGACAGTCCCCTACCTTCCTCCTGTACACTGTCCATGACAGTAACATTAGTCTACCTTCCTCCTGTACACTGACCATGACAGTGTAATTTAGCCTCTACCTTCCTCCTGTAGACTGTCCATGACTGACCATGACAGTAACATTAGCCACTACCTTCCTCCTGTACACTGACCATGACAGTAACATTAGTCCCTACCTTCCTCCTGTACACTGACCATGACAGTAACATTAGTCCCTCCTTCCTCCTGTACACTGTCCATGACAGTAACATTAGTACCTTCCTCCTGTACACTGTCCATGACAGTAACATGCCCTACCTTCCTCCTGTAACTGACCATGACAGTAACATTAGTCCCTACCTTCCTCCTGTACATGACAGTAACATTAGTCCTACCTTCCTCCTGTACACTGTCCATGACAGTAACATTAGTCCCTACCTTCCTCCTGTACACTGTCCATGACATTAGCCACTACCTTCCCCCTGTACACTGTCCATGACAGTAACATTAGTCACTACTTCCCCTGTACACTGTCCATGACAGTAACATTAGTCCCTACCTTCCTCCTGTACACTTGCCCATGACCTTAGCCTCTACCTTCCTCCTGTACACTGCCCATGACAGTAACATTAGCCTCTACCTTCCTCCTGTACACTGTCCATGACAGTAACATTAGCCTCTACCTTCCTCCTGTACACTGTCCATGACAGTAACATTCCCTACCTTCCTCCTGTACACTGCCCATGACAGTAACATTAGCCTCTACCTTCCTCCTGTACACTGCCCATGACAGTAACATTAGTCCCTACCTTCCTCCTGTAGACTGTCCATGACAGTAACATTAGCCTCCTTCCTCCTGTAGACTGTCCATGACAGTAACATTAGTCCCTACCTTCCCCCTGTACACTGTCCATGACAGTAACATTAGTATCTACCTTCCTCCTGTAACTGTCCATGACAGTAACATTAGTCCCTACCTTCCTCCTGTAGACCCATGACAGTAACATTAGCCTCTACCTTCCCCTGTAGACTGACCATGACGTAACATTAGCCTCTACCTTCCTCCTGTACACTGTCCATGACAGTAACATTAGACTCTACCTAGACTGACCATGACAGTAACATTAGACTCTACCTTCCTCCTGTACACTGTCCATGACAGTAACATTAGACTCTACCTTCCTCCTGTACCTTCCCTCTACTACCTTCCTCCTGTACACTGACCATGACAGTAACATTAGTCCCTACAGACTGTCCATGACAGTAACATTAGTCCCTTCCTCCTGTAGACTGACCATGACAGTAACATTAGCCTCTACCTTCCCCTGTACACTGTCCATGACAGTAACATTAGTCCCTACCTTCCTCCTGTACACTGTCCATGACAGTAACATTAGCCTCTACCTTCCTCCTGTACACTGCCCATGACAGTAACATTAGCCCTACCTTCCTCCTGTAGACTGTCCATGACAGTAACATTAGCCTCTACCTGACAGTAACCTCCTGTAGACTGCCCTACCTTCCTCCTGTAGACTGTCCATGACCAGTAACATTAGTCCTACCTTCCTCCTGTACTGCCCATGACAGTAACATTAGTCCCTACCTTCCTCCTGTACACTGTGACAGTAACATTAGTCCCTACATGACCATGACATAACATAGCCCTACCTTCCTCCTGTACACTGTCCATGACAGTAACATTAGCCTCTACCTTCCTCCTGTAGACTGACCATCCATTAGTCCCTACCTTCCTCCTGTACACTGTCCATGACAGTAACATTAGTCCCTACCTTCCTGCTGTAGACTGACCATGACAGTAACTGCCACTACCTTCCCCCTGTACTGACCATGACAGTAACATTAGCTCTACCTTCCCCCTGTAGACTGACCATGACAGTAACATTAGCCTCTACCTTCCCCTGTACACTGTGACAGTAACATTAGTCCCTACACACTGCCCATGACAGTAACATTAGCCTCTACCTTCCTCGTGTACACTGTCCATGACAGTAACATTAGCCTCTACCTTCCTCCTGTAGACTGTCCATGACAGTAATATTAGCCTCTACCTTCCTCCTGTAGACTGTCCCTACATTAGCCTCTACCTTCCTCCTGTAGACTGTCCATGACAGTAACATTAGCCTTTACCTTCCTCCTGTAGACTGTCCATGACATAACATTAGCCACTACCTTCCCCCTGTACACTGTCCATGACAGTAACATTAGCCTCTACCTTCCCCCTGTAGCCCATGACAGTAACATTAGTCCCTACCTTCCTCCTGTACACTGTCCATGACAGTAACATTAGTCCCTACCTTCCTCCTGTACACTGTCCATGACAGTAACATTAACATTAGTCCCTCCTGTACACTGACCATGACAGTAACATGTCCCTACCTTCCTCCTGTACACTGTCCACTACATTAGCCTCTACCTTCCCCCTGTTCACCGACAGTAACATGTGTACCTTCCTCTAGTAGACTGCCCATGGTAGTAACATGTCTCATTACTGTCCCGTAGACTGACTCCCTACCTTTCTGACACTGTAACATGACCATGATACCTTCCTCCTGTACACTGACCATGTCCTACCTTTCTCTAACAGTAGACCTGTCCATGACTGTACCTGTACACTGACCATGACAGTAACATAGTCCCTACCTTCCTCCCTGTACACTGTCCCTGTACACTGTCCATGTAACATTAGCCTCTACCTTCCTCCTGTAGACTGTCCATGACAGTAACATTAGTCCCTACCTTCCTCTGTAGACTGACCATGACAGTAACATTAGCCATTACCTTCCTCCTGTACACTGTCCATGACAGTAACATTAGACTCTACCTTCCCATGTAGACTGACCATGATGGTAACATTAGACTCTACCTTCCTCCTGTACACTGTCCATGACAGTAACATTAGACTCTACCTTCCCCCTGTAGACTGACCATGATGGTAACATTAGACTCTACCTTCCCATGTAGACTGACCATGATGGTAACATTAGCCTCTACCTTCCTCTGTACACTGTCCATGACAGTAACATTAGCCTCTACCTTCCCCTGTACACTGCCCATGACAGTAACATTAGCCTTACCTTCCTCATGTACACTGACCATGACAGTAACATTAGCCTCTACCTTCCTCCTGTAGACTGTCCATGACTGTAACATTAGCCTCTACCTTCCTCCTGTAGACTGTCCATGACTGTAACATTAGCCTCTACCTTCCTCCTGTAGACTGTCCATGACAGTAACATTAGCCTCTACCTTCCTCCTGTAGACTGTCCATGACTGTAACATTAGCCACTACCTTCCCCCTGTACCTGTCCATGACTGTAACATTAGCCTCTACCTTCCCCTGTACACTGCCCATGACAGTAACATTAGTCCCTACCTTCCTCCTGTAGACTGTCCATGACAGTAACATTAGCATCTACCTTCCTCCTGTAGACTGTCCATGACAGTAACATTAGTCCCTACCTTCCTCCTGTAGACTGTCCATGACAGTAACATTAGTCCCTACCTTCCTCCTGTAGACTGTATGACAGTAACATTAGCCACTACCTTCCTCCTGTACACTGACCATGATGGTAACATTAGCCTCTACCTTCCTCCTGTACACTGTCCATGACAGTAACATTAGACTCTACCTTCCCCCTGTAGACACCATGAGGTAACATTAGACTCTACCTTCCCCTGTACACTGCCATGACAGTAACATTAGTCCCTACCTTCCTCCTGTACACTGCCCATGACATAACATTAGTCATACCTTCCTTCTGTACACTGTCCATGACAGTAACATTAGCCTCTACCTTCCCCCTGTACACTGTCCATGACAGTAACATTAGTCCCTACCTTCCTCCTGTACACTGCCCATGACAGTAACATTAGCCTCTACCTTCCTCATGTACACTGTCCATGACAGTAACATTAGCCTCTACCTTCCTCCTGTAGACTGTCCATGACTGTAACATTAGCCTCTACCTTCCTCCTGTAGACTGTCCATGACTGTAACATTAGCCTCTACCTTCCTCCTGTAGACTGTCCATGACAGTAACATTAGCCTCTACCTTCCCCCTGTACACTGTCCATGACTGTAACATTAGCTTCTACCTTCCCCCTGTACACTGCCCATGACAGTAACATTAGTCCCTACCTTCCTCCTGTAGACTGTCCATGACAGTAACATTAGCATCTACCTTCCTCCTGTAGACTGTCCATGACAGTAACATTAGTGTCTACCTTCCTCCTGTACACTGTCCATGACAGTAACATTAGTCTCTACCTTCCTCCTGTACACTGACCATGACAGTAACATTAGCCTCTACCTTCCTCCTGCAGACTGTCCATGACAGTAACATTAGCCACTACCTTCCTCCTGTACACTGACCATGACAGTAACATTAGTCTCTACCTTCCTCCTGTACACTGTCCATGACAGTATCATTAGCCACTACCTTCCTCCTGTACACTGACCATGACAGTAACATTAGCCTCTACCTTCCTCCTGTACACTGTCCATGACAGTAACATTAGTATCTACCTTCCTCCTGTACACTGACCATGACAGTAACATTAGCCTCTACCTTCCTCATGTACACTGACCATGACAGTAACATTAGTCTCTACCTTCCTCCTGTACACTGACCATGACAGTAACATTAGCCTCTACCTTCCTCCTGCAGACTGTCCATGACAGTAACATTAGCCACTACCTTCCTCCTGTACACTGACCATGACAGTAACATTAGTCTCTACCTTCCTCCTGTACAATGTCCATGACAGTAACATTAGCCACTACCTTCCTCCTGTACACTGACCATGACAGTAACATTAGCTTCTACCTTCCTCCTGTACACTGTCCATGACAGTAACATTAGCCTCTACCTTCCTCCTGTACACTGTCCATGACAGTAACATTAGTCCCTACCTTCCTCCTGTACACTGCCCATGACAGTAACATTAGCCTCTACCTTCCTCCTGTAGACTGACCATGACAGTAACATTAGCCTCTACCTTCCCTCTGTAGACTGTCCATGATAGTAACATTAGCGTCTACCTTCCCTCTGTAGACTGTCCATGACAGTAACACTAGCCTCTAGCTTCCTCCTGTAGACTGACCATGACTGTAACACTAGTCCCTAGCTTTCTCCGGTAGACTGTCCATGACTGTAACACTAGTCCCTACCTTTCTCTGGTAGACTGTCCATTACTGTAACACTAGTCCCTACCTTTCTCCTGTAGACTGACCATGACTGTAACACTAGTCCCTACCTTTCTCCGGTAGACTGTCCATGACTGTAACATTAGCCTCTACCTTCCCCCTGTACACTGTCCATGACTGTAACATTAGCCCCTACCTTCCTCCGGTAGACTGACCATGACTGTAACATTAGCCCCTACCTTCCTCCGGTAGACTGACATGCTGCCTTAGTTCCTCCATGTTGTTCTGCACGGTACATATAACCTGGGCATCGAGGTTGGCCATCAAGCTCTTGATGTGCTCCACGGCTTTCTCCTCATTCTTCGCCTTACCCACTCCTACTGAAGCCGTCAGACCAACAATCTGCAAGGTCAACCCAAAACTGACATAATGTGAACAATTATCAGAGACAAAAGGAAAGACATCCCATTCCAAAGATGTGTATTTAAAATATTCATATAGAACATCTTTATCATATTTGTGCTTAAACGTCACACCAACTACTTGTAACTCATATGGCGACTCTCCAGCTATTAATGGTTGAGAAAGACCCTGAGCAGTATCTAATGCACGGATGCGCACCCGTGTAGAACCACAAGCTTTCCGCTATTGCAAAACAAGTTCTTACATTAGTTTAATCGCTCTTGACACCTCATTCCTCATGGAATCCATCGCCATGAGTAGGGAGAGAGAAGAGGCAATGTGGATTTAAGAGTCTTGTCTACGGACAACATCGCCCTGGTTCAGGCACAACCTCTTGACAATGACGCGGATACCGTATCCATTATGAACCAAAGGCTCCACCCCTGTACAAGGGACTGTAACAGTACAGACATTGAGGTGGATACAGTATCCATTATACAACAGAGGCTCCACCGCTGTACCAGGGACTGCAACAGTACAGACATTGAGGCGGATACAGTATCCATTATACAACAGAGGCACCACCGCTGTACCAGGGACTGTAAAACAGTACAGACATTGAGGTGGATACTGTATCCATTATACAACAGAGGCTCCACCGCTGTACCAGGGACTGTAACAGTACAGACATTGAGGTGGATACAGTATCCATTATACAACAGAGGCTCCACCGCTGTACCAGGGACTGTAACAGTACAGACATTGAGGTGGATACAGTATCCATCATACAACAGAGGCTCCACCGCTGTACCAGGGACTGTAACAGTACAGACATTGAGGTGGATACTGTATCCATTATACAACAGAGGCTCCACCCCTGTACCAGGGACTGTAACAGTACAGACATTGAGGTGGATACAGTATCCATCATACAACAGAGGCTCCACCCCTGTGCCAGGGACTGTAACAGTACAGACATTGAGGTGGATACAGTATCCATCATACAACAGAGGCTCCACCCCTGTACCAGGGACTGTAACAGTACAGACATTGAGGTGGATACAGTATCCATTATACAACAGAGGCTCCACCCCTGTACCAGGGACTGTAACAGTACAGACATTGACAGAGGCTCCATCGCTGTACCAGGGACTGTAACAGTACAGACATTGAGGTGGATACTGTATCCATTATACAACAGAGGCTCCACCCCTGTACCAGGGACTGTAACAGTACAGACATTGAGGTGGATACAGTATCCATTATACAACAGAGGCTCCACCCCTGTACCAGGGACTGCTACAGTACAGACATTGACAGAGGCTCCATCGCTGTACCAGGGACTGCAACAGTACAGACATTGAGGTGGATACAGTATCCATTATACAACAGAGGCTCCACCCCTGTAACAGGGACTGTAACAGTACAGACATTGAGGTGGATACAGTATCCATTATACAACAGAGGCTCCACCGCTGTACCAGGGACTGTAACAGTACAGACATTGAGGTGGATACAGTATCCATCATACAACAGAGGCTCCACCCCTGTACCAGGGACTGTAACAGTACAGACATTGAGGTGGATACAGTATCCATCATACAACAGAGGCTCCACCGCTGTACCAGGGACTGTAACATTAGCACATCTTCACATCTTTTTGTATATTTGCATGAAAAAGAGACTACACAAGTAAACCAGTAAAGTAAGAATTCCACGTGAAATTATGAATAAGTTCAAAAAGATGACAAACTCAAAGATCAGTGTATGTTTTGATTTTGTATATACCGGTACATGTATATGATATTTGTTCCAAAACCATCTCTGATCATGTACATGTATATGATATTTGTTCCAAAACCATCTCTGATCATGTACATGTATATGATATTTGTTCCAAAACCATCTCTGATCATGTACATGTATATGATATTTGTTACAAACCATCTCTGATCATGTACATGTATATGATATTTGTTCCAAAACCGTCTCTGATCATGTACATGTATATGATATTTGTTTTGGAGTTTTATGTCGCACTACGAGCTTAGGTAATATAGCGAATCTCCAGCTATTATCGGGGAGGACCCCCACCCCTGGTTGCAGTAAGCATAGTACAGACAGCCACACAGGACCCCCACCCCTGGTTGCAGTAAGCATGGTACGGACGGGCCACACGGGGAGGACCCCCACCCCTGGTTGCAGTAAGCATGGTACGGACGGCCACACAGGGAGGACCCCCACCCCTGGTTGCAGTAAGCATGGTACGGACGGCCACACGGGGAGGACCCCCACCCCTGGTTGCAGTAAGCATGGTACGGACGGCCACACGGGGAGGACCCCCACCCCTGGTTGCAGTATGTATGGTACGGACGGCCACACGGTAGAACCATCAACCTTCTACAAACCCGCTCGATAGCTTCCTCACATGACAGAATTCGACCACCCCCAGTGGCATTCAAACCGGCAGCAGTGAATGACACATTACATATTGTGTATGAATGTTAATACAATATAAAACAAGCACTAGTGTTCATAGACTAAAAACTATGGCAACACATTTCAACTTAATGTCTACAATAGGTTTTAACACTATGACAATAACAATGTTATGTGGAAGTGACCTCATGCAATTCCATCAGGGTTCATTCTAGGTCAGAATTTTTGGGAGAAGTGAGAAACCGCGTGAACGCTTCCTTAAATAGTGTTCTTTAATATACTTATGCAAAATAGGGTTAAAATGCACAGTACAACCATTAAATACAACATTTGAATAGAAGGAGTGCTTGTGTATCTTACTAGACACCATTATGTTTGAAAATCGTAAAAACCAACAAAAAAAAAAGTTTTTTAAATTTGTTTTTAGGGAGAAGTGGGGCCCCCAGAGGGCGAAGTCAGGGTCCCTACGGCGACAATTTCGCTCACATCGCCCTCTAGAATGATCCCTGTTCCATGTATGAGAAGTCTAAATGTGCCGAGGACTCCATTGACAGAAACATATCAATTACGAACATGTCAGACAACTGAATAAATTACAACTCAATAAGAGAAATCTCACTTGAGGTAGGACGGAGTCGGTCTTGTCAAACTTGAGGTCAATGTATTGACTCATGATCTGGTTGAAGGTATGGTTGGCATGTGTGTGGTGGCACTCATCAAATATAATGAGGGAGAACTTGTTAACACTGGCGATCTCTTTCCTTACAAGAGCATCCAGCAAAACTTGAGCTGTCACTACCAGAATGTCCCGTCTAAAACAGAAACATTAATGAGCATTTTTAAACATTCAAATGTTGGAATGTCGTGTTAGCGCAGTGGTAGCAAGTTCAATTCAGGTGTGAAATACCTGGAGTTTGAGCCCCGCTGGAGCCATTACGATTCTGCCCATAAGCAAGGCATTTAAATTCCACGTTGCTTCTTCTCTCTCCCTCGTGGCGATAGATTCCATCTGGAATGAGGTCTCGAGAGTGATTAAAATAAGTGGTAAGAACTTGTTTAGTGAGCTAAAATAAATTTGTATAAACTAAATGTTGGGAATACAACATCTTACTCCAAATGTGGACATTTAACTGCAAACATTATTTATTTAACAACGATTGTGAATCAAGTTCAATCAACTAACATTATTCACTCTTGTTGGCAGGGATGAAAGAGTATTGTAGAAGTAGATTTAGTGGCAGAGGTTTGATTTTTGGCTATTGATTGGCGATCAGTACAGACCTGGAATCAATTCCTTTAATTACATTGCAAATGTAATTAATTAAATTACAGTTACATATGCATGGGGAAAACTGGACAAATATTTACACATTTATAAGCCAAATGTACAATATAATATATGTAAATGATATTTAATAAGCTCAGTTTAAAGTGTGGGTCTAGAATAAAATAAGCATTATGGGTTTAATATTTAAAGTGCTTTAGAGTGAAATTATTTTATTTATTCTAAAGCTTTCTGATACATGTACTTTGGAATACTAAACTGACCATAAAGCTCTCTGATACATGTACTTTGGAATACTAAACTGACCATAAAGCATTCTGATACATGTACTTTGGAATACTAAACTGACCATAAAGCATTCTGATACATGTACTTTGGAATACTAAACTGACCATAAAGCATTCTGATACATGTACTTTGGAATACTAAACTGACCATAAAGCATTCTGATACATGTACTTTGGAATACTAAACTGACCATAAAGCTCTCTGCTACATGTACTTTGGAATACTAAACTGACCATAAAGCATTCTGATACATGTACTTTGGAATACTAAACTGACCATAAAGCATTCTGATACATGTACTTTGGAATACTAAACTGACCATAAAGCATTCTGATACATGTACTTTGGAATACTAAACTGACCATAAAGCATTCTGATACATGTACTTTGGAATACTAAACTGACCATAAAGCTCTCTGCTACATGTACTTTGGAATACTAAACTGACCATAAAGCATTCTGATACATGTACTTTGGAATACTAAACTGACCATAAAGGAAGATTGATTATAATCTGGCAGTTATTCTCTGTGTGTGTTTTACGTTTATTTATCGTCGCTACCGCTATATAATAAATATTAAATACATGTTATGCATGTCTTACAACATTGCTGTATTGATGTTTGATGGTAATTAATGATTTCTCTTCAATCCTAGTGAGTGTTTTACGTTTATTTATCGTCGCTACTGGTTGCTCCCATATGAGCGACGCCTCCTGAAGAGATTCGTCATTTTAGATTTTTGGAGGATAGTGCTGATACAGACAGAGACCCATTCCAGAGTCTCCTCTGGTTCTTTTACGTGCACGGTGTAAAGCACCGACACGAGACCTCGGTTTAAAGTCCCATCTGAAAGACTGTTAATTTTATTAGGGTCAGACGGGGGATCGAACATGCGATATCATTTTAAAGTAGGGATGGCAATGAATATTCAAATATTCGCATGAATGTCCGAATATTTGAATACTATTCCAGCATTTGAATATTCGGGGGGGAAAAATCAGACATGTTTTCTTTTGAAACCATCATAAAATCTTCCATTACAAAAGAAATCGCCCCAGGATGTGTGAATAAACTATGTTGTGTTCACATCCATTGTAGGTGTTAATTGACACTGTGCCATGTAATCGGATAATTACAGTAGGTGCTAACGCGGGTAGTATTTAATTATGAAATAAAAACTGTTTAGACGATAAAATTCCTTTCAAATATTACAGACACTTTGCAACAACATCTAACCCCACTTTTGAATTACATTTTAATACATAGTTCTCATGTAATGTCATCATTCCTACTGTGTGGCTGCCATTTTGTTTGGTGGTGGTTTTACGTTTATTTATCGCTACAGGTTGCCCATATGAGCGACGCCTCCTGAAGAGATTAGTCATTTTAGATTTTTGGAGGATAGTGCAATGGTACAGACAGAGACTCATTCCAGAGTCTCCTCTTCTTCTTTTACGACACAAGACCTCGGTTTAAAGTCCCATATGAATGATTAATTATTTATAAGTTAATTTTATTAGAGTCAGACAGGGGATCAAACCTGCGATCTACAGATCCCTGGACTACCAGTTCAGCATGTTACCACTGGACTACAGATCCCTGGATTACCAGTTCAGCATGTTACCACTGGACTACAGATCCCTGGATTACCAGTTCAGCGTGTTACCACTGGACTACAGATCCCTGGATTACCAGTCCAGCATGTTACCACTGGACTACAGATCCCTGGATTACCAGTTCAGCATGTTACCACTGGACTACAGATCCCTGGATTACCAGTTCAGCATGTTACCACTGGACTACAGATCCCTGGATTACCAGTTCAGCATGTTACCACTGGACTACAGATCCCTGGATTACCAGTTCAGCATGTTACCACTGGACTACAGATCCCTGGATTACCAGTCCAGCGTGTTACCACTGGACTACAGATCCCTGGATTACCAGTCCAGCGTGTTACCACTGGACTACAGATCCCTGGATTACCAGTTCAGCATGTTACCACTGGACTACAGATCCCTGGATTACCAGTTCAGCATGTTACCACTGGACTACAGATCCCTGGATTACCAGTTCAGCATGTTACCACTGGACTACAGATCCCTGGATTACCAGTTCAGCATGTTACCACTGGACTACAGATCCCTGGATTACCAGTTCAGCATGTTACCACTGGACTACAGATCCCTGGATTACCAGTTCAGCATGTTACCACTGGACTACAGATCCCTGGATTACCAGTTCAGCATGTTACCACTGGACTACAGATCCCTGGATTACCAGTTCAGCATGTTACCACTGGACTACAGATCCCTGGATTACCAGTTCAGCGTGTTACCACTGGACTACAGATCCCTGGATTACCAGTTCAGCATGTTACCACTGGACTACAGATCCCTGGATTACCAGTTCAGCATGTTACCACTGGACTACAGATCCCTGGATTACCAGTTCAGCATGTTACCACTGGACTACAGATCCCTGGATTACCAGTTCAGCATGTTACCACTGGACTACAGATCCCTGGATTACCAGTTCAGCATGTTACCACTGGACTACAGATCCCTGGATTACCAGTTCAGCATGTTACCACTGGACTACAGATCCCTGGATTACCAGTTCAGCATGTTACCACTGGACTACAGATCCCTGGATTACCAGTTCAGCATGTTACCACTGGACTACAGATCCCTGGATTACCAGTTCAGCATGTTACCACTGGACTACAGATCCCTGGATTACCAGTTCAGCATGTTACCACTGGACTACAGATCCCTGGATTACCAGTTCAGCATGTTACCACTGGACTACATATCCCTGGATTACCAGTTCAGCATGTTACCACTGGACTACAGATCCCTGGACTACCAGTTCAGCAAGTTACCACTGGACTACAGATCCCTGGATTACCAGTTCAGCATGTTACCACTGGACTACAGATCCCTGGATTACCAGTTCAGCATGTTACCACTGGACTACAGATCCCTGGATTACCAGTTCAGCATGTTACCACTGGACTACAGATCCCTGGATTACCAGTTCAGCATGTTACCACTGGACTACAGATCCCTGGATTACCAGTTCAGCATGTTACCACTGGACCTACATATCCATCTGTAAAGTCTCTTTGAAGACTTCACATTGTATATATAATGAAGTTACCTACTTGTCAATGAAATCCTTTAGACACTCACTCTTCCTCCCCGATTCTCCAGTGATTACTTTACATGTATATTTCTTCAGAAGTCGCCGACACTCTTCTCCTTGCTGATTGGCTAGTGCAACTTGGTTGACAAGGAATATAACTTTGGCGATACTTCGTCCCTGCTGCTGACGAATATGCTCCTACAATATTTACAAATACAACTATGTCAACATAGAACAATAACTACAGTCAAACCTGTGTTAAGCAGCCAGCCATGGTAATCACAGAAAGTGGCTGCTTAATAGAGTTCAAATATATATTAAAACAACATATTGGGGATCTGGAAACTGGCTGCTTAATACAGGTTGGCTGCTTAATAGAGGTGACCACTAACACAGGTTTGACTGTATACAATTTATAATTATAAATGTCATTTGTTTGTTTCATTATTTGAACGTACTTTTATCCTACCGTCATGCGAAATAACGTACAAAAACGGCCTGCCTAATAAATTTTGCTTTATTAGTCAGTGCCTAATAAAGCTTTCATGACGTCATAGGTCTAACCGTGGATATAAATAGAAATATCAATGCGCAACATGCGTAGTGAGTTTGTAAGCTGTCATGGCTAGTTTGTTTGTTTTTGTGTCGGGTGCACACTCAGAATGTAGGATAAATAGAATATTAGGTTACTGTCTTATAAATTTTAATTTATTAGGCTCATCTCCGAAAAAATACAAGGCTCAGTAGAGCCTCGCCTTGTATTTTTTCTCCGACTCGCCTAATAAATTAAAATTTATAAGACAGTAACCTAATATTCTCTATATACTTATACAGAAGTTTGATTTCATAAATCAAAAGAAAATTTGTGATAGCATAGTGGTAGCGGGTTCGCTATAGGTGCGAATAGTCCAGAGTATGAGCCCTGCTGGAGCCGTTACGATTGTGCCCTTAGGCAACGCATTTAAATTCCACGTTGCCCTTTCTCTCTCTCGCTCATGGCCATGGATTCAATCAGGAATGAGGTCTCTAGAGTGATTAATATAAGTTTGCAATCAGGCTAAAATAAATTTGCATAAACCAAAGGAAAATTATTTTCTATTGCATTAAGATGTAATCACCAATAGGTGGAGATCATGAAACAGGCTTACATGTAATCACGAGGATTAGGATATTTGCAAATGTTGTCATTCAGCTTTGTGAGACTTGATTGTATAGACTAGACTGTATAGACTAGATTGTATAGACTAGATTGTATAGACTAGACTGTATAGACTAGACTGTATATACTAGATTGTATAGACTAGATTGTATAGACTAGACTGTATAGACTAGACTGTATAGACTAGATTGTATAGACTAGATTGTATAGACTAGACTGTATAGACTAGACTGTATAGACTAGATTGTATAGACTAGACTGTATAGACTAGACTGTATAGACTAGACTGTATAGACTAGACTGTATAGACTAGACTGTATAGACTAGACTGTATAGACTAGATTGTATAGACTAGATTGTATAGACTAGATTGTATAGACTAGATTGTATAGACTAGACTGTATAGACTAGACTGCATAGACTAGATTGTATAGACTAGATTGTATAGACTAGATTGTATAGACTAGACTGTATATATTTTTGTGTTTTGGGTTAAATTTCTTCATACTAGCTTCCCATGAGCATTTGGTGGTACAAGGTAGTGTGGTCAGCATAAATAAATTTTATGTCTCATTCTAAGTAATTTGTTGTGTTGTGTGCTAATTGTTATACATGTATACAAATTACAAATGTATATAGACATTAGTATATAATAATGTACATTGTATGAAAAATGTCTTGTCGCAGCAACAAGTGTTTCGCACACGCATTCTCAAATAACAATCTGAAATGTTATTTGTGTGTGTTTTACGTTTATTTATCGTCGCTACCGGTTGCCCATATGAGCGACACCTCCTGAAGAGATTAGTCATTTTAGATTTTTGGAGGATACAGACAGAGACTCATTCCAGAGTCTCCTCTGGTTCTTTTACGTGCACAGTGTAAACCACCGACACGAGACCTTGGTTTAAAGTCCCATATAAAAGACTGTTAATTTTATTAGGGTCAGACAGGGGATCGAACCTGCGATCCCTGGATTACAAGTCCAGAGTGTTACCACTGGACTACAGATCCGTCTGTTTGCATCTCGAGTTATTATTTATAGTGGTTTATGGAGGGGGTATGGTCAGGTTGAACAAGGTGATGATGTCGCCATGGAAGAGAAAGAACATTGAAGGCAATACATGTATTATCATCAGTGGATATGCCACTGCTGATGATGATAGCTTTTAATGCAGATACATGTATCAGGGTTCACTCTGTCTGAATGTTTGTCTGCGCCACTTCTGTCGCCAATTGAAAAACACTGGAGCCAATTAAAAAAACTTGGAGACAACTAAGAGCCATATAGTTCACAAATAAATATTTGACAAAACATGTACCCCCCCCCCCCCGAAGTTGCGTCAAATATTTTTGCCAATTCACAAAATTTAGCGGCAATATTTGTTTTTTGTCGCAATTGGCGCCATTTGCGACCGACAGTGGGAACCCTGTGCATATAAACAAACAAGCAAATTCATATAAACAAACAAGCAAATTCATATAAACAAACAAGCAAATTCATATAAACAAACAAGCAAATTCGTTGAATTGGTATCCCACGCAGAATATGATCCTTTATTAATTTTATGAAATGGCGAGATTAATCAATTGGCTCCTCCGGATTGGTATGGATAGTTAACCCATTCAACCCCAAGTAACTGACATGGACTGGTCCATGATATTCTTAGACCAATAAATGAATAAGAAAATTACATTCGGACCAGTTCATTTATCAAGATGGGTAATTTTGTCTAAAATTAATAATTATTACTGGCAAAAAAGTGCAGATCCTGATGAGACGGCTCATCACGAGCCGGCTCATCTGGATCTACACTTTTTCATAAGCCTATTTAGAGGCCTGTGGGGTTGAAAGGGTTAATATACTGTAAATATATTTGTAATAAATTGAAGATAATTAAAGAGCAATTATCCTGGTGGTGTTGACCAGATCCGGACGAAAGTTATATGTACACCTGCGTTACTATGGTGAAACATATTTACATTGAGTTTCATGAAATTCTATGAAGTGGTTACATATTAAGGCAAAATTATTGAATTTTTAATCAATTTAAGGTAAATAACACGCTGGATTGGTACTCCAGGGATCGCAGGTTAGATCCCCCCCGTCTGACTCTAATAAAATTAACAGTCTTTCAGATGGCACTTTAAACCGAGGTCTCATGTCGGTGCTTTACACTGAGCACGTAAAAGAACCAGAGGAGATTCTGGAATGGGTCTCTGTCTGTATCATTGCACTATCCTCCAAATATCTAAAATGATTAATATCTTGAGGAGGCGTCGCTCATATGGGCAACCGGTAGCGACGATAAATAAACGTAAAACACAGGACGGTAGTACACCAGCAAATACTAAGGAAACATTTATCTACATCTTCCAGGGCTCACCTGTATTATTCTCATCGCTACGCGGGTTTTACCAGAACCTGTCGGGGCTACAATGATCACGTTATTTCCTCGAGTTGCAGGGACAGCTAATTCTTTCTGATAATCTCTCAGAGTAATGTCCGTGTCAGCAACTTCTTCCATGCCATCTTCAATATCTACATTAAGAAAACATTAATTATAATGCTACAATCATGGCAGTTACCATGGTATAAATCATCAGTTACCATGGTATCAATCATCAGTTACCATGGTATAAATCATCAGTTACCATGGTGTAAATCATCAGTTACCATGGTATAAATCATCAGTTACCATGGTATCAATCATCAGTTACCATGGTATAAATCATTAGTTACCATGGTATCAATCATCAGTTACCATGGTGTAAATCATCAGTTACCATGGTATAAATCATCAGTTACCATGGTATCAATCATCAGTTACCATGGTATATATAATCAGTTACCATGGTATCAATCATCAGTTACGATGGTATATATAATCAGTTACCATGGTATTAATCATCAGTTACCATGGTATAAATCATCAGTTACCATGGTATCAATCATCAGTTACCATGGTATATATCATCAGCTACCATGGTATCAATCATCAGCTACCATGGTATAAACCATCAGTTACCATGGTATAAACCATCAGTTACCATGGTATAAATCAACATTATGATTTTGAGACAATCTGTCAGGAGAGACAGACATAAGAATAACAATCACTGGCAGCCAGGCCCACAGCTACACATGACAGCCTCAATATACTTGACATAAGGACACAACTGCCTACCATGGTATAAATGGTATATTGAAGTCGTGATAGCGCAGTGGATGCGCGCTCGCTTCAGGTGCGAAAGGTCCGGAGTTCGAGCCCCACTGGAGCTGTTACGATTGTGCCCTTAGGCAAGGCATTTAAATTCCATGTTGCCTCTTCTCTCTCCCTCGTGGCGATGGATTACATCAGGAATGAGGTCTCGAGAGTGATTTATATAAGTTGAAATAACTTGTTTCGCAATCGAGCTAAAATAAATTTGTATAAACTAACTGCCTACCAGGTCCTCTGATATTGTACAGCTGTGGCACCCCAACATCCACGTCTTTGTCCCTCAGCTCTTTCTGGTCGGGGTTATTCCTGTGCGTATGGTCATAAATATTGTCGTCTACCATCAAATTGTTCTGAGAACCTGCATGCAAGTTCATGGCAGTGGCTGCTTCTTTCGATGGATGGCTCTTACTTGTGGTTAGTTTCTGTACAGAGCGAAACATAGGCTGGAAGTGAAGGCATGAAATGTTCATTCTAACAAAGCTCGGCATTTTGTCTGTATACGCAAAGGAGGAATTTACCGCATTAAAAATCTGCAAAAAACAATGTTTACCGCGTGATGCCATTTTACTAGGTTTTTGTAGTTTTGTGACATCATTTTACGCACTCTAAAAAACTATTTTTGCGCTTTTTAAATATTTTGGTCAGGTTAGAACCGAAATAATACTTGTATAAGCATTATTTACAGTCGAATAAAACATGGATTTTTGTTCTGAATGCCAGAATTAACCACTTAGGCTTATGGCCTGCGTGGTTAATTCCTACGCATCAGAACTCCAAACAATGTTTTATTTGCCAATAAATAACGGAAAGACAAACATTATTTCATAACCCATTTCATTCTGGATACATTTAACCCATTCAACACCAAGTAACTCACATGGACTGGTCCATGATATTCATAAACCAATAAATGAATCAGAAAATCCCATTTGGACAAGTTCATTTATCAAAATGGGTAATTATGTCTAAAAATAGTCATATCACTGGCAAAAAGTGCAGATCCTGATGAGACGGCTCGTCACGAGCCGGCTCATCTGGATCTACACTTTTTGTAAGCCTATTTAGAGGTCTGTGGTGTTGAAAGGGTTAAAGGCTTTTGCAAACAACATAGATCCAGATCAGCCGCAGCGTGTCGCTGTGTGCTGATCAGGAACTATGTTGTTTGCTACATAGCCAAGTGTCTTAGCAAGATCATCTGAATAGCAAACAGCATAGAGCCTGATATGACGGCACATTCCATGGCGGCTGATCTGACTCTATGTTCTTTGCAAATACTGTTTGAACGGTATCCAGAATCAAATGGGTTAACAAAGGCAATTTAAGTTGAGGACAACCATAAGCTGTATAGCTTTCTGATCAATTTCTTAATTCAATTGTTGTAAATAATCATGTACATGATAGAAAATAAATATGTTTAAACCAAATCAATATAATGAAGGAGAGGACAACCATAAGCTGTATAGCTTTCTGACCAATTCCGTATTTCAATTGTTGTAAATATATTTATTTAGCAACAAGTAAAAGAAACGATATTAATTAACTAAATGAATGTTACTACTTGTAAAATATTGACTTGTGAGACACTGAATACCAACTATATTGTTATACAAACAATATATTTCGTAAATGTTAATACTATGCTTACTCAAACCTTATATAATATCATGCTTTTCTGTAACTTTGTATGTAACTGCCAAACATGTGTCTGGGCGATGGACATGTATATGTTTATGCCAATAAAAACTTTGACTTGACTTGTAAATAATCATGTACATGATAGAAAATAAATACATGTATGCTTAAACTAAATAAAGCAACTGTATAACAAGTACAACTATTGATAGCACTGAAGGTGATGATAGACCCTAGCAACCATAGCACTGAAGGTGATGATAGACCCTAGCAACCATAGCACTGAAGGTGATGATAGACCCTAGCAACCATAGCACTGAAGGTGATGATAGACCCTAGCCACCATAGCACTGAAGGTGATGATAGACCCTAGCACTGAAGGTGATGATAGACCCTAGCAACCATAGCACTGAAGGTGATGATAGACCCTAGCCACCATTAGGGGTGACTATTGGGGTCAATTTTACTATTGCGATAGTATTGCGATAGTTAAAATACTATTGCGATAGTATTGCGATAGTATTGCGATAGTTGTAGGACTATTGCAATAGTATTGTGTAAATACATATTAATTAAAAAAATATTCTGTTTGCATGGAATACACAAGTTTTGTGTATTTATTTATTAACATGCAATATTTTCTTTATTATCATGACAGCGAACACACTGCACTAATTTACTTGTCCGTAGTGAAAACCCACTTTTCCGAACTTTATATCCGAACTTTATTTTTAAATAATATAAACCAACCTTATTTAAAAATCGATACACAGTCCCGCTAAGTTACACGGTTGTTTACCTGTCGTCTTCAATAATAAGGCTGCGTCACGTATCCGTTCCCGTATATCGATTTAGCGACCGCGTAGTATACTTGTAACTGACGCATGCGCTATAGCACTTTAAATTACCCATACCCGGGATTATGGGGGTCACATCGCCTACTTTGCTCACTATTCAGTACCAAAGAAGCCATTTTCGACAGTAGTTTTTCTTATTGACAGCTGGCTTGTTTTGAGCGGAAAATAAATTACATACCCACCGCATTTTACAGTTTTATGTGACGGGCGATAACTCTTGACATTTCCGGTTCTTATTCAGGTTATTGTCCGCCACCGTTGTTGGCTGGCTTGTGTTCATTGCGGAAGTTCCGCAGGAAAATTCGCCGATGCTTTCTGATTAAAATACGATTTAAATGCCATGGGAACATGAAGTAAATGCACTCGCCGGTATTTTTACTTGTCCACGGACAAGTTACATTCGAAAATCTACTTCCCGGCGTAACAAATGACCGATTTTGCCACCCCTGGCAACTATCGAAACTATTGCGATAGTACTGCCGCAATAGTCAATACTATCGATGGTCATATTTACCATCGATGGTTGACTATCGTGACGCTGTCTATTGCGATGCATCGATATTTCGATGCATCGTTACACCCCTAGCCACCATAGCACTGAAGGTGATGATAGACCATAGCCACCATAGCACTGAAGGTGATGATAGACCCTAGCCACCATAGCACTGAAGGTGATGATAGACCCTAGCCACCAAAGCACTGAAGGTGATGATAGACCCTAGCCACCATAGCACTGAAGGTGATGATAGACCCTAGCCACCATAGCACTGAAGGTGATGATAGACCCTAGCCACCATAGCACTGAAGGTGATGATAGACCCTAGCCACCATAGCACTGAAGGTGATGATAGACCCTAGCCACCATAGCACTGAAGGTGATGATAGACCCTAGCCACCATAGCACTGAAGGTGATGATAGACCCTAGCCACCATAGCACTGAAGGTGATGATAGACCCTAGCCACCATAGCACTGAAGGTGATGATAGACCCTAGCCACCATAGCACTGAAGGTGATGATAGACCCTAGCCACCATAGCACTGAAGGTGATGATAGACCCTAGCCACCATAGCACTGAAGGTGATGATAGACCCTAGCCACCATAGCACTGAAGGTGATGATAGACCCTAGCAACCATAGCACTGAAGGTGATGATAGACCCTAGCAACCATAGCACTGAAGGTGATGATAGACCCTAGCAACCATAGCACTGAAGGTGATGATAGACCCTAGCCACCATAGCACTGAAGGTGATGATAGACCCTAGCCACCATAGCACTGAAGGTGATGATAGACCCTAGCCACCATAGCACTGAAGGTGATGATAGACCCTAGCCACCATAGCACTGAAGGTGATGATAGACCCTAGCCACCATAGCACTGAAGGTGATGATAGACCCTAGCAACCATAGCACTGAAGGTGATGATAGACCCTAGCAACCATAGCACTGAAGGTGATGATAGACCCTAGCAACCATAGCACTGAAGGTGATGATAGACCCTAGCAACCATAGCACTGAAGGTGATGATAGACCCTAGCCACCATAGCACTGAAGGTGATGATAGACCCTAGCCACCATAGCACTGAAGGTGATGATAGACCCTAGCAACCATAGCACTGAAGGTGATGATAGACCCTAGCAACCATAGCACTGAAGGTGATGATAGACCCTAGCCACCATAGCACTGAAGGTGATGATAGACCCTAGCCACCATAGCACTGAAGGTGATGATAGACCCTAGCCACCATAGCACTGAAGGTGATGATAGACCCTAGCAACCATAGCACTGAAGGTGATGATAGACCCTAGCCACCATAGCACTGAAGGTGATGATAGACCCTAGCAACCATAGCACTGAAGGTGATGATAGACCCTAGCCACCATAGCACTGAAGGTGATGATAGACCCTAGCCACCATAGCACTGAAGGTGATGATAGACCCTAGCAACCATAGCACTGAAGGTGATGATAGACCCTAGCAACCATAGCACTGAAGGTGATGATAGACCCTAGCAACCATAGCACTGAAGGTGATGATAGACCCTAGCAACCATAGCACTGAAGGTGATGATAGACCCTAGCCACCATAGCACTGAAGGTGATGATAGACCCTAGCCACCATAGCACTGAAGGTGATGATAGACCCTAGCAACCATAGCACTGAAGGTGATGATAGACCCTAGCCACCATAGCACTGAAGGTGATGATAGACCCTAGCCACCATAGCACTGAAGGTGATGATAGACCCTAGCAACCATAGCACTGAAGGTGATGATAGACCCTAGCCACCATAGCACTGAAGGTGATGATAGACCCTAGCCACCATAGCACTGAAGGTGATGATAGACCCTAGCACTGAAGGTGATGATAGACCCTAGCCACCATAGCACTGAAGGTGATGATAGACCCTAGCCACCATAGCACTGAAGGTGATGATAGACCCTAGCCACCATAGCACTGAAGGTGATGATAGACCCTAGCCACCATAGCACTGAAGGTGATGATAGACCCTAGCCACCATAGCACTGAAGGTGATGATAGACCCTAGCCACCATAGCACTGAAGGTGATGATAGACCCTAGCCACCATAGCACTGAAGGTGATGATAGACCCTAGCCACCATAGCACTGAAGGTGATGATAGACCCTAGCCACCATAGCACTGAAGGTGATGATAGACCCTAGCCACCATAGCACTGAAGGTGATGATAGACCCTAGCCACCATAGCACTGAAGGTGATGATAGACCCTAGCCACCATAGCACTGAAGGTGATGATAGACCCTAGCAACCATAGCACTGAAGGTGATGATAGACCCTAGCCACCATAGCACTGAAGGTGATGATAGACCCTAGCCACCATAGCACTGAAGGTGATGATAGACCCTAGCAACCATAGCACTGAAGGTGATGATAGACCCTAGCCACCATAGCACTGAAGGTGATGATAGACCCTAGCCACCATAGCACTGAAGGTGATGATAGACCCTAGCAACCATAGCACTGAAGGTGATGATAGACCCTAGCCACCATAGCACTGAAGGTGATGATAGACCCTAGCACCATAGCACTGAAGGTGATGATAGACCCTAGCCACCATAGCACTGAAGGTGATGATAGACCCTAGCCACCATAGCACTGAAGGTGATGATAGACCCTAGCAACCATAGCACTGAAGGTGATGATAGACCCTAGCCACCATAGCACTGAAGGTGATGATAGACCCTAGCAACCATAGCACTGAAGGTGATGATAGACCCTAGCAACCATAGCACTGAAGGTGATGATAGACCCTAGCCACCATAGCACTGAAGGTGATGATAGACCCTAGCACTGAAGGTGATGATAGACCCTAGCCACCATAGCACTGAAGGTGATGATAGACCCTAGCCACCATAGCACTGAAGGTGATGATAGACCCTAGCCACCATAGCACTGAAGGTGATGATAGACCCTAGCCACCATAGCACTGAAGGTGATGATAGACCTAGCCACCATAGCACTGAAGGTGATGATAGACCCTAGCCACCATAGCACTGAAGGTGATGATAGACCCTAGCACTGAAGGTGATGATAGACCCTAGCCACCATAGCACTGAAGGTGATGATAGACCCTAGCCACCATAGCACTGAAGGTGATGATAGACCCTAGCCACCATAGCACTGAAGGTGATGATAGACCCTAGCCACCATAGCACTGAAGGTGATGATAGACCCTAGCCACCATAGCACTGAAGGTGATGATAGACCCTAGCCACCATAGCACTGAAGGTGATGATAGACCCTAGCCACCATAGCACTGAAGGTGATGATAGACCCTAGCCACCATAGCACTGAAGGTGATGATAGACCCTAGCCACCATAGCACTGAAGGTGATGATAGACCCTAGCCCCTAGCCACCATAGCACTGAAGGTGATGATAGACCCTAGCCACCATAGCACTGAAGGTGATGATAGACCCTAGCCACCATAGCACTGAAGGTGATGATAGACCCTAGCCACCATAGCACTGAAGGTGATGATAGACCCTAGCACTGAAGGTGATGATAGACCCTAGCCACCATAGCACTGAAGGTGATGATAGACCCTAGCCACCATAGCACTGAAGGTGATGATAGACCCTAGCCACCATAGCACTGAAGGTGATGATAGACCCTAGCCACCATAGCACTGAAGGTGATGATAGACCCTAGCCACCATAGCACTGAAGGTGATGATAGACCCTAGCCACCATAGCACTGAAGGTGATGATAGACCCTAGCCACCATAGCACTGAAGGTGATGATAGACCCTAGCCACCATAGCACTGAAGGTGATGATAGACCCTAGCCACCATAGCACTGAAGGTGATGATAGACCCTAGCAACCATAGCACTGAAGGTGATGATAGACCCTAGCAACCATAGCACTGAAGGTGATGATAGACCCTAGCAACCATAGCACTGAAGGTGATGATAGACCCTAGCAACCATAGCACTGAAGGTGATGATAGACCCTAGCCACCATAGCACTGAAGGTGATGATAGACCCTAGCCACCATAGCACTGAAGGTGATGATAGACCCTAGCCACCATAGCACTGAAGGTGATGATAGACCCTAGCCACCATAGCACTGAAGGTGATGATAGACCCTAGCCACCATAGCACTGAAGGTGATGATATACCCTAGCCACCATAGCACTGAAGGTGATGATAGACCCTAGCCACCATAGCACTGAAGATGATGATAGACCCTAGCCACCATAGCACTGAAGGTGATGATAGACCCTAGCCACCATAGCACTGAAGGTGATGATAGACCCTAGCCACCATAGCACTGAAGGTGATGATATACCCTAGCAACCATAGCACTGAAGGTGATGATAGACCCTAGCCACCATAGCACTGAAGGTGATGATAGACCCTAGTCACCATAGCACTGAAGGTGATGATAGACCCTAGCAACCATAGCACTGAAGGTGATGATAGACCCTAGCAACCATAGCACTGAAGGTGATGATAGACCCTAACCACCATGTTGTTACAATTGACCGAAGTTTCACGGTTTCACGAAGATTGGTCCTATTGTTTAGAAAATATGGACCAGACACGAAATGTTATCGAAAATAGCCATTTGAAATTCAAGCGTCACCGTGAAATGACGATGCTGAATCGCTCACGTCTCAATATGGTTAACATTAGTGCAGTGATTTAAAAATTCTATAAGTGATTAAAGAGCTATGAAATGTCACAGGTTGCGGTTTTATATGTTCGTGTTTATATGACGGATGCGGCGTTCCATAGTTAACGCAGTTTCAATACGCATGTGTCGTATATACGGATGACTTCATGTCTTGTTATTGTCTGTTCACTCGAGTGTGAATCGGTGATGATCGGCAATGTCCAATATAAATTGGAAAGACGTTAAATGATTGTCGACTACCTCGTAAGAGTTCATCCATAGATCTGAGTTGAGAAACAGTTCAGAATAACCAGAGTAGGGATTAGATTTGCAAGGAGCCAATGCATTCAAACCTTTCATACATCTCTCATTCATATACATACAACAGACAAAAAGATTGGACATGTACAATACAATACAGTGACAACTGCTCACCTGAGGTTGATTTGGAGAACGTCGACAATTTCCGTCACAGATGGACATTGCCGATCGTCACCGATTCACACTCGAGTGAACAGACAATGACAAGACATGAAGTGATCCATATATACGACACATGCGCTATTGAAGATATGGATGTAACTGTTTAACAAACATACTGGAAGTCGTGATAGCGCAGTGGATGCGCGTTCGCTTCAGGTGCGAATGGTCCGGAGTTCGAGCCCCGCTGGAGCCGTTACGACTGTGCCCTTAGGCAAGGCATTTAAATTCCACATTGCCTCTTCTTGGTTGTAACTGTTTAACAAACATACTGGCTCGACGTGCTGAACAAAGTATGTGAAGTTTCACGTAGCTACATCCAGTACTTATACTTATGGGGTAGAAAGAAGATTTGATCTTTGGCTCATAATTGTGATCTTATTATTGTCATAAGGTCCAGATCTGACTATTGAACAAACTGTCTATAATGTTCTATTTCATCTTGAATTTCTTAACTATAGGTCAAGGTCACAGGATCTCTTTCTAAACATGTCATGGTCACAGGGTACTTGAGAATTTATTGCTGAAACATTAAATGACATTTGACCCTTAAATTATGTTATATTTCGGGTTTTACGCCTGCATCAGCACCATTTTGGACTATATCGCCGGCGGACAGTTTACCTAACAACACCTTTCCTGGGCAGGCTCCAGCAGTTAACCAGTACTTGGGTGCACCAACCTCCGTAAGAAACTGCCAACTTTTTCATATAAATGAGACACGGCCTGAGCGGTTGACCCTTAAGAGTGACCTTGACCGTTGTTGTTGCAGAGACAATTAATACTGTTAATTGTGCTAAAACACATGTACAAAAGATTCATGAATTCCCCCATGCAGTACTGTGTCAGTTATTACAGAAAGAAGATATTCTGAATGGATGGATGGCATGACAGACGGTCAGAGCAGCAGACAGTTGAGGGGGGATGGGGCATGTACAGGCCTAGTTAGTCATATTACTTTGCTCCATACACTACCTTGGAATCATAATCTGTGTTGGAGATCTCACGATTACTCGTGTTTCTCATTCCAGAATTTGGTTGGTTCATATTCGACAAAAACCTGTCAAAACTGGAATATCCTGCCCCTTCGGTTGCACATTCACTCGCTGCCCCTCCAGCTGCACATTCACCAAGACTCAATGACCTAAATGTACATATATGGGACTTCGAAAAAGTGGTATTATTAGCGTAGATATAGAATATGTTATATTACCAGTATTAATGGTATAGATATAAAATATGTTATATTTACCAGGAATAATGTATATAGATATAAAATATGTTATATTTACCAGGAATAATGGATATAGATATAAAATATGTTATATTTACCAGTAATAATGGATATAGCTATAAAATATGTTATATTTACCAGGAATAATGTATATAGATATAAAATATGTTATATTTACCAGGAATAATGGATATAGATATAAAATATGTTATATTTACCAGGAATAATGTATATAGATATAAAATATGTTATATTTACCAGGAATAATGGATATAGATATAAAATATGTTATATTTACAAGGAATAATGTATATAGATATAAAATATGTTATATTTACTACTCTAGGAATATATTGTTTAAAACTGGTGGTCTTAATAGTGGGGTGGTCTTAATAGTGGGGTGGTCTTAATAGTGGGGTGGTCTTAATATAGGGGTGGTCTTAATATAGGGGTGGTCTTAATAGTGGGGTGGTCTTAATATAGGGGTGGTCTTAATATAGGGGTGGTCTTAATATAGGGGTGTCTTAAATAGGGTGGTCTTAATATAGGGGTGGTCTTAACATAGGGGTGGTCTTAATATAGGGGTGGTCTTAATATAGGAGTGGTCTTAATATAGGGGTGGTCTTAATATAGGGGGTGTCTTAATATAGGGGTGGTCTTAATATAGGGGTGGTCTTAATATAGGGGTGGTCTTAATATAGGGGTGGTCTTAATAGGGGTGGTCTTAATATAGGGGTGGTCTTAATATAGGGGTGGTCTTAATAGTGGGTGGTCTTAATATAGGGGTGGTCTTAATATAGGGGTGGTCTTAATAGTAGGGTGGTCTTAACATAGGAGTGGTCTTAATAGTAGGGTGGTCTTAACATAGGAGTGGTCTTAATAGTAGGGTGGTCTTAATATAGGGGTGATCTTAATAGTAGGGTGGTCTTAATATAGGGGTGGTTAATAGTGGGGTGGTCTTAATATAGGGGTGGTCTTAAAATAGGGGTGGTCTTAATATAGGGGTGGTCTTAATATAGGGGTGGTCTTAATAGTGGGGTGGTCTTAACATAGGGGTGGTCTTAATAGTGTGGTGGTCTTAATATAGGGGTGATCTTAATAGTGGGGTGGTCTTAATATAGGGGTGGTCTTAATATAGGGGTGGTCTTAATATAGGGGTGGTCTTAATATAGGGGTGGTCTTAATATAGGGGTGGTCTTAATATAGGGGTGGTCTTAATATAGGGGTGGTCTTAATATAGGGGTGGTCTTTATGATGGTTTTACTGTAGTCATCAAAATGAAACAATCCTATCGTATACGGTAAGGTGGACAGAATAATACAAGGTAGTAGTTAATAGTTAATAGCATAAATCTTTATTTTTTTTGACAGTTTCCGTCTGTATATACAGTCTACATCCGTTATGTCAAAGTCGGTTATGTCGAATTCTCCGGTTATCTGGAAGTCGGATCAGAGTCCCGTTTCAGACGCTATCATTTTACATTTAACTGGATCTGTTTATATCGAATTTCGTTAAGTCAAATTTCGGTTATGTTGAAGTATTTTGTTCGGTCTGACGGAATTCGACATAACGCATGTAGACTGTACGCGGGTTTGAAAATGCACCAGAATGTACCAAAGACAATGGTCCCCCAAAATTGGAGGAGCATTCAATTCAAATTTTATTTATTGCTGGGTTTTTTACTTTTCGATTTTTATGCAAATTAGGTGTAAAATACTGAAATTTCATACCTTGATGAAACGCAGAAAAAGAACATTCAATTGTCATAATTACAACTAATATTTTACAAATTACAAAACAAGACACTCTGTACAAAATTTTGAAGTCCGCTATGAATATTAATGAGAATAAAATCATTTTGCAATTCATTGGGTTATGAACGGCGATCACATAGTCTGAATCAGCCAATTAGAATCGCGATATTGCAAGAAGTTTTAATTCAATTAACATTTAGCATTACAGCTATTAACAGACATTTGCCACTAAATATGCACTCACCTCATATCTGGGTTGAGTGACCTTCGTTGACCACCCTGGACGTGCATGTTTTCTGCATTCAACAAAAGTGAGCTGAAGCTGAGACTCGGGTCAATATCCTGCTCTAATGGACGTCTTACAGAATCGGTGTAGCTTGTTTGCATGGATACACTAAGATCTTCCAACCTGCATGAACTGAGATTATTCTCGTGAGCAGTTGCCTCGGACGTATCTGTAATAACGATCAGACTGTTTTATATTTACACAAACTTATTCGAAATTACAAACAGCACACACAATCTTGCAACTTCAGTTTCATTAGTATAGGTCTAAATTCTGCTTAGCTAAGTCTAAATTCTGCTGGACTACATCTAACTTCTGCTGAACTAAGTCCAAATTCTTCCTACTTTAGTCTAAATTCTGCTGGACTACGTCTAACTTCTGCTGAACTAAGTCCAAATTCTTCCTACTTTAGTCTATATTCTGCTGGACTACGTCTAACTTCTGCTGAACTAAGTCCAAATTCTTCCTACTTTAGTCTAAATTCTGCTGGACTACGTCTAAAATTTGCTTAACTAAGTCTAAATTCTGCTGAACTAAGTCCAAATTCTTCCTACCTTAGTCTAAATTCTGCTGGACTAAGTCCAAATTCTTCCTACCTTTGTCTAAATTCTGCTGAACTAAGCCTAAATGCTGCATAACTAAGTCCAAATTCTGCATAACTAAAAAGTAAGTCTAAATTCTGCTGAATTAAGTCTTACACCTACTTCTACCTACATACATGTATGTCTTACATCTGCTTAACTAAGTCAAAATTATGCTTAGCCAAGCCCAAACTTTGCTTAACTAAGCCTAAACACTGTTTAACTAAGTATAAATTCTGCTCTGCTAAAGTAAGCCTAAATTCTGCTTAACTAATCCTATATACTGCTAACTAAGTCTAAATACGAGACTTCCATGGTGGCATCGCGTGTAGTTACACAATGTTTGTCCATACTTACACGAGATAACAGAAGCTTCCATGGTGGCATCGCGTGTAGTTACACAATGTTTGTCCATACTTACACAAGATAACAGAAGCTTCCATGGTGGCATCGCGTGTAGTTACAGAGTGCCCATACTTACACGAGATAACAGAAGCTTCCATGGTGGCATCGCGTGTAGTTACACAATGTTTGTCCATACTTACACGAGATAACAGAAGCTTCCATGGTGGCATCGCGTGTAGTTACACAATGTTTGTCCATACATACACGAGATAACAGAAGCTTCCATGGTGGCATCGCGTGTAGTTACACAATGTTTGTCCATACTTACATGAGATAACAGAAGCTTCCATGGTGGCATCGCGTGTAGTTACACAATGTTTGTCCATACATACACGAGATAACAGAAGCTTCCATGGTGGCATCGCATGTAGTTACACAATGTTTGTCCATACTTACATGAGATAACAGAAGCTTCCATGGTGGCATTGCGTGTAGTTACACAATGTTTGTCCATACATACACGAGATAACAGAAGATTCCATGGTGGCATCGCGTGTAGTTACACAGTGCCCATACTTACACGAGATAACAGAAGCTTCCATTGTACCATTGTCAGTTGTTACATATTGTTTTGCTGCAGTCTCCTCATTAACATACACCTGTTTCAACTCTGTGCTATCACTCGAACCTTAATAAAAAATAAAGGCAACATGCGACATTATGAGCCATTGGAATGTAGCATCCTGTTTGACAGTAACATTGGTGTCATGAGACTTTCCTGATGTGAAATCATAAATCAAATCATTGACCCCCCCCCCCCCCACGATTCTTAGCCATTACCCTACATACATGGCTATAAGATAATCCCGACTATAAGACTTTGGTCTTAAATCAGTGGTATCTTGCATAGACCCGCATCTATGACGGGTTGAGAAAATGGAAACCACTCTGAAGTAAGGACCAAACAAATTAATTCAACACTGTAAATTGTGTCAAATCATAAAAAAGGCACTGATGCGCAGCAATAAATTGATTTCGTAAAATGCTATTGACAAGTTAGTTTATACAAATTTATTTTAGCTCGATTGCGAAACAAGTTATTTCAACTTATATAAATCGCTCTCGAGACCTCATTCCTGATGGAATCCATCGCCATGAGGGAGAGAGAAGAGGCAATGTGGAATTTAAAAGCCTTGCCTAAGGGCACAATCGTAACGGCTCCAGTGGGGCTCGAACTCCGGACCTGACCGCACCTGAAGCGAACGCGCATCCACAGCGCTATCACGACTTCCACTGGTATTGACAAGTTCAGTTTACAGACAGAGCTATGAAAGTCTATGCTCTTGTTACACCATTTTGAGTTATTTCAATATAAAGTCCTCCATTATCTAGTCAGAATCAAACTGATTTTTGTAAAGATTTTGTTGTTGTTTTTATTAACCACTCGATTATTTGTCATGAAGCCACTTTGAGCCGGCCATAATCTGGTGAAATAAATCCCGTCTTATAGGCAAGTAAGTACGGTATCTGTGGTAATTATTTGTCATGAATCCACTTTGAGCCGGCCATAATCTGGTGAAATAAATCCTGTCTTATAGGCAAGTCAGTACGGTATCTGTGGTAATTATTTGTCATGAAGCCACTTTGAGCCGGCCATAATCTGGTGAAATAAATCCCGTCTTATAGGCAAGTAAGTACGGTATCTGTGATAATTATTTGTCATGAAGCCACTTTGAGCCAGCCATAATCTGGTGAAATAAATCCCGTCTTATAGGCAAGTAAGTACGGTATCTGTGGTAATTATTTGTCATGAAGCCACTTTGAGCCAGCCATAATCTGGTGAAATAAATCCCGTCTTATAGGTAAGTCAGTACAGTATAATTACCACAACGCTGTGTACCCATCTACTACAAACAATAAGTGAATGCAAGATGACAATTCTTCCTACCTAGAGTACAGCTAAAACAATGAAGTATCTTAAGTATATAAATCATATGCAAGTTTCTAATGTGGTTAACAACCAAAACAATCATTGTCTTATATATATATATATATATATATGTGGTCCTCTCTATATCCGAATGTTCAGCTTATATATTACTAGATCCCTGATAGGAACAATCGACATATAATTTACATTGTCTTATATGGTTTTCACTTCCCGGTGGCGGAATAAACTAAATTCCATTTTAAGTTTCCAATGGTGGCTGTTGTACGGAGGTTGTGCTGTATCAGGAATTCACTTCCAGGTGGTGGAATAAACTAAAGTCCATTTTAAGAGTTTCCAATGGTGGCTGTTGTACGGAGGTTGTGCTGTATCAGGAATTCACTTCCCAGTGGTGGAATAAACTAAATTCCTTTTTAAGAGTTTCCAATGGTGGCTGTTGTACGGAGGTTGTGCTGTATCAGGAATTCACTTCCCAGTGGTGGAATAAACTAAATTCCATTTTAAGAGTTTCCAATGGTGGCTGTTGTACGGAGGTTGCGCTGTATCAGGAATTCACTTCCCAGTGGTGGAATAAACTAAAGTCCATTTTAAGAGTTTCCAATGGTGGCTGTTGTACGGAGGTTGTACTGTATCAGGAATTCACTTCCCGGTGATGGAATAAACTAGTCCATTTTAAGAGTTTCCAATGGTGGCTGTTGTACGGAGGTTGTGCTGTATCAGGAATTCACTTTCCAGTGGCGGAATAAACTAAATTCCATTTTAAGAGTTTCCAATGGTGGCTGTTGTACGGAGGTTGCGCTGTATCAGGAATTCACTTCCCAGTGGTGGAATACACTGACTACTAGTAACACAAATAAACATTTGTAGATCCTCACCTGATTTGTACAGATTACGCTCCCTATGACCCATGCAACTAGTGTGTTTGCCTGGACAATGGTCTGCAAATAATTCAAGCTGCATTAATGCATATGGGCAACTGGTTTGAATTAATACGAGAATCTAGGGGCGTGTAACTAATGTTTGCATGTATACGGGCAACTGGTTTTATGAACAGAAGGACATAGAGGTGTGTAACTAATGTTTGCTTACGGGCAACTGGTTTTATGAACAGTAGGACATAGAGGTGTGTAACTAATGTTTGCATGCTAACGGGCAACTGGTTTTATGAACAGTAGGACATAGAGGCGTGTAACTAATGTTTGCATACAGGCAACTGGTTTTATGAACAGTAGGACATAGAGGTGTGTAACTAATGTTTGCATACAGGCAACTGGTTTTATGAACAGTAGGACATAGAGGCGTGTAACTAATGTTTGCATACGTTCAACTGGTTTTATGAACAGTAGGACATAGAGGCATGTAACTAATGTTTGCATACGGGCAACTGGTTTTATGAACAGTAGGACATAGAGGTGTGTAACTAATGTTTGCATATGGGCAACTGGTTTTATGAACAGTAGGACATAGAGGTGTGTAACTAATGTTTGCATATGGGCAACTGCTTTTATGAACAGTAGGACATAGAGGTGTGTAACTAATGTTTGCATATGGGCAACTGGTTTTATGAACAGTAGGACATAGAGGCGTGTAACTAATGTTTGCATACGTTCAACTGGTTTTATGAACAGAAGGACATAGAGGTGTGTAACTAATGTTTGCATACAGGCAACTGGTTTTATGAACATTATGAACTAATGCTGCTGGGACTATTTTCCTGTCTTTGTATTGATATGTTTTGTATTACCATGTATACATAAAATGAAACATTCCCCCACTAAAAGCAATGTTAAATCAGCCACACCCCATGATATATTGTGTGGCGTCTGTGGTCCAGTGGTAGAACGTCGGATTTGGAATCGACCGGTACCGGGTTCGATACTCGGGACAGGCCACACATGTAGTGTCGTTGAGCAAGGCACCTCACACACATTGCTTAGTACTGGTTAATCGCTTAGGTCGGCTAAGCCTGCCCAGGAAAACATGTCTAGGTCCCCCGAGAAGGGTTTGACATTAATGGAACATACATACATATTGAAATCTGTATTTACAGAATAATTTTGCCCGATTTGTTACTACAACCATCGGGGGGACATTTGGCCACAGCTGCTATATCTTGTGACTCAGTTGCATTCTGGGTAATTATTAACTAGGAGTATACATAGAATAAATGCAATACAATATGATTTTACTAAACTGGGAGTATTGGTACATGCACCTGAGCTATTTAATTCTTTTTCTAACATACTCAGCACTTTGTCTGTATACACAAACAATTTACCGAATTTACCGTGTTTAAATATGCAATAAATTATTGAATAGCATGTGATGTCAAAAGTGACATCATTTTACTAGCATTTTTGTAGTTTTGTGACTTCATTTATGCATTCTATGAATTAACACAAAGTGTTTTTGAGCAATTTAAATATTTTGGTTATGTTATATTCGAAATAATATTTGTATTTGAGTTATTTATATTGTCGAATAAAACATAAAACATTGTTTGCCGTATGACATGCGTGGTTAATTCCTTCGCGCCAGAACTCCAAACCATATTTAATTCGCCAATAAATAACTAAAAGACAAATAGTATTTCTAAAATTAAATATAGATGATATAAATTGCTCCCTCGACATTTTTCAAGACCAACGGTTCAACTTTAAGTTGACCTACAATTTGACCCCATGGTCCCATGTGAACAAATGGTTTATGAGAAATGTTTGAATAATTGCGGTTCTATTTAAGTTGACCTATTTGACCCCATGTGACAATTGGTTTATGAGAAATGTTTGACCTAGATTCTGACCACAATGACCCGATTTTATCAATTATTTTATAAAGGATGTCATTGAGAAAATTAGTTTGTTTTGTTTTTTGGTGCTTAAAGTCACATAGACAGCTTAGGTCATATGGTGACTCTCCAGCTAGTGTTGGTAGTAACCCTCGAGCAGTATTCCACGCACCCGGATAGAACCACAGACCGTACGCAAACCAGCTGGATAGCTTCCTCACCTGAAAGAGTTTGACGCCCGTAGTGGGATTCAAACATACAGCGGAGAGTGGCAAGTTATTTGAAGTTATCAAATTAGGCATAATTGTTATGGTTCATGAGAAGAACAGGGATCATTTTAGAGGGTGATGTGGGCGAAATTGTCGCCCTAGGGACCCTGACTTCGCCCTCTGGGGGCCCCACTTCTCCCTAAAAATAATTAAAAAATAATAATAAAATTGTTTTTTTACTATTTTCAAACAAAATGTTGTCTAGTAAGATACACTGGCCCATTATAAAGCACTCTTTCTATTCAAATGTTGTATTTAATGGTTGTACTGTGCATTTTAACCCTATTTTGCAGAAGTATATTAAAGAACACCATTTAAGGAAGCGATCACGCGCTTTCTCACTTCTCCCAAAAATTCTGACCTAGAATGAACCCCGGAAGAAGTTGTTGAAAGGATTTCATCAGAGCTGACCCCGTGCTCTAGTTCTTGAACCCAGTGATACCATTTGAACAAACTTGGTAGAAGTTGTTGTATGGATGCTGTTCAAATTAGTCAACTTTCCTATTATTGGTTTGTGAGACAACATGTCATCTTGGGTTGCTTTAGTCCATTCAACCCCAAGTAACTGACATGGACTGGTCCATGATATTTTTTAGACCAATAAATTAATAAGAAAATTACATTTGGATCAGTTCATTTATCAAAATGGGTAAATTCTTTTCTAAAAATAGTAATATTACTTGCAAAAAGTGCAGATCCTGATGAGACGGCTTGTCACGAGCCGGCTCATCTGGATCTACACATTTTTGTAAGCCTATTTATAGGCATGTGGTGTTGAAAGGGTTAAAAGGACAAATATTTGAGACAAAAATCATATTTTAATCAAAACAAAAGACGTACATACCCGGTGTATCCAGAATCAACAGTGACGTCAAATCCTCACAAAGCACACTTTCAGTAAGATTTCCGCCACAAATTTTTATTTCCTTTATAATTACTGCAAACAGACACAGGTTATATTTTCAAAGGACCCCAATGAACACAATGTGTACCTCACTCAATATGAACCATTTAGAGGGCCTGTCTGGAACACAGTATTGTGTATCTCACTCAATATGAACCATTTAGAGGGCCAGTCTGGAACACAGCATTGTGTACCTCACTTAATATGAACCATTTAGAGGGCCTGTCTGGAACAGAGCATTGTGTACCTCACACAATATGAACCATTTAGAGGGCCAGTCTGGAACACAGTATTGTGTATCTCACTCAATATGAACCATTTAGAGGGCCTGTCTGGAACAGAGCATTGTGTACCTCACTTAATATGAACCATTTAGAGGGCCAGTCTGGAACACAGTGTGTACCTCACTCAATATGAACCATTTAACGGGCCTGTCAGGAACACAGTATTGTGTACCTCACTCAATATGAACCATTTAACGGGCCTGTCTGGAACACAGTATTGTGTACCTCACTCAATATGAACCATTTAGAGGGCCTGTCTGGAACACAGTATTGTGTACCTCACTCAATATGAACCATTTAGAGGGCCCACCTGGAACACAGCATTGTGTACCTCACTCAATATGAACCATTTAACGGGCCTGTCTGGAACACAGTATTGTGTACCTCACTCAATATGAACCATTTAGAGGGCCCACCTGGAACACAGCATTGTGTACCTCACTCAATATGAACCATTTAGAGGGCCCACCTGGAACACAGCATTGTGTATCTCACTCAATATGAACCATTTAGAGGGCCAGTCTGGAACACAGCATTGTGTACCTCACTTAATATGAACCATTTAGAGGGCCCACCTGGAACACAGCAGTGTGTATCTCACTCAATATGAACCATTTAGAGGGCCTGCCTGGAACACAGCATTGTGTACCTCACTAATATGAACCATTTAGAGGGCCAGTCTGGAACACAGCATTGTGTACCTCACTTAATATGAACCATTTAGAGGGCCTGTCTGGAACACAGCATTGTGTACCTCACTTAATATGAACCATTTAGAGGGCCCACCTGGAACACAGCATTGTGTACCTCACTTAATATGAACCATTTAGAGGGCCAGTCTGGAATACAGCATTGTGTACCTCACTTAATATGAACCATTTAGAGAGCCCACCTGGAACACAGCATTGTGTACCTCACTTAATATGAACCATTTAGAGGGCCCGTCTGGAATACAGCATTGTGTACCTCACTCAATATGAACCATTTAGCGGGCCAGCCTGGAACACAGTGTGTACCTCACTCAATATGAACCATTTAGAGGGCCAGTCTGGAACACAGCATTGTGTATCTCACTTAATATGAACCATTTAGAGGGCCAGTCTGGAACACAGCATTGTGTACCTCACTTAATATGAACCATTTAGAGGGCCCACCTGGAACACAGTGTGTACCTCACTTAATATGAACCATTTAGAGGGCCAGTCTGGAATACAGCATTGTGTACCTCACTCAATATAAACCATTTAGTGGGCCCACCTGGAACACAGCATTGTGTACCTCACTCAATATGAACCATTTAGAGGGCCCACCTGGAACACAGTATTGTGTACCTCACTCAATATGAACCATTTAGAGGGCCAGTCAGGAACACAGCATTGTGTACCTCACTTAATATGAACCATTTAGAGGGCCAGTCTGGAACACAGCATTGTGTATCTCACTTAATATGAACCATTTAGAGGGCCAGTCTGGAACACAGCATTGTGTACCTCACTTAATATGAACCATTTAGAGGGCCCACCTGGAACACAGTGTGTACCTCACTTAATATGAACCATTTAGAGGGCCAGTCTGGAATACAGCATTGTGTACCTCACTCAATATAAACCATTTAGTGGGCCCACCTGGAACACAGCATTGTGTACCTCACTCAATATGAACCATTTAGAGGGCCCACCTGGAACACAGTATTGTGTACCTCACTCAATATGAACCATTTAGAGGGCCAGTCAGGAACACAGCATTGTGTACCTCACTTAATATGAACCATTTAGAGGGCCAGTCTGGAACACAGCATTGTGTATCTCACTTAATATGAACCATTTAGAGGGCCAGTCTGGAACACAGCATTGTGTACCTCACTTAATATGAACCATTTAGAGGGCCCGCCTGGAACACAGTGTGTACCTCACTTAATATGAACCATTTAGAGGGCCAGTCTGGAATACAGCATTGTGTACCTCACTTAATATGAACCATTTAGAGGGCCAGTCTGGAACACAGCATTGTGTACCTCACTTAATATGAACCATTTAAAGGGCCAGTCTGGAACACAGTGTGTACCTCACTCAATATGAACCATTCAGAGGGCCCACCTGGAACACAGCATTGTGTGCCTCACTCAATATGAACCATTTAGAGGGCCCACCTGGAACACAGCATTGTGTGCCTCACTCAATATGAACCATTTAGCGGGCCAGTCTGGAACACAGTGTGTACCTCACTCAATATGAACCATTTAGAGGGCCTGCCTGGAACACAGCATTGTGTACCTCACTTATTATGAACCATTTAGAGGGCCAGTCTGGAATACAGCATTGTGTACCTCACTTAATATGAACCATTTAGAGGGCCAGTCTGGAACACAGTGTGTACCTCACTCAATATGAACCATTTAGCGGGCCAGCCTTCAACACATTGTACACCTCACTTAATATGAACCATTTAGAGTGCCCGCCCTCAACACATTGGACACCTCACTTAATATGAACCATTTAGAGTGCCCGCCTTCAACACATTGGACACCTAACTTAATATGAACCATTTAGAGGGCCCGCCCTCAACACATTGGACACCTAACTTAATATGAACCATTTAGAGGGCCCGCCCTCAACACATTGGACACCTAACTTAATATGAACAATTTAGCAGGCCCACCTTCAACACATTGGACACCTAACTTAATGTGAACAATTTAGCGGGCCCACCTTCAACACATTGGACACCTAACTTAATACGAACAATTTAGAGTGCGCGCCTTCAACACATTGGGCACCTAACTTAATATGAACCATTTAGAGTGCCCGCCTTCAACACATTGGACACCTAACTTAATATGAACCATTTAGCAGGCCCACCTTCAACACATTGGACACCTAACTTAATATGAACCATTTAGCAGGCCCACCTTCAACACATTGGACACCTAACTTAATATGAACCATTTAGCAGGCCCACCTTCAACACATTGGACACCTAACTTAATATGAACAATTTAGCGGGCCCACCTTCAACACATTGGACACCTAACTTAATATGAACCATTTAGCGGGCCCACCTTGAACACATTGGACACCTCACTCAATATAAACAATTTAAGTTTAAACTTTATTTATTTTACAACGATTGCGGAGCAAGTTTTAACAACTTATATTAATCACTCTCATTGGCGCGGATGAAAGCGTATATGTAGTCATTCGTGTGGGTGGAAACCGGAGTATCTGGAGAAAACCCACCTGTCCAATCTGTCGACCACCGTACCATCTCACATTGTGTACCTCACTCAATATGAATCATTGACTGGGCTCCAATGAGCATAATGGATACTTCACTCCATGGGGACAAAGTTTTATATAGACCAAAGAATGAACATTATTACAAGCAGGGAGTTTTTTGTATTTTGGTGAAATTTGAATTTGTGCTATTTTTAGATGCAGACATCTTGGACTTCAGGGGAACTTTCTTGTAACAACTTTTGAAAGGCTTCACGTAAGGATGAGGATTAGGGCATTGAGGATTAGGACAGGGCATTGAGGATTAGGGCAGGGCATTGAGGATTAGGGCAGGGCATTGAGGATTAGGGCAGGGCATTGAGGATTAGGGCAGGGCATTGAGGATTAGGGCAGGATATTGAGGATTAGGGCAGGGCATTGAGGATTAGGGCAGGGCATTGAGGATTAGGGGCAGGGCATTCAGGATTAGGGCAGGGCATTGAGGATTAGGGCAGGGCATTCAGGATTAGGGCAGGGCATTGAGGATTAGGGCAGGGCATTCAGGATTAGGGCATTGAGGATTAGGTAATTCAGGATTAGAGCGGGGCATTGAGGATTAGGGCATGGCATTGAGGATTAGGCCATGGCATTGAGGATTAGGACATTGAGGATTAGGGCATTGAGGATTAGGGCATTGAGGATTAGGGCAGGGCAGGATTAGGGCAGGGCATTGTGGATTAGGGCAGGGCATTGAGGATTAGGGCAGGGCATTGAGGATTAGGGCAGGGCATTGAGGATTAGGGCAGGGCATTGAGGATTAGGGCAGGGCATTGAGGATTAGGGCAGGGCATTGAGGATTAGGGGGCATGGCATTGAGGATTAGGGCAGGGCATTGAGGATTAGGACAGGGCATTCAGGATTAGGGCAGGGCATTGTGGATTATGGCAGGGCATTGAGGATTAGGGCAGGGCATTGAGGATTAGGGCAGGGCATTGAGGATTAGGACAGGGCATTGAGGATTAGGGCAGGGCATTGAGGATTAGGGCAGGGCATTGAGGATTAGGGCAGGGCATTGAGGATTAGGGCAGGGCATTGAGGATTAGGACAGGGCATTGAGGATTAGAGCAGGGCATTGAGGATTAGGGCAGGGCATTGAGGATTAGGACAGGGCATTGAGGATTAGGACAGGGCATTGAAGATTAGGGCAGGGCATTGAGGATTAGGGCAGGGCATTGAGGATTAGGGCAGGGCATTGAGGATTAGGGCAGGGCATTGAGGATTAGGACAGGGCATTGAGGATTAGGGCAGGGCATTGAGGATTAGGGCAGGGCATTGAGGATTAGGGCAGGGCATTGAGGATTAGGGCAGGACATTGAGGATTAGGGCAGGACATTGAGGATTAGGGCAGGGCATTGATGATTAGGGCAGGGCATTGAGGATTAGGGCAAGACATTGAGGATTAGGGCAGGGCATTGAGGATTAGGGCAGGGCATTGCAGGATTAGGGCAGGGCATTCATGATTAGGGCAGGGCATTCATGATTAGGGCAGGACATTAAGGATTAGGGCAGGGTATTGAGGATTAGGGCAGGGCAGGGAGGGCATTTAGGGATTAGGGCAGGGCATTAAGGATTAGGGCAGGGCATTGAGGATTAGGGCAGGGTATTGAGGATTAGGGCAGGGTATTGAGGATTAGGGCAGGGCATTGAGGATTAGGGCAGGGCATTGAGGATTAGGGCAGGGCATTGAGGATTAGGGCAGGGCATTGAGGATTAGGGCAGGGCATTGAGGATTAGGGCAGGGCATTGAGGATTAGGGCAGGGCATTGAGGATTAGGGCAGGGCATTGAGGTACACACAGAATACTTACTATCAGCATTGCGCTTATCCAACACCATTGCTAGGTCTTCCTGTTTACATTCAATAAGGGACACCAGAAATCTCTCATACCAATGCATACTCCGCTTTGGTAATATAAACAGTAACTCCATCGTAGCTCTCCATCGGCCTTCATTCTTGCAGTACGTTAGTAATAATTCTCCCTCGTTGTTATTTATAATGTCATGCTGGATAAGAGACGGCAAAATCTGATCCAACTCTAAGTGATCACAAATTGTCTTCCTTTGTGATATTAATTGAAATTGAATATATTCGTTTTTATTTCTTGGAATGGCTTGTCCTTTCAATATTTTTAGAACTTTCTTATTTCCTGGAAAAAAAGAAAGGAAAAACTTTTATCTAATTTACAACGATTCCAAAACAACTTATTAATCACTGTCGATGATACCGTTTTATGCAGTAATCCATGTGGGATGAAACCGGAGTATCTGGACAAAACACACTTGACTGATCTGGCGACCACTGTACTATCTCACATACTTCCAGAGGATCAAACCCAGGCCGCATTGGTGAAAAGAAAGCATGCAAACCACTGCACTAATCGGACAGCCAAACGAGACATTTTCATAGTAATACATTCATCAATATGTTTCAATCTTCAACTGGTCCAACGCGATATGTGAAATATGTATATGGGCAACCGGTAGTTCCTACTAGAACTGACAGACAACCGGTAGATCCTACTAGAACTGACAGACAACCGGTAGATCCTACTAGAACTGACAGACAGATGGGTGTGCAAAACCTGAATGATAACATTTTTTGATAGTAACCCAGTAAGAATAGTCTGCAGTCGTGGACTTGATCGCCAGTATCTCTATATATCACAGTGGGTTAACTAAACATACCACACTATGATATATAACAATCTCTAAAATTGTCCCCGTCGATACTAGAATATGGACGAGCGTGTCACTATTTCTAAAAGAACAATGACCCACGGGTCATTATTTTGAGGGTGAATATTCTATGTGAACAAAAATACTACATATAAAAAATCTATAATAAGATCACATGGGTTTACTTTTTTACACCAATATTTTGCCAACCGGCTTCAATTCATCAGAGCAAGAACAAAATGGTATCAAAATATGTGCAATTGTTTAAGGAAATATCAAGTTCCTAAGCAATTGCACACATTTTTACGTCATTTTCCTGATGAATTGAAACTCCGTTGGCAATATATTGATGTAAAAAATGTTAAGAAACCCATGTGATCTTGTTTAATATATATTACGGATGGCATCGAGTATTCGAGTATGCGAAAGAACATCCGAGTATCAAATAGCTAAATGTTAATCGAGTATTAGGAAATTATATTGGCTGGAAAAAACCAACAGTCTGTATTATGTCATCAATGCCAATTGTTCAATATAATAAACACAGTAATTATTTAATCCGGGAACATATTCGGTGGGCCAATAATCCACACGATGAACAGTGTGAAAATAATCCTTGTCTATAAATTGGTATTCTTTCAATAAACAAGTCAACAGTGACATTATTGCCAGATGTCTGTGCCATTTATATCATTTGTTTTGATGAAGAAAGAAGGAATAAGGCGGGGTTAATCAAAGGTCGTAACGTCACGTTTGATAGTAAATTGTTGATGTTTGTTTAATAATTATATATGTCAATAGACTTCGATTAAATGGAAGAAACTAAGAAAGTAATTACCAGGTGTCCTGTGTTCGCACTTTGTTGCAGACATACTTTGAAGATGAGGTCATAGCATGGTTGAATTATGTCAATAAAGTTCAACTGTTGAACAAATTTAATAATGGTATGTTATTTGGGTTTTTTTACGTTTATTTATCGTCGCTACCGGTTGCCATCATGAGCGACGCCTCCTGAAGATATTAGTCATTTTAGATTATGGAGGATAGTGCAATGATACAGAGAGAGACCCATCCCAGTTTCTCCTCTGGTTCTTTTACGTGCACGGTGTAAAGCACCTACACAAGACCTCGGTTTAATATCCCAGACGGGAGCTCGAACCTGTGATCCCTGAATTACCAGTCCAGCGTGTTACCACTGGACTACAGATCCGTCTGGTATGTTGCCATCCTTAAAATATATATATACCGGTATATATACGACAACCTCTCTATATTAGACTGCAATTGTAGTACCTGGTTACTAGAGTGGTGATAGTTTAACCTGACTTAAAGCAGCATTACATCGTATGAAATAAATGATATTTGAAAAATTAAATTTTTACGTATGGGTAGCAATGCTAACATTCTAACATTATACTTTGTATGCTTATGTTCATTTGGTAAACAGTGCTTTTTGGCGATAAAACAAACTCGAAACCGAAAGTAGGACTTTCCGAGTCGATCGGTCACGCACTTGTTTACAACCGGAACGCATCGTCCGCACTTGTTTACATTCGGAATGCATCGTCCCCATTTGTCCCACATTGTCTTTTTTAATTAAAGTACTTTATATGTTGATTCATACCTCTGTTAGCTAAGTCTTTTAGGGATATGTCTACATCCCCGCGAGGGGTTCAACATTAGAGGAAGATAGATAAACAATCTTTCATGTTCAAAATATATATGTTGTTTTCTACATCCTCTGTTGTTTCACGCATGCGCGCTGTGCGTGTTTACATTTCGTGTGTTGATAAACAAATTCGCGTATACGACGGTTTAAATTTATTGGAATTTAGCGTTTCTGACCGACTATTTCGATTTTTTGTAAACACACACACATTAGTATTTATAGTTTACCCAAAACATCCTTTATTACGATGTAATGCTGCTTGGAAATACAGGAAGTAGCTGTTTATCACACTGATGGCTGTTTAACCCTTTCAACACCAAGTAACTCACATGGACTGGTCCATGATATTCATAAACCAATAAATGAATCAGAAAATCACATTTGGACAAGTTCATTTATCAAAATGGGTAATTATGTCTAAAAATAGTCATATCACTGGCAAAAAGTGCAGATCCTGATGAGACGGCTCGTCACGAGCCGGCTCATCTGGATCTACACCTTTTTGTAAGCCTATTTAGAGGTCTGTGGTGTTGAAAGGGTTAATATAAGTCAAATATGTATTAAAATGCCAATTAGGGAATTTGGAAGGTGGTTGTAATATAGGTTGGCTGCATAATACATGCAATTGCTAACACAGGTCTATCTCTACTATATTCTCTAGTATGAACCTCTGTCTTCCAATATCTGTGTTAGTTTTTTGAATCTGTTAGGCCACTCCTTCTTCTCTAGTATCATCAACAGCATACACGTTATAGCCTTATCCTTGTCATTCTTGGACATGTCAAAAAACTTCTTTACCAAATCTAAAATGGAAGTATTTATGTTAACTTGTGTTTTTGGATTTAGAGTCAATATAACAGCCAATGTTATGTTATATTTCGGGTTTTACACCTGCATCAGCACCATTTCGGGCTATATCGCCGGCGGGCAGTTTACCTAACAACACCTTTCCTGGGCAGGCTCCAACGGTTAACCAGTACTTGGGTGCACCAACCTCCGTAAGAAACGGCCATCTTTTCATATAAATGAGACACGACCTGAGCGGGGCTCGAACCCGTGACCATCAGTGATGATAGGTTACAGTGGTATACAAGTCAGCAACCTTAACCACTCGCCCACGGAGGCAGACAACAGCCAAGGTTAGCAATGTTCCACCTGTAAGCGATGGAGTTGTTCCAAGCATTGTTTCAGGCACGAGCAGGTGCCCAGATAGAACCACAGACCTAATCAGCAAGCCAGCTGGATAACTTTCACACATTTATGGAATTTAACAACCCTCACATCTACAACTGCTTTAAACACTCGGCCAGAAGAAAGCAAGCTACCGTATGGGGAAATCAAACTATTAATCAAAATAACATACACATACTAAACATCCAAAGTTCAGTAAATTAAAAAGGCACACAGGTTTAAAGTTTAAACTTTATTTATTTTATAACGATTGCGAAGCAAATTTTAACAACTTATATTAATCACTCTGGTTGGCGCTGATGAAAGCGTATATGTGGTCATTCGTGTGGGAGGAAACTGGAGTACCCGGAGGAAACCCACCTGTCCGATTTGGCGACCACCGTACCATCTCACATACTTCCTGGTCCGAGGATCGAACCTGGGTTGCATTGGTAGGAAGCGAGTGCGCTAACCACTGCGCTAATCGGACAGCCTTCTGGTTCTGTATGTCTTCAGCGAGAAGGCGTTTTGGGCTAAATAATCTCCCTGATCTGCCCCATGGAGGATATTTGTGTACACATGTTGTCACTAAATATAATTAAATGCCATCTATCCATTTCCAAGGTACCAATTCTGGACAGTCAGACACAGATAGGTTGGAGAATCGATATATTTCTTTTGTTAACCCATTTCATTCTGGATACATTTAAAGGCTTTTGCAAACAAAAGCGTGACACTGTGTACTGATCAGGATCTATGTTGTTTACTACTTAGCCAAGTGTCTTAGCAAGATCGTCTGAATAGTAAACAGCATAGAGCCTGATCAGACGGAACGTTCCGTGGTGGCTGATCTGGCTCTATGTTCTTTGCAAATACTGTTTGAACGGTATCCAGAATCAAATGGGTTAAAAAGTATGCAACAAGCGTAGATATACCCAATAGGAGCACATACGCTAAAACACTAGACAGCTGTATGTCTTGCAGTCTATGATATTAAAAGAAGAAACATGTACATGGACACCATACATATACAGTCAAACCTGTCTTAAGCAGCCAACCAAGGGAATCACAGAAAGCAGCTGCTTAGCACAGGTGGTTGCTTAATAGAGGTCAAATGTATAATAAAACAACATATTGGGAATCTTGAAACTGGCTGCTTAATACAGGTCGGCTGCTTAATGCAGGTGACCACTAACACAGGTTTAACTGTACTTACCAACACTCTGAAAATACTCATAACACAGTAAATCATTACAGGCAACATTATCCTTTATGTATGGTAGAAAAGCTTCCAGAAAGAACATGATGGTTCTTTCTTCCATATCTTCATGGTCTCTCTCTTGACCAAAGGGAGATAACCCGCACTCCGTACCCATCTCTTAATCACCTGCAGTAAATAGAAAACTGCCTAAAACGTTGGTTACACGTGGATGTATTTCATAAAATTAATAGCACTAAATTGTTCATATCAATGGGCATCGATTTTCAACTGATACAGCCATACAGCACAAGAACAGCTGTCCATCATATGCCATACAGCACAAGAACAGCTGTCCATCATATGCCATACAGTTAGCACAAGAACAGCTGTCCATCATATGCCATACAGCACAAGAACAGCTGTCCATCATATGCCATACAGCACAAGAACAGCTGTCCATCATATGCCATACAGTTAGCACAAGAACAGCTGTCCATCATATGCCATACAGTTAGCACAAGAACAGCTGTCCATCATATGCCATACAGTTAGCACAAGAACAGCTGTCCATCATATGCCATACAGTTAGCACAAGAACAGCTGTCCATCATATGCCATACAGTTAGCACAAGAACAGCTGTCCATCATATGCCATACAGTTAGCACAAGAACAGCTGTCCATCATATGCCATACAGTTAGCACAAGAACAGCTGTCCATCATATGCCATACAGTTAGCACAAGAACAGCTGTCCATCATATGCCATACAGTTAGCACAAGAACAGCTGTCCATCATATGCCATACAGTTAGCACAAGAACAGCTGTCCATCATATGCCATACAGTTAGCACAAGAACAGCTGTCCATCATATGCCATACAGTTAGCACAAGAACAGCTGTCCATCATATGCCATACAGTTAGCACAAGAACAGCTGTCCATCATATGCCATACAGTTAGCACAAGAACAGCTGTCCATCATATGCCATACAGTTAGCACAAGAACAGCTGTCCATCATATGCCATACAGTTAGCACAAGAACAGCTGTCCATCATATGCCATACAGTTAGCACAAGAACAGCTGTCCATCATATGCCATACAGTTAGCACAAGAACAGCTGTCCATCATATGCCATACAGTTAGCACAAGAACAGCTGTCCATCATATGCATTGTGTGGTGTCCGTGGTCCAGTGTTAGAGCGTCAGATTTGGAATCGAACGGTCCCGGGTTCGATACTCGGTCAGGCTACGTATGAGCAAGGCACATCACACACATTGCTTAGTATTGGTTAACCGCTTAGGTCGGCTAAGCCTGCCCAGGAAAACAGGTCTCGGTCCCGACATTAATGGAACATACATACATTTATTCCTTTGTCCACAAACAAATCTCTGTACACCATCCAGATCTGTCTGGAGTCAGGCTGTCATAAGTTATGTGTGTCAGACACCTCCCTCATTTTGTTAGGGAGTCATTCAACCCCCCCTCCCTCACCCTGCTATATAATACACTATACTATTTGGCTACAGATCGTTTGATCATTACAAACATGAGGCCTAAAATTGTCAAACTAGAAGCACTTTTAAAAATGCCAACATGAACACAAGATGATGTCCAGATCATACAGCTCCAATACCTGGGAAACATTTTATACATCATGTACATATTTAAACATGCCAACATGAACACAAGATGATGTCCAGATCATACAGCTCCAATACCCGGGAAACATTTTATACATCATGTACATATTTAAAATGAAAAACAGTTCAGAGATATCAAAGCTTGTGTCAAGTTAACTACACACATTATACATACACATCTAATAATATACATGACATTAGGGCGTTGCTTGGCTGGAATCGATGTGCAGGCCAACCTGCCAATGATTACAAATTTCTGCTGGATTGTCAAAGATGCATTTTGGCATATATTTCGTACAAGTAAATATGTTTGCAAGCAATTTAAGGTTAATATTTATATGAACACAGTTTATATGTTCAACTATACATATCAGGGTCGTAGTTTGGCTGGAATCGATGTGTAGGTCAATTTAAGAAAAAAAAAGAGGGGGTATCCTAGGATAGAGGTACGAGACCATTGGTGGCTTATGGATAAAATTTCAAGTTCCTGTGATATAATTTAACAATTATTTGCCTCTGATTTTTATTGCAGATTTGGCATTTTTATTTTTCATTTTTTGGAAAAAGTGTAGGCCGCAGTCAATAGGAAGCTACGCCAATGCATATCTTCATGTTCAGCCACAGATACATATGCATGTTTATCTCCAAACAAAGGCATGTATATGGTATATCGATGCTGCCTGTGAAATAGTGATACTCAAAAATATGTTCAGCCACAACAAGCGAGCCGATAAACTGGCAGCGCAGTAAGGCTGCCACATACTGGCCGGCCTTCTCCTCCCCATCTTCCAGTGTCTCCATTGCATACACCACTACGAGGAATGTTCCAAGTGCGTCCTCACGACTGGACCATGACGTTCACACAGGGTGCAGAGCTTAGTGGGCTGGTCCATTTCTTTTTTCATAGCAACGTCTCGAGACAGCTCATCCTGGAATACTACCAGCAGTGTCGCAGAATAATCCAACGTCTCGAGACAGCTCATCCTGGAATACTACCAGCAGTGTCGCAGAATAATCCAACGTCTCGAGACAGCTCATCCTGGAATACTACCAGCAACGTCTCGAGACAGCTCATCCTGGAATACTACCAGCAGTGTCGCAGAATAATCCAAGCAGTGTCGCAGAATAATCCAACATGAAGCTGATGTCTTAAACAGTTGCCATCATGTTTCGGACACATGAAATGTTCGAGCTATGGACCAATGACAAACAATGTACAATACACTTAATTTTCATGCGGGGACAGTTAGCGCACAAGTGCTTGTAGACCACTAGTCCTATAATTAACACCTCAACATAAAATTCTTTTTTCTGTTATTTTCGAATTTTGAAAAATGCCTGGATAGTAAAATGTCACATTTTTCAAGTCTAAATATTTGGACTAGTAGACCAAGAAATTTTCCAGATATATTGGAGGCATCGTCGTAACACCGAGATCTGATCTTCAGTATATCAAGGTTGGCTTCTTGCAAAAACATTCATTATATTAGCACATATATAGCAACTTCTTTAATGGAAGCGCCCTCGTTCTAGAGAGTGATTAATATAAGTTGTAAGAACTTCTTTTGCAATCAAGCTAGAATAAATTTGTATGAACTAATATGGGCCCTAATAGTAAACGTAGACTTGATGTGGAGAAAAATCTACTACTAATATTACTGATATAAACTGAAATGGTAAAAACAGACCACTTGCTCTGTGGCCGCAAATCCGCAGTAACCCATTTCTTAACAACTACCCTGTGGTAAAAGATAGTGCTTTGGTACTTTAATTGGGAACTTGATTAGAGAATCAAATCACCGTTATTTTCCACCTAGAGTGGTGGAACCTATGCTCGGCGTAAGCTCTACATATCATGGCCTATAAAACAGTTAAATGCACTTTCGTATATTATTATTTTCTTGGATCGTGAACACAACTTTCAAAAAATTGTTGCTGAAAATTTTAGCTTCATTACGTGACCATGCACCTCAATACAGCAATCGCAACGGCACCTGTTTCCATGGGGAACTAGATACTTTAGGGCACCTATGCACGGCGTACATGAAATGTTTTATTTATGCATGGGTAAATGCTGAATATATTATTTTGATTTAGTAACATCAATAACTAACAATATTACAACTCATAAGAAACTTTTTTTCTGGTTATTTGTACATTTTTTTCCAATTCAGATAGCTACCTGTAATGCTCATAAACCGCATCATTTCGGTGGAAAAAACGAGTTGTTTATATTCTGCTATTGAACCAGTCAGGTGACAGTTGCATTAGGCTACCGGTACGCACAATGGAATGCTATTAAACCATGCTTCACCTCTGTCAGCGAAAATAGGCTAAAACTATTTAAATATTTTAAATACGGATGTAAATGGAAAAAATACGCTGAGCATAGGAATACGCCGAGCATAGGTTCCACCACTCTATACATATGTACAGTGGAGAGCTAAAAATAAAAGACTGCTAGATTAGTAGTCCTATAAATAAGACCTGTATCCCGGTGTTACTGGTTTCCGACGATGTAGTACATAACGGACTCCTATAGGTTTAGAATGGTCATACACTGCAAACAATTTTATGTCACCAAATAAACAATATGTTACCATTCATCCACAAAAATCTCGAAGAAAATCGAATGTTTACTTTTTGAGAAAAGTTGACAAAATAGCGGTACCTCATTCTCAGTAATCCGGAATGACGTCACATGTTTTCGCCTAACTGTGGAAATTGTCTACAGCGCCACCATTAGTATGTAAGCAACAGTTCTTTTTTAACAAAACAATAAACTAAAGAAGACTTACTTTAATAAGAGGCTTAATTTATCATTTTCACTCAAAATTCATTTGTTGGACAGCATTTTGTCTATATACTGTATCTAAAACACTAACATTTAATTTAACTAGGTCAAACACACGGGGCATAAGAAGTCGTCATCCCTCCTAATTACTCTGACTGAGTGCAGAACCGTAAATGGACCCATCCATCGAACACATCACACGGTGCCCAACAAAGAAAAACTAGGGTTACACAACCATATATATCAGTTGGAGAACCTCTGTGACAACCCGTGGACCTGAAGGTGAAACACGTTGAAAATCGATATTATTAATAAGGACCCCTTGTGTGTAATAACGGACATAACTCATAAACACGGAGCAGTGAGACTATAATGACATTTTTATTCGTAAATATATTGGCGTGGCAGACGATGCATATGTCATTTTGGAGAAAATATTGCCAATTTCTTTAAAAAATGATATTTATATGGTGACATAAAACGGATATAGTGAAGTTAGTGAAAACTGGGGTAGGTTTAAAGTTTTCACCGCTAATTTACCTTGTCTGATATATTATGATCAGTTAGAAATAGATTGGAAGTGCACAAGGTATGTTTATTTATAATTCCGGTAACTGGAGCGTGAAATATTGCGTGATCTCTCGCGACTTGCTATTTCCACAGTTGGGCGAAAACCTGTTCTGGGCGAAAACTCTTCACGCCGGGATACATAATTTGTTTGTTATTTTTGAAAAATGCATTCAGGCCCGTCGCTGGGCATACGCAAGTACGCACGTGCGTATCATTGGTCTCAGAAAATGAAAAAATCCAAAAATGCAATAAAACCCCAGGGGGGTAGTAGGGATACATAGGCGCCGTGATGTGTGGAATGGTGGAATAATATAGCCCACTGCAAATATGGTGCATCTCGAAATTTAGTGTGTGCTATTTTACGTGCTTGTTTAATTGATAATGGCGATAGATCATGTATATTATACATCTAGCCTTAATTTATACCTTTCTACGGATTGTCGTAAGAACTTTAGTCCTGTACGTTACAAAATGCACTAAAATGCAGGAAATTGCTTCCTCATTTCAAACAATTTCAGGGGAGGGGCATGCCCCCGGACCCCCCTAGCGTACTCGCTCGCTATGATCACTCGACAAACAAGCATATTTGGCCGTGCGTATCATAAAAATAGCTCCAGCGACGGCCCTGGCATTGATAGTAAAATGTCACATTTTTCAAGTCTAAATCGACGACACATAATCCTCAATATTGAGGGAGTGCCGAAATCACCAAGAAGAAGAAATATTTGGACTACTAGATTAGATAATGGTGGTGGCTAGTTGAGCCTTGAAGGCGTCAACTGTGCCAACTGACAGTATACTTACACACTAGTCGAACAATACTAAACCTAAACACGAGACAATGGATGAATGGTACCATAATAATGAGTGAATAATGGAAATATTACTTTACTTTTCTGGTATTCAATATACTTTCGTTTTCAATTCCAAGTTATTGGATTACGAAGTATTTAAGGTCGAAGACTACTAAATTATGTGAGATGAGTAGGCGGTCTCAGGTCGTTTCGCCCTAAATACATGTTCGCACCGGGTCGTTTCGCACTGGGTCATTTCGCCCTATAGATAGTAGGTAACGGTGGTATGGTGGGTAGTTTCGCCCCAAAGTCAATATTTTATCTCCAGAAGTGACAAGCTATGTATATATTGTCAAAATGTTCCAGTGTAAATATGATTTTATGTCCACTGCTAATACGGGTGTTATAATTCTGTATACTGTAATATGCCAATGTTTCGTTTTCTATTTCAGGTTGGAGCATGAAATTTGTGACAGCCTAGCGAGATGAAACTATTGCAATGTAGACTGCATAATTAGTACAATTAGTTAAATATAATAAATTTTCCGGCCATGTATGTGAAATTGAATATAATTAATGAAGCTCCAGAATGTTTATGAATGATAATATTACTATTGCAACTTAGTGTATAATGTGATGTTTTGTGCCAATATGTCTCTTATCATTCTATTCAGAATTCAATGCAATATATTTTAGTTGGCATTAACACACAATAATTATGTTCATAACATGTACTTTTAATATGATTGCTTAAATGTGTTGTGTTGTATTGTACGTACATAGATGATAATTAATAAAGATGAAAACAACCGGTATCGATATTGATTGTCTGATGATGTTTGTGCTTAATTACCCTCGACGTCAGCGAAATTGATTGTAATAAGGTACACTTTAAAAGAAATGTAAAAAACTGAAGAGTGTATAATTAAATGAAAGTGTAATCCCTTTGCGGTGTCATTAATGTGACCGTGTTTCCAGAATGTTTGATTATCTGTGAATTTAAGTGAACGGTAAGCCCTAATTATTCGGCGGTTTTCCTTAAGATGGCGTGTTTATAATTGTGCTGACAATAAATATAATTTCGCACATACTATTAATTGACAATTATACATTATTACTCAAATTCATGGCACGACCATATATACCCCTTCCAGTATTAGGTAGCTCATTGCTCGCCCATATGGTTCGCCGGCGGCGAGGGTAAATAAGCTCAATCATCAGGTAACTCATTCGCTCACTTTATTCGTTTCTCGAACGTATGCCAGTCTGTGAAGTTTAAAATCGTTGAATTATCTACTTAGTTCTAATTATCTGAGTGCATCATGTCCGATATGTGTGTTGTTTGCGCTTCCGGTGTCCGACCCCGGCAGCATGGCATTGAGTGTGATGTGTGTGGCATGTGGACACATCGCAAGTGCGGTACAGGTATGTGTATATGTGTTGAATAATCATGTAGAGTGCATCATGTCAGATATGTGTGTTATTTGCGCTTCCGGTGTCCGACCCCGGCAGCATGGTATTGAGTGTGATGTGTGTGGCATGTGGACACATCGCAAGTGCGGTACAGGTATGTGTATATGTGTTGAATAACCATGTAGATATTGACATTTTTATTTTCGACAAATTATTAAAGAAAATTTAAAAGTTTATATAGCATATTATACAATTTTCACACAATCGTAATTAATTTATTTAAGGAAAGTACTTATTAAAAAGTACTACTACACGAGACCAAGTATGCATAGATGTTGTTCTTTAATGAACAGTGATAATAGAAAGGTTTTATTAAACTTGGCTCGATTTATTAAAAATGCTTTAAACCATAGGAACTCAATATTGAACGCGTTGTCTTCTTAATTACACAAAACAACTAATTACTAGAATGTTCATCCTCTATATTAAATTAGATTACAGTAGCTACACCTGCTTACTAATGTAACAATTATGCATACTATTGTTGTTGCTAAAATGTTTGATGCAGTAAACTCTGTGATTTACCAAAATGAAATATATATGATACACTGTTATAATGTTACTGTTATTCACAGACGATATGGTTATATTTCATTTTGGTAAATCACCACTACAAACTAAACTAATTTTGTAAGCGTATTTTAAATGTAAGGGTTTTACATGAGCTTACTGGGAGATACAGGCAGATACCCCCCCCCCATTATTTCCCATACATATCAACATATGTCATGTACTTCTACGCGATTTCAGATACACTATATACATGACATCATATTACCATCCGTAATGATTTGCGATTATTGACCATTGGAATTAACGAATTGTCATCAAAGCATATATATTATATTACAAATAAACACAAACTGGATATCAGACTACTATGTAACTTACAATAATCGTACATTCAGAAAATGTTTTATTTTAGGACAATGGATCGGTGCCCATCCTCGAGTCCACAATGCTACCGATCGACCAACGCCAGCGACATGTACGTTTCCGTTTTCTGTATATTGTCTATTATATATATAAATAAAACAATTAATACATTCAATACATGCAACTTATATAGATTATATTACACAATTGCAAGTTCTTGTTTTTTTAGATAGATCATGTTACCGACACAGACGAAGAGAACAGACCTTTTTAGGGCCAACTATTTTTGTATATATATGTGTGTGTATCATAATGTATGTATCAGAATGTTTATATGTATGTACGATCGCGCATAGCAGTGTGTCTGTTAGTGGCATACGCGTACTTAATCGCGTGCCAATTTGGGCGTGGTTTGTACGCTGTGTCTGTAATGACCATAATTGCAAGTTCTTGTTTTTCAGATTTAGATAGATCATGTGATAATCTGAAGCATATGTGTGTGCGTGCGTGCTTGTGCGTCAGAATGTATATATGTATGTACCATCGAGCATAGATAATGTGATAATCAGAATGTTAAGTGAGTTTCCATTTCAGTGAAGATGTTACCGACACAGACGAAGAGAACGGCCCTTTTTAGGGCCAACTATTTTTGGCTGGCTTAATGATGTGCAATATATATACGTCTTATTCGGCAAATTAATATGATATACATTGTACATCATCCTGTCACACCTCCTCGTGGTGCCAGCTGGTAACATGGTTTCATTTCACTACATTGTTATATGAAACCGTGGCTGACGTGACAGGAAATATTATATATTGAATATTATATATAAATATAGTATTTAGGGCGAATCGACCCGGGGCGAACGTGCAACTAGGGCGAAACAACTCGTAGTGCGAACGTGGGGCGAAACGACCCGGGACCATGGTCGGATATGTCTATCAGTGCTCCCCTATTTGCGTACACAACGTTGTTGGTCTGCTACTTACCTGCGTCTAAACCCGATATATGATTAGAATAGACACTAGCGTTGATGATTCCGTTTATTTACCCTCGCCGCCGGTAAACCATATGGGCGAGCGTGTGAAACCACTGTAACCATGGTCCCGGGTCGTTTCGCCCCAATTACACGTTCGCACTACGAGTCTATTCTAATCATATATCGGGTTTAGACGCAGGTAAGTAGCAGACCAACAACGTTGTGTACGCAAATAGGGGAGCACTGATAGACATATCCGACCATACTATCTATCTATCGTCCGCTAATGTCGAACCCCTCGCGGGGACGTAGACATGTTGCGCGTCAAAAACCGCCAAAAAAAAAAAGAAGTTAAAAGTATGAGTAGTTAAAAGTATAATTTAAGAAGGTAATGAAAATAAGTTGTGGTAAAAGTTTAAAAGCAGCTGCGCACCACAACTAGGGACTGGCATGTTCAATATGGCAAACTGCCGTATTGAATTGCTCTATGGTAGGAAGATGGACAATGTCAGGAGGTAGGTGCTTCCAATGGTAGATTGTTCTTGGAAAAAAGGAAAACTTGTAGTAGTCTGTAGTTGCTGTAATTAACCTATGGCTTAAGGAATGGCAATGGCGAGCAGGACGGGAGAGGGGAACTAGGTAATTTTCAATGGGAATAGCAACAAGATCATTATGAATTTTATACATAAGGGATAATTACCTATTGTCAATACGCCGTTGGTCTAGTCTGCGTAGATTTAGGGAATGTAGCATGTCTGTAACACTAGAGGTACGATAGAAGCCAGCCTTTATCCAACGGGCTGCTCTTCGCTGGACACCTTCAATTTGATCTATCAATGTTTGGGTATGGGGCGACCAGATCTCGGAGCCATATTCAAGCTGGGGTCTCACTAGTGTCTGGTAAGCCATGGACTTAAGGGGTTCAGATTTGACCTGGAGGTTTCTACGTAGAAATCCTAATGTTTGGTTTGCTTTCTTTGTTGACCTTTTTATGTGAGTGTCCCACGACAGGTTATTTGAGATATCCACGCCAAGGTATTTGGCTGAGGTGACCGACTCAAGTAGGACTCCATGGAGTTTATATTTGCTGGGAATAGGATGTTTCCTTCTGGTGACGTGGATAACTTGACATTTGGAGGGGTTAAATTCCATGTCCCACTCCAACTCCCACTCTTCTAATCTCTTAAGATCGTTTTGGAGTGTGACCGATTCATTTGCAGATGTCAGTGATAGATAGACTGCAGTATCATCTGCAAAGATACGGACTTTGGAACTGAAGTTTTGTGGGAGGTCGTTTATGTAGGCTAGGAAAAGCAGGGGTCCAAGTACGGATCCCTGTGGGACGCCAGAGGACACCGGAATGGCCTCTGAACTAATACCATTAAGGACAACTGACTGGAGTATAATATCTAGAAAACTCTTAATCCACCTTAATACATACTGTCAAATATATCCGGACTGGCTGTCAAATATATCCGACCATACTGTCAAATATATCCGGTTACGCTGTCTTGAAAACACATCCGACCATGCTGTCAAATATATCCGGACAGGCTGTCAAACACATCCGTTTAGGCTGTCAAACACATCCGACCATACTGTCAAATATATCCGGTTAGGCTGTCAAACACATCCGACCATGCTATCAAATATATCCGGTTAGGCTGTCAAACACATCCGACCATGCTATCAAACATATCCGGGCAGGCTGTCAAACACATCCGACCATGCTGTCAAACATATCCGGGCAGTCTGTCAAACATATCCGGCCATGCTGTCAAACAGTACCGGTCGAACGTTGGTACCCCTACTAGTCAATTTCATAATTTCGAAAATTTCAGATGAAATTGGTTTTGCTTTATATTTGGAAATGGTTTGTAGTTATGAATGATTAGTTGTTCACCCTGGTAGAACCATTGCTATTCTGACATCCTACCACTTTAGAGTGTATTTCTAAAACGTGGACCTATACCAAACTTTATGACCAGTAGATGAGTTCAGATTTCCTTAAGTTTCTTGTGAAAATAATGGGATTTATTGCAGAAATCTGGGAAAATATGAAACATCATCGAGAATTGGTACCGGTCGAGCGTTGGGATCCCTACTAGTCAATTTCATAATTTCGAAAATTTCAGATGGAATTAGTTTTGCTTTATATTGGGAAATGGTTTGTAGTTATGAATGATTAGTTGTTCACCCTGGTAGAACCATTGCTATTCTGACATCCAACCATTATAGGATTCGAACCTACAGCATTGTGATGCATATAATAACTGGTTGGCAATGTTAAACACTCTGCTATGGTTGTCACCATAGGAGATTGCTGGGCTGGTTCTCTCCTACACCTCATGCCGGCCTTCCCTGGCTCCGTCCGTTCGTCCCTCAATCCCACTCAAAGCAACAATCTCTGTCAAAATTATGTTGAAACAATATTATATTCTCTCTTCCAGCTATTGCTGAAGCTAGTCTATTGCTACAATGATTGAACACATGATATCTCATGACCATGGTTGAAATAGGTTACTTTCACACAATGTTGGCTGAATTCCAACATTAGCAATACAATGGTTCAATTCACGTTCACACACCTATGGCTGAAGCCACAATTCCACACACTTATAGTTAGTTTAGTTTATACACATTTATGTTAGCTTAATTGCGAAGCATTTTATCGACCACAACCGAATGACACCACCTCCCTGTCAAAACTTAATGAATCACTTGAACGAATTAACCCTAACTCCCAATCAATTGTAATTGTTGGAGGAGATTTTAACCTTGGTCATATCGACTGGAATAAATCAAGCGTAATTACAGGCAAACCCAATATAAAACATAGTCAAGAACTTCTAGATATCATCGCCGACCGCTCTATGAAACAAGTAGTCAAAAAACCTACACGTAATGACAAAATCCTTGACATGATCATCACAAGCCATCCATCAATCATTGATAATCTAGAAACAATCCCACCTATTGGCATGTCCGATCATGACGGCATATTCATTGAATGTAACACCTCCCTTCGAAATTGTAAATCAAAACCTAGAACCATTCTCAAGTATTCTAAAGCAGATTGGAACCAAATAAATGAAGACCTCACAAAGATACACATAGAAATTAAAGACAACAAAGACAATAAAACTGTAAACGAACTATGTAACATCCTTAAAGACAATCTCCAAATATCAATAAATAAGAATATACCAACTAAATCAATCAAACTCAACAACAAACTTCCCTGGGTATCAAATAATTATGCTAAGAAAGAAAATGAATAAATATAAAAAGAAACTACTTAGAAGCAAGCAAAAGCACCACCATAAAAGTGATAGCCTAAGACAACATATGATTTATGACATTCCTCTCCCTGAACGGGACAATCCTAACTTCTCTAAAACTCCCAAAAAACTCTTTTCCTTTATCAAAACGCAAAGAACAGAAAACAAAAATATTGCACCAATCAGAAAGATTGGCCGCCTAGAGTCAGATTCCAAAACAAAAGCAAACATCATTAATGACCAATTTCAAACAGCATTTACGCCAGTCACAGATGAACCTATACCTAACAAAGGGCCAAGCTCACATCCACAAATGAAAAACATCAAAATCACTCAAAATGGAATAACTAAACTACTCACAAATCTTAAACCACACAAAGCCTCAGGACCAGACAACATCAATGCTAGAATACTAAAAGAATGTAGAGAACACATATCACCTATCCTCACTATCATCTTCTCAAAATCCCTGTCTTCTGGTGTTGTGTATCTGAATTATATACATACCAAGGGACACAACAATGCTGCTTCAGCAACACTGTTAGTACATGAGTTACTGTTACTGCGCTATATAATAAGCATGTCCCATTGTTATAGTAGGCATTGTATTGAAGACTGTCGTTGTACTTGTATCATGTAGATTAAACTGTAGTAAACTATCAAAGCGTTATTCGTATTGGGTCTCGAACCCTTACTTGGATATACTGACAAGTCAATGACATAACATGGTGTCAGAAGTGAACTTACATTAAATTGTAAATTGTGATGAAGAATAACATTAAATTGTTATTAATGGAATAACATTAAATTGTTATTAATGGAATAACATTAAATTGTTATTAAACTGTGTAACATTAAATTGTTATAATTGTGATAAATTGCACATAATGGCTAAATTGTCGCCACCGGATAGTTTCAATTTTTCATCACCAAATCAACGGGATGAATGGAAACAAAGGTTTCTGTATTATAGAACAGCTACAAAATTGCACAAAGATGATGAGGAAATTCAGGTAGCAAGTTTAATTTATACCCTTGGCAAAGAAGCTGACAATCTTCTCAAATCGTTTAATTAGCAAAACCAGGGGGAGGGTGTAGAGTCGTTTATCCGTTCCTTATATGAACTGGCAAACAATTGCAATTTTGCAGAAGAAACAAAGATCGAACTTATTCGAGACAGGATAGTGATAGGAATTTTGGACACTAATTTGTCTGAGAAAATGCAGCTCGAGGCTGATCTTACTCTCGAAAAAGCTGTCACAATGGCCAGGCAGAGCGAACTAATCAAAGGCCACGTTCGGCAACAACACGGGAATGGCGTAGACGTTGCTGATGAAGTGCGGCGAGGGGCAGGTGCGAAACTGAAAACAGGTCAGCAGAGAAATTATCGTGCTACTCCGTTAGCAAACGGTCATTCTCCTGCAGAACTTCTGTTTGGGAGAAAAATCCAGACAAAACTGCCTACAATGCCGGAAAATCTAATGCCGAAGCATATTGACAGCAAGAAATTGCACCAAACCGAAACTAAAAATCGGTTGTATTCAAAGCAAAATTACGACCGGGCTAGGAAATCACATTCCTTGCCTCTTTTAAAAAAGGGGGATAGCGTATATATTAAAGATGCTAACATAGAAGGAAAAATTATCCAAGAAGCGTCGCGCCCAAGATCATTTGTTGTAGACACGCCTAGATCCACGATGGAACGAACTCGAAGACATTTAGTCAGATTAAATAAAAGAGTTGATTTTAATAAAGGTATTGATTTCCCAAACCAAGCAAATGTTGAAAACTCAAATTATACTGACTTTACAGCACCAGTGAAGAGCGTTGAAACTGATAAAAATGTGTCTACCCAAAACACTGGTTGTATGACACGCAGTGGAAGGTTATCAAAACCTCCAGATAAACTGGATTTATAATTGGTTCATGATGATAGAATAATTGTTCTAAATATCAAATGTCAGAGAGGAAATATGTGTTATCACCTATTATAGTATCACCAGACAAATTACAAGTGATATGTTTGACATTCAGGCCTGTGAAATATTACTAGTATATAAACACATATGTATACTAAATAGTTTATGTACATTGGTAACAATAATTGCACCTCACATTAATGCTGATGCATGGAAGTTTATTAAGTTTAAATAGTTCTTTTTAAACTTTGAAAAGGGGGTGTTGTGTATCTGAATTATATACATACCAAGGGACACAACAATGCTACTTCAGCAACAGTACATGAGTTACTGTTACTGCGCTATATAATAAGCATGTCCCATTGTTATAGTAGGCATTGTATTGAAGAATGTCGTTGTACTTGTATCATGTAGATTAAACTGTAGTAAACTATCAAAGCGTTATTCGTATTGGGTCTCGAACCCTTACTTGGATATACTGACAAGTCAATGACATAACATCTGGTACTATACCCACCGACTGGAAACATGCAAATGTATGCCCAGTTTTTAAAAAAGGTGATAAACATGATGCTATCAATTATAGACCAATATCCCTTACATGCATCTGTTGCAAACTACTAGAACATATAATATCCCTTACATGCATCTGTTGCAAACTACTAGAACATATAATATCAAGCAATATCATGAACCATCTATAATCTAATAACATACTCTATGACCTTCAACACGGCTTTCGAACATCCCGCTCTTGCGAAACTCAACTGACATCCCTCCTTCAATCTATTACAAAATCAAATGACGATAACATTCAAACAGACATCATTATCATGGACTTTGCCAAAGCATTTGACAAAGTTCCACACAAGCATCTTCTTTATAAACTAGAATACTATGGCATAAATTGTAACGTTTTAAACTGGATTAACGACTTTCTATCAGATAGGACCCAGACTGTTGTCTTGGAGGGTGAAATGTCAGACACGGCCCCTATTACATCGGGTGTACCCCAAGGCACAGTTCTGGGCCCAATCCTATTCCTCATCTACATTCATGATCTATCCGAATATATCCAACATAGTAGCCTTCGTCTCTTCGCTGATAACAGCATCATTTATAAAGAAATTAAAACACAAAATGACACCACATTACTCCAAGAAGATATTGATTCAGCTGGTAGATGGGAGCAAGATTGGCTCATGAAATTTCACCCCGATAAATGTAACCTACTCAGCATCACACAAAAACGTAAGCCATTTCTCTTTACATATAAACTCCATAACCATCCCCTTCAAAAAGTAAATGATGCAAAATATTTAGGCCTAACCATGCAAAGCAATCTAAAATGGGATAAACATATTAACTCGATAACCAATAAAGCAAACCAATCACTAGGATTCTTGAAACGCAACCTAAAATTCACATCATCTAAAGCAAAAGACCATGCATACAAAGCACTAGTAAGACCCAAGCTAGAATTCTCCAGTACTCTCTGGGACCCACATTATAAAACACAAAAACACCAAATTGAGACGGTACAACGACGTGTTGCCAGATTCGTTACCAACCGATACCATAACAATAATTCAGTCTCCGAAATCGACAACCTAAACTGGCCAACACTTGAGACACGCAGAGTTAGATACAGATATTGATTCTCTTCTATAAAATAATACCCCAAATAGTAGCTGTAAACATTCCCATAAACCTTTTGATACCCGTAGACAACATAACCAGACACACACACCCATATTGTTATAAACACATCCCTGTCAACAAAGATTCATACACATTCTCTTTTTATCCAAGAACCGTCATCCAATGGAACTTGTTACCCCTTGCCGCACATAACATAGCAATAACAGTTGATGGCTTTAATTATCCCTGTTTCTGCCCTCCCAACCATGATCTATTTAAAGCATTCACTCTATGTACAAAATCTTACTACTATATAAGTTTATTTAAAGTCGCCACCGCATAAATGCATTTGGGCGACTAAATTATCTAAGGTGATTAAATAGGTCTAAAAATAGTTAATAAACTATTAGAATTTCAATACTATGATGTTTAGAGGGCTAAGTGGGTTGCATTAATCTCAGAGTGTGTTCGGTTTTCATATCTCCCACCCCCGCTCGCACACGAGTGTGTACCAACGGGGGTCGGAGATAGACCGGGTGAACAAATTACCTGGTGCAATTACTAATTCTAAGAAGATTTAGACATAAGTTGGTTAGTAAATTGTTTGTTAGTCCGTTCTATAGCCGATTTATACCGTATGTCCTTGGTGAGATAAAAACCGTGCAAATATTTGATTCTAAGTAGCATTCAAACCAGTGTAGAAGATAACAAGGACACACACTGGATTTTTAAAATGTGTGTCCTAAACAAAATTAACAAGAAATTAGGAGTGGACCAATGAGATGGATGCATGGAACTCTGATTGATCCAAAAAATAAAAAATAAAAAAGTTAACTAGTTTAACCATAACAGCAGATAAATAATATAGAGACAGGTTTGACCTTAATTAGGGATCTTCGGGTATATTTTTATATCAGCATACCCCATTACCAAAATGTATTTAGAGTAGGTGATTTATAATGGGTTGCATACGGTAGAGAGATAGATTAAATTGCAGTAGTAAGAAGGAAGAAGGTAGAAGGACACTGTCTGTCAGAAGAAAGTCAACAGCTCATAGGTGTGTCCTTCATATATCCCAAGATCCCTAATAACACCTAGTCAAACCTGCAACATATAGACTGCGTTGCCCGTTAAGGGTTGTACTAATAAATATCAATAAAGATATTACTACGAAAATTAAAAGTAAGACCTAATGGCGAATAGTTAACTAGTTGCACGAACCGGTGTGGAAAATAGCAGGTGCCCCTGAGCAAAGAAAAGCGAGCGCTCAGGAATGTGCACTGAATGACCTCTGCAAATGTAAACAAACAATTGAACATTTTACGTTCCCGCGAACGAGAAAGAGATATAGCAGGTGCCTGTTTACCTTGTATAGTGCACAGCAGTATCGAGGTTGCTACGAAGATTAAAATTCATGGACTATCTTAATATGTATCTGTACTAAGACATTTAGTTGATTGATCCCAAGTACATATAGTTACTACCAGTAATACAGATATATAACTGGTAGTAAAATATCTTCCATAGTTATGGAAAATTTCAACAGGATAGAGAACTTCACCTATCACAAACGACTAAACCGTTAGAGGTATCAGCCTACTATGATGTTTGGTCAACTTTTTTAACATATATAAGTATCACCAAACTAAACTATCATGGGTTGCCCCTAAAACTATTTACATAAAACTAATTCCATAGTAGGTTGTACAATGTGTGATATGTGTACCAAAAAAATAATACCCCCCCCCCCATATGCCCCCGTGTACTGGGATCATAAAAATTACATCTAAAAAGGGCGGCTTAACCCCTGAGTGACAACATTTAAAAATAATGTGGTAAAATACACTTCCGTACAAACAACGGTCACCTTCGTAGGGCCTTTAAAATTACATTTTAAGTATAAAAAACGACCAGTTCTTGGCTATTTACAATAACATTTAGTCACACAGGGGAATGCCAAACTAATAAAAATTAGCGATCGCTCGCGAGACGAAGATTTCATGGCAGGAGTACCGGTTCCGTTGTTTACTCGGTGTTTTCGGAGACCGACCGACCGCACGCAGTGATTGCTCATATAACTACTCAGCCGGCCAGGCTACTCATGCAACTTGAGGGTGTCTGATGACCTTAATTAAAGTAGAGGATGTAGGGTTTTTTAAGTTTATTGTTAATCTTAAACAAGCACTGTAGTATATATGTCTTTGGACATTCACTTATTTGTTAATTAATCATTGTAAATCACACTTTCACACCTTTATGAGTAAAGAAACTTTCACACAATTAGTGTTGAAGAAACACTCAGTATTAGTTATCCGACCATACAATGTAATCCAGGGTTCGATTATGACACAATTCTAATGAAATTGCATGACCTATTTGACCGTTATTTTCACCGCTAGTGTGCAGAGATCTAAAGAGAACAATACTATTATATCCAGGGTTCACCTGGAAACCGTTGTATCGCCTTCTCTATTTATACGCAGATACAATAGTTTCAATATACCGATATCCACTTGAAATGTTGTAGTGTCGCTTATTGTCTTATAAGTGTAAAATGTTTTGTTGCCCCTATTTAAAGGGCCAGCCATTTCTGACTTACGAGAAACCTCTTTTTTATGAACATCAGTACTTCCCGAATCCTACGCTTTGGTAACCATTATTTAACTAGCTGGCGGCTTTCCAACCGGCCATATCAGAACGGACCCCAGACGAGATTCGAACCTTCGACCTCCCGCACCGTAGGCGGACGCCTTAACTACTAGGCCATGCCACAGGGATTCGGCACGTTTGGGGGTACTAGTATATATATTTACTTAAATATATATATACTAGCACCCCCAAACGTGCCGAATCCTTTACTTAAATATATATATATACTAGCAGTGTCTGAGCACCCCCAAACATGCTGAATCCCTGTGGGCCATGTAGCCGGTATATTTGTGTTTATTCGTGTAAGATTGGAATTTATTTCATCGAGTGAAAATTTGAATTGTCCACGAGTTGCGTCAGCCATGAGTAGAGAAACATCAATTCGGTGATCACGTGCTGAACTAAAATCCTATCTGATACTAATAAACATCAATTCGGTGATCACGTGATGAACTAAAATCCTATCTGATACTAATAAACATCAATTCGGTGATCACGTGCTGAACTAAAATCCTATCTGATACTAATAAACATCAATTCGGTGATCACGTGATGAACTAAAATCCTATCTGATACTAATAAACATCAATTCGGTGATCACGTGATGAACTAAAATCCTATCTGATACTAATAAACATCAATTTTGCGATCACGTGATGAACTAAAATCCTATCTGATACTAATAAACATCAATTTTGCGATCACGTGATGAACTAAAATCCTATCTGATACTAATAAACATCAATTTTGCGATCACGTGATGAACTAAAATCCTATCTGATACTAATAAACATCAATTTTGCGATCACGTGATGAACTAAAATCCTATCTGATACTAATAAATGCTTTTCTTCATTTTTACTGCCCCTGTCGTGAGCCCCATTTTCACTACAATAGAAAATAGCACAACGTCATAAAAATTATGTTTAATGTGAACGTTATATAAAAATTGTTCTGAAAGAAACTTAGTTTCTGTCTGCAGTCAAAATTGACGCCAGACAAAACATATCCACTATAACATACTATTTTATAAGTAACTGTTTATGATTGTCAGGAAATAGCTAAAATACAAATGTACATGCATCCGCGAAGGAACACGAAACACATGCAGATGTAAAGATTATGCCATCTTTCAAAACTCAATCATTCAGTGGACGGTATAAAAGAAATTGTTTTCTTTCAACATAGAAAGCGTGAAAAGTAAAACAAGGGGATCATGATGCCCCGTATCGCTCACCTGACTCTATTTTTATCCAACGGTCACGTTTTAACACCTTTGAAAAGAGCATTGTACATCGATCGTTCCTACCAAAAGTTGCCAAAATCCGACCAGTGGTTCGTGGAGGTATTTATGTTACACCAATGGACTATAGCTGTGAAATGTGGTTACCGTTGACCAAGCGGCTTGTGTGCACAGGGATTCGGCACGTTTGGGGGTATATGTACTTAAATATATATACTAGTACCGTGCCGAATCCTGTGCTTGGGTGGAGAATAATTTTGAAATCTATAATAAAAAAGCGATTGCATCGCAGCAATTGTCGATATCTTCGATATTCTTGTTCCCGTGGTCACCATTTGAATAACATTGAAAGAGCATTGTACATCGATCATTCCTACCAATATTTGTCAAAATCAGACTGGCGGTTTGTGAGAATGTATTTAGTGCTATTTTTAGACAGTGGTCGTTTTGGATTATGTAATGATGTGCTCATACCTAAGTGACACGAACGACCATTAATGACCCACTATTAATATAGACCCAATGGTTGCTGAGGAGAAGACGTTTGACAGACACATTTCAGTAACAATAGCTCACACGAGCTTTGCTCAGGCGAGCTAAAACAGGTGAGCCAAACAAGGGGTGACATTGATCCGAAATCCTCACCCGAATCTAACAGTAAGAGACATAACTGTAGCAGAAATAAACATATTTAGCTGGGAACAGGCGTTGATATAGTTTGCCTGGTCAGTCATATAAATATATTTTAACACCGAGACCATTAATTGCGCCGTATTGAGTTTCTGATAATATCAACATTTTGCCGGAAGCAAATTAGTGAACAATCGACAGATTGGAACTCTAGTTGTAGATGGAATCGAGAAATTTACACATGGAAACATGGTTGTTTTTGGTGTTAGTTTAGTTTAAACGGCGACTCGCCATCTGTTATTGGTGCAGGAAGACCCCTGGTGCCCCTCAGAGCAGTATTGCACTCTCCGTGTGTTATTAGTGGAGGGATACCCCTGGTGCCCCTCAGAGCAGTATTGCACTCTCCGTGTGTTATTGGTGCTGGGATACCCCTGGTGCCCCTCAGAGCAGTATTGCACTCTCCGTCTGTTATTGGTGGAGGGATACCCCTGGTGCCCCTCAGAGCAGTATTGCACTCTCCGTGTGTTATTGGTGCAGGGATACCCCTGGTGCCCCTCAGAGCAGTATTGCACTCTCCATCTGTTATTGGTGGAGGAAGACCCCTGATGCCCCTCAGAGCAGTATTGCACTCTCCATCTGTTATTGGTGGAGGGATACCCCTGGTGCCCTTCAGAGCAGTATTGCACTCTCCATCTGTTATTGGTGGAGGAAGACCCCTGATGCCCCTCAGAGTAGTATTGCACTTTCCATCTGTTATTGGTGGAGGAAGACCCCTGGTGCCCCTCAGAGCAGTATTGCACTCTCCGTCTGTTATTGGTGGAGGAAGACCCCTGGTGCCCCTCAGAGCAGTATTGCACTCTCCGTCTGTTATTGGTGGAGGAAGACCCATGGTGCCCCTCCGAGCAGTATTGCACTCTCCGTCTGTTATTGGTGGAGGAAGACCCATGGTGCCCCTACGAGCAGTATTGCACTCTCCGTCTGTTATTGGTGGAGGAAGACTCATGGTGCCCCTCCGAGCAGTATTGCACTCTCCGTCTGTTATTGGTGGAGGAAGACCCATGGTGCCCCTCCGAGCAATATTGCACTCTCCGTTTGTTATTGGTGGAGGGATACCCCTGGTGCCCCTCAGAGCAGTATTTCACTCTCCATCTGTTATTGGTGGAGGGATACCCCTGGTGCCCCTCAGAGCAGTATTGCACTCTCCATCTGTTATTGGTGGAGGAAGACCCCTGGTGCCCCTCAGAGCAGTATTGCACTCTCCATCTGTTATTGGTGGAGGGATACCCCTGGTGCCCCTCAGAGCAGTATTGCACTCTCCAGCTATTATTGGTGCAGGAAGACCCCTGGTACCCCTCAGAGCAGTATTGCACTATCCAGCTATTATTGGTGGAGGAAGACCCCTGGTGCCCCTCAGAGCAGTATTGCACTGCTCCGTCTGGTTATTGGTGCAGGAAGACCCCTGGTGCCCCTCAGAGCAGTATTGCAATCTCCGTGTGTTATTGGTGGAGGGACCCCTGGTGCCCTCCGAGCAGTATTGCACTCTCCGTCTGTTATTGGTGGAGGAAGACCCCTGGTGCACCTCAAGCAGTATTGCACTCTCCATCTGTTATTGGTGGAGGAAGACCCCTGGTGCCCCTCAGAGCAGTATTGCACTCTCCGTCTGTTATTGGTGGAGGAAGACCCATGGTGCCCCTCGAGCAGTATTGCACTCTCCAGCTGTTATTGGTGGAGGAAGACCCCTGGTGCCCCTCTGCACTCTCCGTCTGTTATTGGTGGAGGAAGACCCCTGGTGCCCTCCGAGCAGTATTGCACTCTCCATCTGTTATTGGTGGAGGAAGACCCCTGGTGCCCCTCAGAGCAGTATTGCACTATCCAGCTATTATTGGTGCAGGAAGACCCCTGGTGCCCCTCAAGCCACTCTCCGTCTGTTATTGGTGGAGGAAGACCCCTGGTGCCCCTCCAAGCAGTAGCAGTATTGCACCTCAAGCAGTATTGCACTCCATCTGTTATTGGTGGAGGAAGACCCATGGTGCCCCTCCGAGCAGTATTGCACTCTCCGTCTGTTATTGGTGGAGGAAGACCCCTGGTGCCCCTCCGAGCAGTATTGCACTCTCCTCTGTTATTGGTGGAGGGAGACCCATGGTACCCCTCAGAGCAGTATCGCACTCTCCATCTGTTATTGGTGGAGGGATACCCCTGGTGCCCCTCAGAGCAGTATTGCACTCTCCGTCTGTTATTGGTGGAGGAAGACCCCTGGTGCCCCTCCGAGCAGTATTGCACTCTCCCTATTATTGGTGGAGGAAGATCCCTGGTGCCCCTCAGAGCAGTATTGCACTCTCCATCTATATGGTGGAGGAAGACCCCTGTTGCCCCTCAGAGGTATTGCACTCTCCATCTATTATTGGTGGAGGAAGACCCCTGTGCCCCTCAGAGCAGTATTGCACTCTCCATCTATATTGGTGGAGGAAGACCCCTGGTGCACCTCCAAGCAGTATTGCACTCTCATCTGTTATTGGTGGAGGAAGTGGTGCCCCTCAGAGCAGTATTGCACTCTCCATCTGTTATTGGTGGAGGAAGATCCCTGGTGCCCTCAGAGCAGTATTGCACTCTCCATCCGTTATTGGTGGAGGAAGACCCCTGGTGCCCCTCAGAGCAGTATTGCACTCTCCATCTGTTATTGGTGGAGGAAGACCCCTGGTGCCCCTCCAAGCAGTATTGCACTCTCCATCTGCTATTGGTGGAGGAAGACCCCTGGTGCCCTCCAAGCAGTATTGCACTCTCCATCTGCTATTGGTGGAGGAAGACCCCTGGTGCCCCTCGGAGCAGTATTGACTCTCCATCTGCTATTGGTGGAGGAAGACCCCTGGTGCCCCTCCGAGCAGTATTGCACTCTCCATCTGTTATTTGTGGAGGAAGACCCCTGTGGTGCCTCAGAGCAGTATTGCACTCTCCATCTATTATTGGTGGAGGAAGACCCCTGGTGCCCCTCAGAGCAGTATTGCACTCTCCATTTGTTATTGGTGGAGGAAGATCCCTGGTTCAGAGCAGTATTGCACTCTCCATCCGTTATTGGTGGAGGAAGACCCCTGGTGCCCCTCAGAGCAGTATTGCACTCTCCATCTGTTATTGGTGGAGGAAGACCCCTGGTGCCCCTCCAAGCAGTATTGCACTCTCCATCTGCTGGAGGAAGACCCCTGGTGCCCCTCCAAGCAGTATTGCACTCTCCATCTGCACCCCTGGTGCCCCTCGGAGCAGTATTGCACTCTCCATCTGTTACCCCTGGTGCCCCTCCGAGCAGTATTGCACTCTCCATCTGTATTTGTGGAGGAAGACCCCTGTGGTGCCCCTCAGAGCAGTATTGCACTCTCCATCTATTAGTGGTGGAGGAAGACCCCTGGTGCCCCTCAGAGCAGTATTGTACTCTCCCTGTTATTGGTGGAGGAAGACCCCTGGTGCCCCTCAGAGCAGTATTGGTGGAGGAAGACCCCTGTGGTGCCCCTCAGAGCGAGCAGTATTGCACTCTCCATCTGTTATTGGTGGAGGAAGACCCCTGTGGTGCCCTCAGCAGTATTGCACTCTCCATCTATTATTGGTGGAGGAAGACCCCTGGTTCAGAGCAGTATTGCACTCTCCATCTGTTATTGGTGGAGGAAGACCCCTGGTGCCCCTCGGAGCAGTATTGCACTCTCCATCTATTATTGGTGGAGGAAGACCCCTGGTGCCCCTCGGAGCAGTATTGCACTCTCCATCTGTTATTGGTGGAGGAAGACCCCAGGTACCCCCATCGAGCAGTATTGCACTCTCCGTCTGTTATTGGTGGAGGAAGACTCTCCATCTGTTATTGGTGGAGGGATACCCCTGCCCCTCAGAGCAGTATTGCACTCTCCATCCGTTATTGGTGGGGAAGACCCCTGGTACCCCTCCAGTATTACCCTCTCCATGTTATTGGTGGAGGAAGACCCCTGGTGCCCCTCCAAGCAGTATTGCACTCTCCATCTGTTATTGGTGCACCTCCAAGCAGTATTGGTTATTGGTGGAGGAAGACCCCTGGTGCCCCTCAGAGCAGTATTGCACTCTCCGTCTGTTATTGGTGGAGGAAGACCCATGGTGCCCCTCCGAGCAGTATTGCACTCTCCAGCTGTTATTGGTGAGGAAGACCCCTGGTGCCCCTCAGAGCCACTCTCCGTCTGTTATTGGTGGAGGAAGTGGTGCACCTCCGAGCAGTATTGCACTCTCCAGCTGTTATTGGTGCAGGAAGACCCCTGGTGCCCCTCAGAGCAGTATCGCACTATCCCTGGAGGAAGACCCCTGGTGCCCCTCCAAGCAGTATTGCACTCTCCGTCTGTTATTGGTGGAGGAAGACCCATGGTGCCCCTCCAAGCAGTATTGCACTCTCCATCTGTTATTGGTGGAGGAAGACCCCTGGTGCACCTCCAAGCAGTATTGCACTCTCCATCTGTTATTGGTGGAGGAAGACCCCTGGTGCCCCTCCAGTAGTATTGCACTCTCCATCTGTTATTGGTGGAGGGAGACCCATGGTACCCCTCAGAGCAGTATCGCACTCTCCATCTGTTATTGGTGGAGGGATACCCCTGGTGCCCCTCAGAGCAGTATTGCACTCTCCGTCTGTTATTGGTGGAGGAAGACCCCTGGTGCCCCTCGAGCAGTATTGCACTCTCCAGCTATTATTGGTGGAGGAAGATCCCTGGTGCCCCTCAGAGCAGTATTGCACTCTCCCTATTATTGGTGGAGGAAGACCCCTGTTGCCCCTCAGAGCAGTATTGCACTCTCCATCTATTATTGGTGGAGGAAGACCCCTGTGCCCCTCAGAGCAGTATTGCACTCTCCATCTGTTATTGGTGGAGGAAGATCCCTGGTGCCCCTCAGAGCAGTATTGCACTCTCCATCGTTATTGGTGGAGGAAGACCCCTGGTGCCCCTCAGAGCAGTATTGCACTCTATTATTGGTGGAGGAAGACCCTGGTGCCCCTGTATTGCACTCTCCATCTGCTATTGGTGGAGGAAGACCCCTGGTGCCCCTCCAAGCAGTATTGCACTCTCCATCTGCTATTGGTGGAGGAAGACCCCTGGTGCCCTCGAGCAGTATTGCACTCTCCATCTATTATTGGTGGAGGAAGACCCCTGGTGCCCCTCAGAGCAGTATTGTACTCTCCATCTGTTATTGGTGGAGGAAGACCCCTGGTGCCCCTCAGAGCAGTATTGCACTCTCCATCTTTATTTGTGGAGGAAGACCCCTGTGGTGCCCTCAGAGCAGTATTGCACTCTCCATCTATTATTGGTGGAGGAAGACCCTCAGTGCCCCTCAGAGCAGTATTGCACTCTCCATCTGTTATTGGTGGAGGAAGACCCCTGATGCCCCTCATAGCAGTATTGCACTCTCCATCTGTTATTGGTGGAGGAAGACCCCTGGTGCCCCTCAGAGCAGTATTGCACTCTCCATCTGTTATTGGTGGAGGGATACCCCTGGTGCCCCTCAGAGCAGTATTGCTGGTGCCCCTCAGAGCCATCTGTTATTGGTGGAGGGATACCCCGTTATTGGTGGAGGAAGACCCCTGGTGCCCCTCAGAGCAGTATTGCACTCTCCATCTGTTATTGGTGGAGGAAGACCCCTGGTGCCCCTCAGAGCAGTATTGCACTCTCCATCTGTTATTGGTGGAGGAAGACCCCTGGTGCCCCTCAGAGCAGTATTGCACTCTCCATCCCCTCAGAGCAGTATTGCACCCCTGGTGCCCTCAGAGCATCTGCACTCTCCATCTGTACCCCTGGTGGAGGGAGAGAGCAGTATTGCACCCTCCATAGCAGTATTGCACTCTATTGGTGGAGGGATACCCCTGGTGCCCCTCAGAGCAGTATTGTTATTGGTGGAGGAAGACCCCTGGTGCCCCTCAGAGCAGTATTGCACTCTCCATCTGTTATTGGTGGTGAGAGAAGACCCCTGGTACCCCTGCAGAGCAGTAGAGCAGTATTGCACTCTCCATCTGTTATTGGTGGAGGAAGACCCCTGGTGCCCCTCAAGCAGTATTGCCCCTCAGAGCAGTATTGCACTCTCCATCTGTTATTGGTGGAGGAAGACCCCTGGTACCCCTGGTCCCCTCAGAGCAGTATTGCACTCTCCCGTTATTGGTGGAGGAAGATCCCTGGTACCCCTCAGAGCAGTATTGTTATTGGTGGAGGGACCCCTGGTGCCCCTCCAGCAGTATTGATCTCCGTGTGTTATTGGTGGAGGGATACCCCTGGTGTCCCCGAGCAGTATTGCACTCTCCATCTGTTATTGGTGGAGGAAGACCCCTGGTGCCCTCAGAGCAGTATTGCACTCTCCATCTGTTATTGGTGACCCCCCCTCCGAGCAGTATTGCACTCTCCATCTGTTATTGGTTGGTGGAGAGCAGTATTGCACTCTCCACCCCTGGTGCCCCTCCGAGCAGTATTGCACTCTCCGTCTGTTATTGGTGGAGGAAGACCCCTGGTGCCCCTCAGAGCAGTATTGCACTCTCCCTGTTATTGGTACAGGAAGACCCCTGGTGCCCCTCAGAGCAGTATCGCACTTCCAGCTATTATTGGAGGAAGACCCCTGGTGCCCCCTCAAGCAGTATTGCACTCTCCGTCTGTTATTGGTGGAGGAAGACCCCTGGTGCCCCTCCAAGCAGTATTGCACTCTCCATCTGTTATTGGTGGAGGAAGACCCCTGGTGCACCTCCAAGCAGTATTGCATCTGTTATTGGTGGAGGAAGACCCCTGGTGCCCCTCCAAGCAGTATTGCACTCTCCGTCTGTTATTGGTGGAGGAAGACCCCTGGTGCCCCTCCGAGCAGTATTGCATCTGTTATTGGTGGAGGGAGAGAGCAGTAGCACTCTCCATCCCCTGGTGCCCCTCAGAGCAGTATTGCACTCTCCGTCAGCTATTATTGGTGGAGGAAGATCCCTGGTGCCCTCAGAGCAGTATTGCATCTGTTATTGGTGGAGGAAGACCCCTGGTGCCCCTGGAGGAAGACCCCTGGTGCACCTCCAAGCAGTATTGCAGTATTGCGTTATTGGTGGAGGAAGACCCCTGGTGCCCCTCAGAGCAGTATTGCACTCTCCATCTTATTGGTGGAGGAAGACCCCTGGTGCCCCTCCAAGCAGTATTGCACTCTCCATCTGCTATTGGTGGAGGAAGACCCCTGGTGCCCCCCCTCCAAGCAGTATTGCACTCTCCATCTGTTATTGGTGGAGGAAGACCCCTGGTGCCCCTCAGAGCAGTATTGCACTCTCCATCTGTTATTGGTGGAGGAAGACCCCTGCCCCTCAGAGCAGTATTGCACTCTCCATCTGTTATTGGTGGAGGAAGACCCCTGGTGGAGCAGTATTGCACTCTCCATCTGTTATTGGTGGAGGAAGACCCCTGTGCCCTCCAAGCAGTATTGCACTCTCCATCTGCTATTGGTGGAGGAAGACCCCCCCTCAGAGCAGTATTGCACTCTCCATCTGTTATTGGTGGAGGAAGACCCCTGGTGAGAGCAGTATTGCACTCTCCATCTGTTATTTGTGGAGGAAGTGGTGCCCCTCAGAGCAGTATTGCACTCTCCATCTATTATTGGTGGAGGAAGACCCCTGGTGCCCCTCAGAGCAGTATTGCACTCTCCATCTGTTATTGGTGGAGGAAGACCCCTGTGCCCCTCAGAGCAGTATTGCACTCTCCATCGTTATTGGTGGAGGCACTCTCCATCTGTTATTGGTGGAGGAAGACCCCTGGTGCCCCTGGTGCCCCTCAGAGCAGTATTGCACTCTCCATCTGTTATTGGTGGAGGCACTCTCCACCCCTGTGGTGCCCCTCAGAGCAGTATTGCACTCTCCATCTGTTATTGGTGGAGGAAGACCCCTGGTGCCCCTCAGTAGCAGTATTGCACTCTCCATCTGCACTCTCCATCTGTTATTGGTGGAGGAAGACCCCTGGTGCCCCTCTCAGAGCAGTATTGCACTCTCCATGTTATTGGTGGAGGAATTGCACCCCTGGTGCCCCTCTCGGAGCAGTATTGCACTCTCCATCTGTTATTGGTGGAGGAAGACCCCTGGTGCCCCTCAGAGCAGTATTGCACTCTCCATCTGTTATTGGTGGAGGAAGACCCCTGGTGCCCCTCAGAGCAGTATTGCACTCTCCATCTGTTATTGGTGGACCCCTGGTGGCAGTATTGCAACCCGTGTGTTATTGGTGGAGGGATACCCCTGGTGTCCCTGGTGCCCGTCTGTTATGGTGGAGGAAGACCCAGCACCTCCAAGCAGTATTGCACTCTCCATCTGTTATTGGTGGAGGAAGACCCCTGGTGCCCCTCAGAGCAGTATTGCACTCTCCATCTGTTATTGGTGGAGGAAGACCCTGGTGCCCCTCCGAGCAGTATTGCACTCTCCAGCTGTTATTGGTGCAGGAAGACCCCTGGTGCCCCTCAGAGCAGTATTGCACCCCTGGTGCCCTCCACTCTCTGTTATTGGTGCAGGAAGACCCTGGTGCCCCTCAGAGCAGTAGCACTATCAGCTATTATTGGTGCAGGAAGACCCCTGGTGCCCCTCAGCCCCTCCAAGCAGTATTGCACTCTCCATCTGTTATTGGTGGAGGAAGACCCCTGGTGCACCTCCAAGCAGTATTGCACTCTCCATCTGTTATTGGTGGAGGAAGACCCCTGGTGCACCTCAGGGAGCAGTACCCCTCAGAGCATTGCACTCTCCATCTGTTATTGGTGGAGGATACCCCTGGTGCCCTCAGAGCAGTATTGCACTCTCCGTCTGTTATTGGTGGAGGAATTGCACCCCTGGTGCCCCTCAGAGCAGTATTGCACTCTCCATCTGTTATTGGTGGAGGGAGACCCCTGGTGCCCCTCAGAGCAGTATTGCACTCTCCATCTGTTATTGGTGGAGGGATACCCCTGGTGCCCTCAGAGCAGTATTGCACTCTCAGTCTGTTATTGGGCCCCTCAGGAAGACCCCTGGTGCCCCTCCAAGCAGTATTGCACTCTCCAGCTATTATTGGTGGAGGAAGATGCCCCTGGTGCCCCTCAGAGCAGTATTGCACTCTCCATCTATCTGTTATTGGTGGAGGAAGACTCCATCTGGAGGAAGCCCTAGTGCCCCTCAGAGCAGTATTGCACTCTCCATCTGTTATTGGTGGAGGAAGACCCTGCACTTCCATCTTTATTTTGACCCCTCAGAGCAGTATTGCAGTGGTGCACTCTCCATCTGTTATTGGTGGAGGAAAGACCCCTGGTGCCCATCAGAGCAGTATTGCAATATCCATCTGTTATTGGTGGAGGAGACCCTGGTGCCCTCAGAGCAGTATTGCACTCTCCGTCTGTTATTGGTGGAGGAAGACCCCTGGTGCCCCTCAGAGCAGTATTGCACTCTCCGTCTGTTATTGGTGGAGGAAGACCCATGGTGCCCCTCCGAGCAGTATTGCACTCTCCGTCTGTTATTGGTGGAGGAAGACCCATGGTGCCCCTACGAGCAGTATTGCACTCTCCGTCTGTTATTGGTGGAGGAAGACTCATGGTGCCCCTCCGAGCAGTATTGCACTCTCCGTCTGTTATTGGTGGAGGAAGACCCATGGTGCCCCTCCGAGCAATATTGCACTCTCCGTTTGTTATTGGTGGAGGGATACCCCTGGTGCCCCTCAGAGCAGTATTTCACTCTCCATCTGTTATTGGTGGAGGGATACCCCTGGTGCCCCTCAGAGCAGTATTGCACTCTCCATCTGTTATTGGTGGAGGAAGACCCCTGGTGCCCCTCAGAGCAGTATTGCACTCTCCATCTGTTATTGGTGGAGGGATACCCCTGGTGCCCCTCAGAGCAGTATTGCACTCTCCATCTGTTATTGGTGCAGGAAGACCCCTGGTACCCCTCAGAGCAGTATTGCACTATCCAGCTATTATTGGTGGAGGAAGACCCCTGGTGCCCCTCCGAGCAGTATTGCACTCTCCGTCTGTTATTGGTGGAGGAAGACCCCTGGTGGAGCAGTATTGCACTCTCCTCTGTTATTGGTGGAGGAAGACCCCTGTGCCCAGCAGTATTGCACTCTCCATCTGTTATTGGTGGAGGAAGACCCCAGCAGTATTGCACTCTCCATCTGTTATTGGTGGAGGAGACCCCTGGTCCCCTCAGAGCAGTATTGCACTCTCCATCTGTTATTGGTGGAGGAAGACCCCTGGTGCCCCTCAGAGCAGTATTGCACTCTCCATCTGTTATTGGTGGAGGAATACCCCTGGTGCCCCTCAGAGCAGTATTGCACTCTCCATCTGTTATTGGTGGAGGGATACCCCTGGTGCCCCTCAGAGCAGTATTGCACTCTCCATCTGTTATTGGTGGAGGAAGACCCCTGGTGCCCCTCAGAGCAGTATTGCACTCTCCATCTGTTATTGGTGGAGGAAGACCCCTGGTGCCCCTCAGAGCAGTATTGCACTCTCCATCTGTTATTGGTGGAGGAAGACCCCTGGTGCCCCTCGAGCAGTATTGCACTCTCCATGTTATTGGTGGAGGAAGACCCCTGGTGCCCCTCAGAGCAGTATTGCACTCTCCATCTGTTATTGGTGGAGGAAGACCCCTGGTGCCCCTCAGAGCAGTATTGCACTCTCCATCTGTTATTGGTGGAGGAAGACCCCTGGTGCCCCTCAGAGCAGTATTGCACTCTCCATCTGTTATTGGTGGAAGCAGTATTGCACTCTCCATCTGTTATTGGTGGGGAAGACCCCTGGTGCCCCTCAGAGCAGTATTGCACTCTCCATCTGTTATTGGTGGAGGAAGACCCCTGGTGCCCCTCAGAGCAGTATTGCACTCTCCATCTGTTATTGGTGGAGGAAGACCCCTGGTGCCCCTCAGAGCAGTATTGCACTCTCTCCTGTTATTGGTGGAGGAAGACCCCTGGTGCCAAGCAGTATTGCACTCTCCATCTGTTATTGGTGGAGGAAGACCCCTGGTGCCCCTCCGAGCAGTATTGCACTCTCCATCTGTTATTGGTGGAGGAAGACCCCTGGTGCCCCTCAGAGCAGTATTGCACTCTCCATCTGTTATTGGTGGAGGAAACCCCTGGTGCCCCTCAGAGCAGTATTGCACTCTCCATCTGTTATTGGTGGAGGGATACCCCTGGTGCCCCTCAGAGCAGTATTGCACTCTCCATCTGTTATTGGTGGAGGGATACCCCTGGTGCCCCTCAGAGCAGTATTGCACTCTCCATCTGTTATTGGTGGAGGGATACCCCTGGTGCCCCTCAGAGCAGTATTGCACTCTCCATCTGTTATTGGTGGAGGGATACCCCTGGTGCCCCTCAGAGCAGTATTGCACTCTCCATCTGTTATTGGTGGAGGGATACCCCTGGTGCCCCTCAGAGCAGTATTGCACTCTCCATCTGTTATTGGTGGAGGGATACCCCTGGTGCCCCTCAGAGCAGTATTGCACTCTCCATCTGTTATTGGTGGAGGGATACCCCTGGTGCCCCTCAGAGCAGTATTGCACTCTCCATCTGTTATTGGTGGAGGGATACCCCTGGTGCCCCTCAGAGCAGTATTGCACTCTCCATCTGTTATTGGTGGAGGGATACCCCTGGTGCCCCTCAGAGCAGTATTGCACTCTCCATCTGTTATTGGTGGAGGGATACCCCTGGTGCCCCTCAGAGCAGTATTGCACTCTCCATCCGTTATTGGTGGAGGAAGACCCCTGGTACCCCTCAGAGCAGTATTACCCTCTCCATCTGTTATTGGTGGAGGAAGACCCCTGGTGCCCCTCCAAGCAGTATTGCAATCTCCGTGTGTTATTGGTGGAGGGATACCCCTGGTGTCCCTCCGAGCAGTATTGCACTCTCCGTCTGTTATTGGTGGAGGAAGACCCCTGGTGCACCTCCAAGCAGTATTGCACTCTCCATCTGTTATTGGTGGAGGAAGACCCCTGGTGCCCCTCAGAGCAGTATTGCACTCTCCGTCTGTTATTGGTGGAGGAAGACCCATGGTGCCCCTCCGAGCAGTATTGCACTCTCCAGCTGTTATTGGTGCAGGAAGACCCCTGGTGCCCCTCAGAGCAGTATTGCACTCTCCGTCTGTTATTGGTGGAGGAAGACCCCTGGTGCCCTCCGAGCAGTATTGCACTCTCCAGCTGTTATTGGTGCAGGAAGACCCCTGGTGCCCCTCAGAGCAGTATCGCACTATCCAGCTATTATTGGTGCAGGAAGACCCCTGGTGCCCCTCCAAGCAGTATTGCACTCTCCGTCTGTTATTGGTGGAGGAAGACCCCTGGTGCCCCTCCAAGCAGTATTGCACTCTCCATCTGTTATTGGTGGAGGAAGACCCCTGGTGCACCTCCAAGCAGTATTGCACTCTCCATCTGTTATTGGTGGAGGAAGACCCATGGTGCCCCTCCGAGCAGTATTGCACTCTCCGTCTGTTATTGGTGGAGGAAGACCCCTGGTGCCCCTCCGAGCAGTATTGCACTCTCCATCTGTTATTGGTGGAGGGAGACCCATGGTACCCCTCAGAGCAGTATCGCACTCTCCATCTGTTATTGGTGGAGGGATACCCCTGGTGCCCCTCAGAGCAGTATTGCACTCTCCGTCTGTTATTGGTGGAGGAAGACCCCTGGTGCCCCTCCGAGCAGTATTGCACTCTCCAGCTATTATTGGTGGAGGAAGATCCCTGGTGCCCCTCAGAGCAGTATTGCACTCTCCATCTATTATTGGTGGAGGAAGACCCCTGTTGCCCCTCAGAGCAGTATTGCACTCTCCATCTATTATTGGTGGAGGAAGACCCCTGTTGCCCCTCAGAGCAGTATTGCACTCTCCATCTATTATTGGTGGAGGAAGACCCCTGGTGCACCTCCAAGCAGTATTGCACTCTCCATCTGTTATTGGTGGAGGAAGACCCCTGGTGCCCCTCAGAGCAGTATTGCACTCTCCATCTGTTATTGGTGGAGGAAGATCCCTGGTGCCCCTCAGAGCAGTATTGCACTCTCCATCCGTTATTGGTGGAGGAAGACCCCTGGTGCCCCTCAGAGCAGTATTGCACTCTCCATCTGTTATTGGTGGAGGAAGACCCCTGGTGCCCCTCCAAGCAGTATTGCACTCTCCATCTGCTATTGGTGGAGGAAGACCCCTGGTGCCCCTCCAAGCAGTATTGCACTCTCCATCTGCTATTGGTGGAGGAAGACCCCTGGTGCCCCTCGGAGCAGTATTGCACTCTCCATCTGCTATTGGTGGAGGAAGACCCCTGGTGCCCCTCCGAGCAGTATTGCACTCTCCATCTGTTATTTGTGGAGGAAGACCCCTGGTGCCCCTCAGAGCAGTATTGCACTCTCCATCTGTTATTGGTGGAGGGATACCCCTGGTGCCCCTCAGAGCAGTATTGCACTCTCCATCTGTTATTGGTGGAGGAAGATCCCTGGTGCCCCTCAGAGCAGTATTGCACTCTCCATCCGTTATTGGTGGAGGAAGACCCCTGGTGCCCCTCAGAGCAGTATTGCACTCTCCATCTGTTATTGGTGGAGGAAGACCCCTGGTGCCCCTCCAAGCAGTATTGCACTCTCCATCTGCTATTGGTGGAGGAAGACCCCTGGTGCCCCTCCAAGCAGTATTGCACTCTCCATCTGCTATTGGTGGAGGAAGACCCCTGGTGCCCCTCGGAGCAGTATTGCACTCTCCATCTGCTATTGGTGGAGGAAGACCCCTGGTGCCCCTCCGAGCAGTATTGCACTCTCCATCTGTTATTTGTGGAGGAAGACCCCTGTGGTGCCCCTCAGAGCAGTATTGCACTCTCCATCTATTATTGGTGGAGGAAGACCCCTGGTGCCCCTCAGAGCAGTATTGTACTCTCCATCTGTTATTGGTGGAGGAAGACCCCTGGTGCCCCTCAGAGCAGTATTGCACTCTCCATCTATTATTTGTGGAGGAAGACCCCTGTGGTGCCCCTCAGAGCAGTATTGCACTCTCCATCTATTATTGGTGGAGGAAGACCCCTGGTGCCCCTCAGAGCAGTATCGCACTCTCCATCTGTTATTGGTGGAGGAAGACCCCTGTGGTGCCCCTCAGAGCAGTATTGCACTCTCCATCTATTATTGGTGGAGGAAGACCCCTGGTGCCCCTCAGAGCAGTATTGCACTCTCCATCTGTTATTGGTGGAGGAAGACCCCTGGTGCCCCTCGGAGCAGTATTGCACTCTCCATCTATTATTGGTGGAGGAAGACCCCTGGTGCCCCTCGGAGCAGTATTGCACTCTCCATCTGTTATTGGTGGAGGAAGACCCAAGGTACCCCCATCGAGCAGTATTGCACTCTCCGTCTGTTATTGGTGGAGGAAGACCCCTGGTGCCCCTCAGAGCAGTATTGCACTCTCCATCTGTTATTGGTGGAGGGATACCCCTGGTGCCCCTCAGAGCAGTATTGCACTCTCCATCCGTTATTGGTGGAGGAAGACCCCTGGTACCCCTCAGAGCAGTATTACCCTCTCCATCTGTTATTGGTGGAGGAAGACCCCTGGTGCCCCTCCAAGCAGTATTGCAATCTCCGTGTGTTATTGGTGGAGGGATACCCCTGGTGTCCCTCCGAGCAGTATTGCACTCTCCGTCTGTTATTGGTGGAGGAAGACCCCTGATGCACCTCCAAGCAGTATTGCACTCTCCATCTGTTATTGGTGGAGGAAGACCCCTGGTGCCCCTCAGAGCAGTATTGCACTCTCCGTCTGTTATTGGTGGAGGAAGACCCATGGTGCCCCTCCGAGCAGTATTGCACTCTCCAGCTGTTATTGGTGCAGGAAGACCCCTGGTGCCCCTCAGAGCAGTATTGCACTCTCCGTCTGTTATTGGTGGAGGAAGACCCCTGGTGCACCTCCGAGCAGTATTGCACTCTCCAGCTGTTATTGGTGCAGGAAGACCCCTGGTGCCCCTCAGAGCAGTATCGCACTATCCAGCTATTATTGGTGCAGGAAGACCCCTGGTGCCCCTCCAAGCAGTATTGCACTCTCCGTCTGTTATTGGTGGAGGAAGACCCCTGGTGCCCCTCCAAGCAGTATTGCACTCTCCATCTGTTATTGGTGGAGGAAGACCCCTGGTGCACCTCCAAGCAGTATTGCACTCTCCATCTGTTATTGGTGGAGGAAGACCCATGGTGCCCCTCCGAGCAGTATTGCACTCTCCGTCTGTTATTGGTGGAGGAAGACCCCTGGTGCCCCTCCGAGCAGTATTGCACTCTCCATCTGTTATTGGTGGAGGGAGACCCATGGTACCCCTCAGAGCAGTATCGCACTCTCCATCTGTTATTGGTGGAGGGATACCCCTGGTGCCCCTCAGAGCAGTATTGCACTCTCCGTCTGTTATTGGTGGAGGAAGACCCCTGGTGCCCCTCCGAGCAGTATTGCACTCTCCAGCTATTATTGGTGGAGGAAGATCCCTGGTGCCCCTCAGAGCAGTATTGCACTCTCCATCTATTATTGGTGGAGGAAGACCCCTGTTGCCCCTCAGAGCAGTATTGCACTCTCCATCTATTATTGGTGGAGGAAGACCCCTGTTGCCCCTCAGAGCAGTATTGCACTCTCCATCTGTTATTGGTGGAGGAAGATCCCTGGTGCCCCTCAGAGCAGTATTGCACTCTCCATCCGTTATTGGTGGAGGAAGACCCCTGGTGCCCCTCAGAGCAGTATTGCACTCTCCATCTGTTATTGGTGGAGGAAGACCCCTGGTGCCCCTCCAAGCAGTATTGCACTCTCCATCTGCTATTGGTGGAGGAAGACCCCTGGTGCCCCTCCAAGCAGTATTGCACTCTCCATCTGCTATTGGTGGAGGAACCCTGGTGCCCCTCGAGCAGTATTGCTCTCTCCATCTGTTATTGGTGGAGGAACCCCGTTATTGGTGGAGGAAGACCCCTGGTGCCCCTCAGAGCAGTATTGCACTCTCCATCTGTTATTGGTGGAGGAAGACCCCTGGTGCCCCTCAGAGCAGTATTGCACTCTCCATCTGTTATTGGTGGAGGAAGACCCCTGGTGCCCCTCAGAGCAGTATTGCACTCTCCATCTGGGGTGGTGTGGTTGTTTTGTTGGTGGGGGGGTGGTTTGTTTTGGTGGGGTGGTGTGGGTTTGTTATTGGTGGAGGAAGACCCCTGGTGCCCCTCAGAGCAGTATTGCACTCTCCATCTGTTATTGGTGGAGGAAGACCCCTGGTACCCCTCAGAGCAGTAGAGCAGTATTGCACTCTCCATCTGTTATTGGTGGAGGAAGACCCCTGGTGCCCCTCAGTGCCCCTCAGAGCAGTATTGCACTCTCCATCTGTTATTGGTGGAGGAAGACCCCTGGTACCCCTGGTCCCCTCAGAGCAGTATTGCACTCTCCCGTTATTGGTGGAGGAAGACCCCTGGTACCCCTCAGAGCAGTATTGTTATTGGTGGAGGAAGACCCCTGGTGCCCCTCCAGCAGTATTGATCTCCGTGTGTTATTGGTGGAGGGATACCCCTGGTGTCCCCGAGCAGTATTGCACTCTCCATCTGTTATTGGTGGAGGAAGACCCCTGGTGCCCTCAGAGCAGTATTGCACTCTCCATCTGTTATTGGTGACCCCCCCTCCGAGCAGTATTGCACTCTCCATCTGTTATTGGTTGGTGGAGAGGTTTGTTACCCCTGGTGCCCCTCCGAGCAGTATTGCACTCTCCGTCTGTTATTGGTGGAGGAAGACCCCTGGTGCCCCTCAGAGCAGTATTGCACTCTCCCTGTTATTGGTACAGGAAGACCCCTGGTGCCCCTCAGAGCAGTATCGCACTTCCAGCTATTATTGGAGGAAGACCCCTGGTGCCCCTCAAGCAGTATTGCACTCTCCGTCTGTTATTGGTGGAGGAAGACCCCTGGTGCCCCTCCAAGCAGTATTGCACTCTCCATCTGTTATTGGTGGAGGAAGACCCCTGGTGCACCTCCAAGCAGTATTGCATCTGTTATTGGTGGAGGAAGACCCCTGGTGCCCCTCCAAGCAGTATTGCACTCTCCGTCTGTTATTGGTGGAGGAAGACCCCTGGTGCCCCTCCGAGCAGTATTGCATCTGTTATTGGTGGAGGGGGGCGTGTTTCCCCTGGTGCCCCTCAGAGCAGTATTGCACTCTCCGTCAGCTATTATTGGTGGAGGAAGATCCCTGGTGCCCTCAGAGCAGTATTGCATCTGTTATTGGTGGAGGAAGACCCCTGGTGCCCCTGGGGAAGACCCCTGGTGCACCTCCAAGCAGTATTGCAGTTTGTTATTGGTGGAGGAAGACCCCTGGTGCCCCTCAGAGCAGTATTGCACTCTCCATCTTATTGGTGGAGGAAGACCCCTGGTGCCCCTCCAAGCAGTATTGCACTCTCCATCTATTATTGGTGGAGGAAGACCCCTGGTGCCCCTCAGAGCAGTATTGTACTCTCCATCTGTTATTGGTGGAGGAAGACCCCTGGTGCCCCTCAGAGCAGTATTGCACTCTCCATCTATTATTTGTGGAGGAAGACCCCTGTGGTGCCCCTCAGAGCAGTATTGCACTCTCCATCTATTATTGGTGGAGGAAGACCCCTGGTGCCCCTCAGAGCAGTATTGCACTCTACATCTGTTATTGGTGGAGGAAGACCCCTGATGCCCCTCATAGCAGTATTGCACTCTCCATCTGTTATTGGTGGAGGAAGACCCCTGGTGCCCCTCAGAGCAGTATTGCACTCTCCATCTGTTATTGGTGGAGGGATACCCCTGGTGCCCCTCAGAGCAGTATTGCACTCTCCATCTGTTATTGGTGGAGGGATACCCCTGATGCCCCTCATAGCAGTATTGCACTCTCCATCTGTTATTGGTGGAGGAAGACCCCTGGTGCCCCTCAGAGCAGTATTGCACTCTCCATCTGTTATTGGTGGAGGGATACCCCTGGTGCCCCTCAGAGCAGTATTGCACTCTCCATCTGTTATTGGTGGAGGGATACCCCTGGTGCCCCTCAGAGCAGTATTGCACTCTCCATCTGTTATTGGTGGAGGGATACCCCTGGTGCCCCTCAGAGCAGTATTGCACTCTCCATCCGTTATTGGTGGAGGAAGACCCCTGGTGCCCCTCAGAGCAGTATTCCCTCTCCATCTGTTATTGGTGGAGGAAGACCCCTGGTGCCCCTCCAAGCAGTATTGCACTCTCCGTCTGTTATTGGTGGAGGAAGACCCCTGGTGCCCCTCCAAGCAGTATTGCACTCTCCATCTGTTATTGGTGGAGGAAGACCCCTGGTGCACCTCCAAGCAGTATTGCACTCTCCATCTGTTATTGGTGGAGGAAGACCCATGGTGCCCCTCCGAGCAGTATTGCACTCTCCGTCTGTTATTGGTGGAGGAAGACCCCTGGTGCCCCTCCGAGCAGTATTGCACTCTCCATCTATTATTGGTGGAGGAAGACCCCTGTTGCCCCTCAGAGCAGTATTGCACTCTCCATCTATTATTGGTGGAGGAAGACCCCTGTTGCCCCTCAGAGCAGTATTGCACTCTCCATCTGTTATTGGTGGAGGAAGACCCCTGGTGCCCCTCAGAGCAGTATTGCACTCTCCATCTGTTATTGGTGGAGGAAGACCCCTGGTGCCCCTCAGAGCAGTATTGCACTCTCCATCTGTTATTGGTGGAGGAAGACCCCTGGTGCCCCTCAGAGCAGTATTGCACTCTCCATCTGTTATTGGTGGAGGAAGACCCCTGGTGCCCCTCAGAGCAGTATTGCACTCTCCATCTGTTATTGGTGGAGGAAGACCCTGGTGCCCCTCCGAGCAGTATTGCACTCTCCATCTATTATTGGTGGAGGAAGACCCCTGGTGCCCCTCGGAGCAGTATTGCACTCTCCATCTGTTATTGGTGGAGGAAGACCCCTGGTACCCCCCGAGCAGTATTGCACTCTCCGTCTGTTATTGGTGGAGGAAGACCCCTGGTGCCCCTCAGAGCAGTATTGCACTCTCCATCTGTTATTGGTGGAGGAAGACCCCTGGTGCCCCTCAGAGCAGTATTGCACTCTCCATCTGTTATTGGTGGAGGAAGATCCCTGGTGCCCCTCAGAGCAGTATTGCACTCTCCATCCGTTATTGGTGGAGGAAGACCCCTGGTGCCCCTCAGAGCAGTATTGCACTCTCCATCTGTTATTGGTGGAGGAAGACCCCTGGTGCCCCTCCAAGCAGTATTGCACTCTCCATCTGCTATTGGTGGAGGAAGACCCCTGGTGCCCCTCCAAGCAGTATTGCACTCTCCATCTGCTATTGGTGGAGGAAGACCCCTGGTGCCCCTCGGAGCAGTATTGCACTCTCCATCTGCTATTGGTGGAGGAAGACCCCTGGTGCCCCTCCGAGCAGTATTGCACTCTCCATCTGTTATTTGTGGAGGAAGACCCCTGTGGTGCCCCTCAGAGCAGTATTGCACTCTCCATCTATTATTGGTGGAGGAAGACCCCTGGTGCCCCTCAGAGCAGTATTGTACTCTCCATCTGTTATTGGTGGAGGAAGACCCCTGGTGCCCCTCAGAGCAGTATTGCACTCTCCATCTATTATTTGTGGAGGAAGACCCCTGTGGTGCCCCTCAGAGCAGTATTGCACTCTCCATCTATTATTGGTGGAGGAAGACCCCTGGTGCCCCTCAGAGCAGTATCGCACTCTCCATCTGTTATTGGTGGAGGAAGACCCCTGTGGTGCCCCTCAGAGCAGTATTGCACTCTCCATCTATTATTGGTGGAGGAAGACCCCTGGTGCCCCTCAGAGCAGTATTGCACTCTCCATCTGTTATTGGTGGAGGAAGACCCCTGGTGCCCCTCAGAGCAGTATTGCACTCTCCATCTATTATTGGTGGAGGAAGACCCCTGGTGCCCCTCGGAGCAGTATTGCACTCTCCATCTGTTATTGGTGGAGGAAGACCCCTGGTGCCCCCATCGAGCAGTATTGCACTCTCCGTCTGTTATTGGTGGAGGAAGACCCCTGGTGCCCCTCAGAGCAGTATTGCACTCTCCATCTGTTATTGGTGGAGGGATACCCCTGGTGCCCCTCAGAGCAGTATTGCACTCTCCATCGTTATTGGTGGAGGAAGACCCTGGTACCCTCAGAGCAGTATTGCACTCTCCATCTGTTATTGGTGGAGGAAGACCCCTGGTGCCCCTCCAAGCAGTATTGCAATCTCCGTGTGTTATTGGTGGAGGGATACCCCTGGTGTCCCTCCGAGCAGTATTGCACTCTCCGTCTGTTATTGGTGGAGGAAGACCCCTGGTGCACCTCCAAGCAGTATTGCACTCTCCATCTATTATTGGTGGAGGAAGACCCCTGGTGCCCCTCAGAGCAGTATTGTACTCTCCATCTGTTATTGGTGGAGGAAGACCCCTGGTGCCCCT